>CM036539.1:5808913-6178913 GCA_020745685.1 Tautogolabrus adspersus
AACGGGACGTGTCTTGAAACACCGGATGTGACGTCAAAGACCGCTACATTAGGAAGCTGGGGCTTCTACTGAAAGCTGCCGCTCTGTTGCTGTATGTGCTGCTGTGATAAAATCGTCATGTAAATTTTACTCGGATACATCGTCGGTAAACATATTCTCTTCCTCAGGTCGGTTTTGCACGTTCGTCTCTACCTACGTCAACGCTTCGTTTTCACCAGTGGAGAGTAGCAGAGAGAACTCCGATGATTCCCCGCCAGCCTCAATGTCATCTTTTGTTTTTTTAGTATTAATTGAGAGTCTCCTGGTGGCGGAAACTACATACTGTATCTTTAAAGAGGAAGTTTTTTAGTCCATACAATCTAGATTGCAAAATACAACATCCACGTAACTCACTTAATAAAGCTTTCTTCCACATGAATCTCACCGAAAAACTAACTATTGCTCTTAATCCACTGTAAAAATTACTTCATGTTTCCCAAAGGTATCAGGATATATCCGGTCCCCAAAATTAATGACTTTGCTCAAATAATCTTTTTTTGTCTTACTCCAGATAAAAGGAGATAATGCAGCAGTTTAAACGCACAGTATGTAAAATCCGCCGCCAGGGGGCTCTCAATCAAAACAATAACAAAAGATGACGTTGAGGCTGGCAGGTATTCATGAGAGTGTGTTTAGTTTCAGTGTGGTGTCTGTGTGTGAGAGTGAGACCTCTGAGTGTGTGTGTGAGAGAGGATCTCTGATGCTGCTGCAGGTGGAGCTCGGTGGTTGGTCGGTGGAGCAGGTCAGCTGGAGGGAGGACGACGGCATCATTGGTCCGGAGACTGGTTGCAAACCTTTAAAGTTGGCTGGGATCCACATCAGAAGCGGCGCGTGTTAACTGACAGCAGCAGTTCGTTTGTCCCTCGGCCTTTCAAAACTTGGTAATATTTAGATTGTTGTTTAAACCTCGTTTTTGATTTAGTTGGTTCTGAAATTTGTCGTTAGTCCTGAGTAATTCATTTGTTTGAGAAGCAATTTACTGCCATTTACTTTTGTGCTCACTTTTTTCTCCTGTTTTTGGTTTTTGTTAGGAAGTTAGGTTTAGAGATTGTCTTTTGTTTCCATTTTGTTTGTTAGGTAAGATAAGTGTAAAAAGAGATAATTTAGTTTGTTTGTTATTTCGTTTTTGTCCATCTTGAGCCAGAGTGCTTCACGTACAATATTGAATTTGTGTTGTTATAAATAAATCATTGTTTAAATTTCCAGAAGTTAGTCTTGCCTTTGGTTTGGGGACCGGGGAAAAAAGATTTATTTTTGAGTATTTTATGTTACACATCTATCCCCCTAGACGGGTGCGTAACAAGTACTCAACAATAAAATATACTGTATATAACATGGGTTTAGTCGATTTTTAATTAATCTACATATTTTAATGTAAACATTAGCAACCAAATTCTACAGAGGATGGAAGAATCAACAGTAGCACCCACTGTTTGGGGGACTTTGGTCGCACACTGAAAGATAAGCACAGAATCTCATCTTCTATATGTTCTACAAAAGGGAACTGATACTGAATGAGTATCACTAAAAATAGCCGGCCATCCTTGAGCTTATGAACGCACAATAGGTGAAGTCATTGATGACGTTAAGAGAGCTTACAGCAGCAGTAATTTCTTGAAAGAGTGGGTGACGGTGTTGAACAGATTATGTTCAACTTGTTCTGATTCTAGGCTGCCATGAGGATTCTTACTTCAACATTTTTCCCACTTTTTATCATCATGTGGGTCTGAACAACGATTTTTGTAGCTACAAAAGATGACCTGAAATTTGATTTGACTAATTTCTAAGTAGATTTATCATTACTTCCCTGATCCTTTTAATTATTATTTACTTATTATCCCAGCATGCCTTCACAGCAAATTTCCCGCTTGAAAAACAAATGTATATCTGCAAATTAGTGACAAGCTAACAGGCTAGCAGCAACGCTACTTAACAGCTTTTCTCCCTCTTGTTGTCATAATCATGCAGTTAACAAAACGCTGAACTATTATTTTATAAATGAGCCTTGAGGGGTGCTTGTTTGATCAGATAGGCTCCTCATTTCAAGACATGAAGTCATCAGCATGGCTGGGCGGACAAAGGTGAGCCATGACCTCTGACCTCAGAACATACAAACCCTCCCAACACTCACTGGTGAATGTTGCACAGCAGAAGTGTTTCAAAAGTAATGAATTCATGTGAAAAGTTAAAAAGCAATGCATAAATAGTTCAGAATTAAACACTGAGGTCATGTACAAAGATGTTGTACAGTCTGTTATGTATTTTGGTTGATGCACTTTTATGAGTTTGGTGAGGATTTAAGCCTAAACTGTTTTATGCTCGACAGAAAAGCATAAGAAAATGATTCATTACATTTAAATCTGTTATCATTTTTTGTTGAAAGGTGTTTACTTCTCTTCCCAGTCTATGATTTTGTACTGTTAAAAATGTAGTGAGTGTTTGTTTTTGTTAATGTTTTGATTAATTCTACTTAATGCTCTTGATTAGTAGGGCTGTCAATAATCAGCGCATCAGGCTTTCTGAAGTAGTTTGCAGTTTGATCACGCAGAGGGAGCTCTTAGCGTAACTTTAACATTACTTGCATTCTTGACCTCAGTAAATGAACATACAGGTATTAAAAGCAACAGGGGCGCGATTCAGGACATGCCAACTTACATAAGGGAGACACCTCTCTCTGCAGACAGCAGCCCACTGCTTTGGTGGAGAGCCACAGGGTGCGCTACAAACTCGCAACTCTCCAAGCTGGCTCGCAAATATTTGTGTGTAACCAGGAACCTCTGTGCACTCTGCATGGGGGTTTCTAGCCAGCAGGTTTGTAGATACAAAGAGAGCTACACCCGATCCCAATCAGGTTCACAGACTTTATTTCTGGCCCAAAAACATTTATAAATTTGGTCCTTCCGGATTGTTATTAGTCTGTTGGTTTTAGGCTCATTATTGCTACAGTACAATGAAGTACTGAAAATGTTTTGTGTCTGCAGGGCGGTGACGGGTTTGAATGTGTTTGAACATTACTGTGTCATGTTCTAGATTTGTTTGAAGTTATTTTATTAAAATAATAATCACAAGAGTGAATATTTATCCCCCTTTTCAGTGGTATGTAACATAAACAGACAGCCCAGTTAGAGGCCTGCTAACGTTGTAATTGATGACTTCTGTGTATACTCAGTTCTTAGAGCAAAACCACATGGACCTTTCAGCCATTAATAACTAAATACACATTTACGAATTGCTCTACAGATTTGAAGATTAGTGTACCTATTTGTTGATCTGTATGTACTTGTTGATGTACAGTAGATGTATGTACACTTCAGTGGATGTGTGTACAGCACTGTGTACGCATTTGCATATCTATTTATGCATTTGCAAATAGTTTTGTAACAATAATACCCTCCTAGAGAACCCATTCATCCCTTTTAACAGAACTTACAGATGTAACATTGAATGTATTTTTCCTGAAGAGTATGTTGTATTCCATGTTTGCCCTGTCCAAGGATGAATCGCCGGCAGCTATTCCTGGTAGCAAACAGGAATGTGGAGGGAATACTCTTCTTTGCTGTGAATATGAGGCTGAATATTTGTGGCTTGCTGTGGGAGGGGGTGAATAAAAACTGTCTTCCATGTCTGCTGGAGGGTGTTACTTGTAGCATACAGATGTGAATATATGTTTCTGTGAACAACTTGTTTGAGAAAAAAAGGGATATATTCAGTACACACTGCAGCCAGAGGCATCACCTGAAGCTGAAACTCTGGATTACTGGTGTCTATTTGACTGTCATGATCTCACTGTTGTACACCTAGGGAGCAGAAAATCAAATGATATAAATTGTGCTCTTTGCACTATTTTCACTTTACAGTATGTATGTACTCTTTTGTGAATGCAGTTGAATTCATAATGAAATGAAAGTGTTTACTGAACCTAGCAATGCTGAACCAACTGTGATCAGTAGCATGAAAGTATGAAATGGTCCAAATGACCTGAGAGGGATCAAACTGATAGGTAAATCCTGTAGAGTGTATTTGTTGGGGTTTTGTACTGGTCGAAGATAAGAGCATGCCAAAACATATTTGGGTATTTTAATTACCTCTACATGCAAGTACGGTGGCCCTGAAGGTCAACTGTCTAAATATTTCACCTGCTGCAAATATATTTCACCTGCTGCAAATATATTTCACCTGCTGCAAATATATTTAACCTGCTGCAGATATATTTCACCTGCTGCAAAATATATTTCAAAATATATTTACATAGAAACCTCTGCCATCATGGTGTGGATGGGTGTGAATGGGTAGGTGTGACCTGTGGTGTCAAATCACTTTGAATAGTCAGAAGACTAGAAAATAACTATTCAAGCTCAAGTCCATTTACCATTGCTTAGTAATAAATGCTACTGATCCATGTGATGAAAAAAAACTGGATTAAGAATTAGATTTCTTGTGTCACTCTTGCAGACAAGAGAACATTTAAACCATGTTTAAAAAAGCAACCTTTTAACCATGTTGTTGTAAAAAAATTAATGTCAAAATTTCAATTTTAACGCACTCAGGGCCTGATTTACTAAAGGTTTGCGTGTCTTAAAACGTGTGCAAACTTGATACCACCAGCAAAAAATGTGCTATCTGATCTGCTAACAGCGTGCAGTGAGGATTGCGTCTTTCATATGAGCAAAACAACACGCATTGTCCATTTAGCACGTTTGCCTTAATGAATATGCAATATGGGGCGTTTCTGCCGTAGTGTGCAAAATACTGGGAGGAGAAAATTCAAATAAGTTAAGTTAGTACACGCATTGGATTTACCAAGCCAGGCAAACATTGCGGTGATTGTGACGGTGTCTAAATTTAACACCTTTGAAAGGAAGGTGCTAATCCAGGAGCCCAGTGTTACACACAACAGGCTGCAGTTAGGAGGAGACATAGGCTCAATAAAAGAAGGTATAAAGATCGCGTTTTTCCCCCAACATGTTAACATGTTTTCGATTGACATAAAAATAAATGACATGCATTATTTTTTTTATTTCGATTCAATAATAGTTAATAAAGAGAAACACCATGATTAAACTAATATAACTGAACATTCACAGCCTCTGCATTCTAAAGAATTTACACATTGACATTTATGTCCTATTTCCCTCTTTTCGGCAACATTACATTTTAAACTGGGCATTTCCTTTTTCTCAAGTTGCGCGTCTCTCCAGCTTGTCTCCTCCGGTGCGCTCCTCTCCCTATCGCGCTCGTCTCCAACCTCTACAGCCCCCTGCTGCCAAGCTGTAGGCACTTGGATTGGGGGACCTCACCACTGCTTGTACCCCCGTCTTCGATACCTCTTGCCCGGGCAATTATGTCCGATCAGACACAGCGCTGGCCAGCTGTCTGGTGCGCAACAATAGCCCGAGGGGCGCGCCTGAGCGCCGGTGCCACATAGGTCACAGCTCGCACCTCCTGCGCAATGTATGACAATTCATTCAAAGGATCGAGGGAAGAAAAGAGAGGCCCTGATTAATGCCGAGGTTTTCTTATAAGCCAAATGTTATTTTTGTTATATTCAGATTTATCTGCTATAACTCGAAAATACTGTACGTTCATTTGCCTCTCCCACTAATACCTATTTTGCGCTTGCAGTCATTCTGCTTTCCGTCCAAACTCTCCGTGACGTAACCCAGTAGAACACGCAAAAGCCTGACTTAAATACTACCGCCTCCTCAAGGTTTGCACCTGTTATCATTCACGCAAATGTTCTTAGTAGATCACCCGCAAAACGCCCACAAGCCAAACGCGCAATTTTTTGGAGTGAACACGCAATTTAGTACTCTTTAATTGGGATCTTAGTAAATCAGGCCCTCAATCAGCGAGCCAACAAAGGGTCACTCGTTTGCTACAGTGGTTATATGGTGATTATATTAGAAGTTTTGTGAATTCAGATTCAATAGCTGTCCCAAAAAAAAACTAATGCAGCTTTAAGGTATCCAGGAAGAAATTACATTCTGAAATCTAATAGATGTGTTTACTGTACTTTTTGAGGCTTTCTATTTGTCATTTGTCACATACAGTAGCTTTTGATAAGTATGTGCTGTCAGCGCTCCAGTTGTCACCACTTATTTATTAATATCTTAAGCTATCAGCACCATATCATTATTCATTACCAAATCATATCAATCTACTTCCTCCCTCTTGTGTACATACCCCTGCTATCCTTCACTCTATATCATTTATTCTCTCCATCCTCTTATCTTTTCTCTTTTCCAATTGACCCTCTGCTCATCTTTGAATCCCCAGTGATGGCTGTTAACTTAGACAAGCCATTACAGCACACAAAGAATTGATAGGAAGCTTAAGGTATTTGCTGTCATGATATTGGCTCAGTGAGAGAGGTATGACTGGTGTAGAGCACTGTGGAGGATTTAATCAACACAGAGAGGGATGTATTACTTGTATTACTGAAGTTGAATTAAGTGATGTGTTAAAGAACATACTCGGACAAAATGTTTTTAAAGATGGAATATTGTATCTTGGCAATGATTGTATGGATTGCTTTGAGAGAAAGACAGTGATTGGATGATTTTATTTTAAAAAGTGGCTTATACTTCAATTTATCTAGAAATACTTATTTACTATATCTGCTGTAACACTTATAAACAAATGCAAACATGCAAGAATTGGTCAAATGTACATGATAGGTTTAAGTGCAAATTGTTACAGGAATTGTTTGCAGCATTATCGACCCAGCCACATCAAAATACATACAGCTGTCAGAACTTTTGTGGGCTTTTATCCTGGCAGCTGTAGAAGGGGAATTATTCTCCAGAATTCAGCACATCACTGAAGTGAAGTTCTGGAATTTGCTGTTTTTTTTCAGCGCTTGTTGAAGTGTCCCATTTGCTGTATACAGTGAAGGTTGCAAGTGCTCAAGTGCAGGTCTCGTCTTGAAATCGAAAGCATTTTTACTCGGTGTTGTCTCGGTTTCAGACTGGGCGGACTCTGGATTTTAAATCAAGACCACCGCTATTTTTCTACGTCATTACTGTGATTAGAAGGAAAACACCCCTTCTGAATAAACAAATCATTTCAATTCATTTGTAGTTTGATTTTTATCCCCCTTGGTACCACAGCAACCTTCCCGGTGTTACGGTCTAAGTGAGTGACACGCCCACTGCACACAAGATGATGATTTTTCATTGATATTTATTGTCTTGGTCTTGTCTCGGTCTCGCCCTGCCTTGGTCTTGGTCTTGACTCAGTCTCAATCCCTAAATATCTCGATGGTGTCTAGGTCTCGGAGCACTCTGGTCTCGGGTATGTCTTGGTCTTGGTTAGTGAGGACTTGACTACAACACTAGTTCAGTCATACGCTCACGTTTGCACTTGTTTAAAATATTTAATGCAGCAGCAGAACAAAGTTTGTGTTTGCCGTCTAGGCTCCGACCTGATCACTCCTCACAGTTTTATTTTACATGCAGAAATTTGAGGAGTGATGGGAAGATATCTTAACCCCCCTACAGGTGGATGCTGGGGCGATGGTGGGACTGAGCAACACTGCAGCACTTGTGAAGGTCAAAGCGGGCAATAAAAAAGCAGAGGGAGAGACCGGAAATCTTGCAATCTGAAATAGGCCGCTAATTGGAAAGAGGTATTGTGGATAATGAGGCATGTCAAGTGTGAAATCAGTGCAGCTCTAGTTGACTGTCTAAACTAGCTCGCAGGCGTCGCCTCATTTTATTTTAACATCTCAGTTTTTCTGCGGTTTGCAGGTGCTGTAAAAATGCACAGTTCAGCAGAGAAGTTATCTAGGGGTTCCCAAACTTTTCGGCCCGCGACCCACAATATAACAGTGTCTCGCGACCCCCACTTTGGGAACCACTGATCTAGCCCGTGCAGCAGCTCCACAGTGTTCATTGGTGGCCGCTACTTTACTCCGCTCTTTTCACGTGACTGAAAGCTACAATTCGGGTAATGTCAAAACAGAACAAGATTCCAAATCTGTCAATGTTGAATTCAGAGTCTGGGTCAGTGTCTTGTTACCACGTCCACTCCTCGTCTTTGCACAAAGGAGTCAAGCCAAGCAAAAAAAAAATTCCTTTGCTGGAGCTGCAAACACCTGTGGCCTGCATTGTTGTGTTAGCGGGTTACTGTTAGCACTCTTTAGTTAGCTCTTTGCTAACTAAAGGGTTAATTTACATGAAATGACCGTGATTAAAAACGCTTACGTAATTCTTCTTTTCTCTAGCCATTGACTAAAACAAGTTTTATACAGAAGGGAAGGAGCCTGCCATCCTGTCCATGTAAACCTGATGTAAACACGGCTCTGACAACAACACAGCCAGCGGGACTCGTTCTTCTCACTCATTGTAGACAGTCATGACTGAGAGAGATATTTACATAGGATATATTTGATTTCTGCAATATTTCTGTGTAAAAGGTTGCACATTCTTCATTTAAAGATCCCTTATTCTTTTTAACGACATTTTCCTTTTCAGTATTTAGCCACTATTATAAAGCACTCATGGAGAAGAAGAGCCTGATTTGTTTGCATGTTTGTCAAAAGAATTATTAGCAAGAAAGTTGGTGTCCTTTTTCTAAGGTGCACAGGTATTTTTTCAACAGTTCAGTTATGATAAACTACCATGACAAACACACACAAGCAACTGCACATAGAGAGTCTACAGAGGCTATTTCTGCCAAATATAAAGACAGAAAAAAAAACATGAAAAAAACATGCAGAAGGCAACAAAAGCTTCCTGTGTGGATCTGAGCACAATATGAAGGTGAAAGGGAAAGAAAATAGGAATGCAATGCATACACCTCCTGCCCATACACACACACACACACACACACACACACACACACACACACACACACACACACACACACACACACACACACACACACACACACACACACACACACACACGCACACACACACACACACACACACACACACCTCCCCAGTCTGACTGCGTCCTCCCTCTCATCTGTCCATCCCCTCTCCTCCTTTCTCTTTCCCTCTTCCATCTCCATCTCTCTGCTCAAAAGGTTAGTAAATGTCAGATGGGAGTTGTCATCATCTTCAATGGCATCATCTTTCTTCATAGAAACACTGTCTATGTGTGTGTGTGTGTGTGTGTGTGTGTGTGTGTGTGTGTGTGTGTGTGTGTGTGTGTGTGTGTGTGAGCGGGGAAGTTGAAGGGAATACAATTGAACAGAATGAAATAGAACAGGGTATTGAAAATGGGAAATTACAGCTTTCAACAAAGGGCGATCTTACACACGTACACATACAGACACACATAGACACACACACTCCTGCAAAAAGACATGAAGATCTGAAGACGTACAGTATATTCTTCACTTTTATTCCCCCTTCAGTGTCTCTGTGTTCACCATAAAGAAATCACAGGACTTTAGTGAATAACTTTGCATCAGTGTAGCTGCCTGTGACTTATCCAATTCCAGCATACACTTTTTTTTTCTGTGTCTCGCTGCTGCGTCTTCATCACAGGCCGTATTTGCCTCTCTATATATTTTATGACTAATGGAAGCAGCAGGCCTTTGTGGTGATGACAAATCCCCGCACTCAGACAGTTTTACAGCCCCTAAAGAGCCTTTTGACAAACGACTGGGCTGTAAACCTAATAATCTAACGCGGTGTGTTATTGTAATGGTGTATGTGAGCGTGAGTGAATATTTAGGAGATGTTGAATATTGCTTATCTCCGTCCAATTACCAAAGCGCTTTAGCATCAGAAACAAATCACAGCACAGACGCATACATGCAAGCACACTCACAGAGTGGTTTATGTACTGAGAAAGTGTCAGGGGTAAACACACCGTGTAAACACATTCTGCACGTCGGCATGTGCACTAAAAGTGTCACTTTACAGACACTTCTTTTCTCGAACTATTAGCTAGCTTATATCAGAAATGTTGATGAGGAGTCTAAATGTGGACACTTCTTACTAATCAACAACATTTTTTTAAGTTGTTTTTTGGACTGTCATGCCTTTATTGGATAGGACAGCTGAAGGGAGACAGGAAACCTTGGGAGTAGAGAGTAGGGTATGACATGCAGCAAAGGTTCGAGGCCAGATCTGAAACCATAGCTGCAATGAGGACTACAGCCTCAGCACATGGGGTGTGTGACACAACCGCCAGGCCCTCTTCCACTAATCAACCACATTTAAGGAAAATAACCTTGTTAAAGGAGACCACTGGTGAAGAGATGAGTCCAGGAAATATTGTGAAATTTGTAAGTTATTTGTCATTATTTGTCATATGTTGTAGGTCCAACCAAATATCCCATTGGGGTTTGCAAATGGGTTCAAGAGCAATCCTGGAGAGATTTAGTCAAAAGGTCAGGGACGCGGGAAGTAGGGTTGCTGAGGGGGCTGAAGCACACCCTTAAACTAGGCACAATTAAAACCATTAGCTTATAGAAACACGTAAACTTATGTTGACCCTGTTTTATGGGATATAGATGAAGTACACCAAAATGTGTATTTATGTTTTTGTCTGTTGACTATAGTAGTGTGTACCTTGTTTATAACACCTCCTTCGGGGTGTTACAACTCTCCGCAGGTAGGAGATTTGTAATCGTCGCACCCACACTGATATTAAAAAAAACCACAGATGTGCGATCATCCTGTCAGACAGAGTAGCATAACTTAATGTATCCTAGAATTTAGAGTTTTCTCTATTAATTATTTTAATAACTTTAGAACAACTTGTGACAGCGAGACCCAATGCACAAATCCAATTTGCCTGCATGCTCCGCCCAGCTCGGCTCGGCTCACTTGTTGTCTTGAAGTGAGGAGCCTTTCCAATAAAAACTGCAGTATATCACTGTGTACATGCGGCATTGACCAGTCTGACAGCGCCACTTTTTAACAGCTTTTTAGCATGCATTTAAAGAAAACAATGGGTTCGCACCATGAGGGGGAGAGAGGGCACATACTGATGAGCTAGAGTGAGGGAGCGTGACATTGCGCACCTACGTGGAGGCAAGAGAAACAAAACGGCAGTCAGCACTACATAAGATTTAATCATAAAAAATATTTTTGGGGATTTTGTCCACAAGCATTCAGCAAATCTCTATCCTCATCCAGCAGATGCAGAGCAACACTAACAATCGGTTTGGTGTTGTGTTCCTGTCCACCTAATCAATGCAAGTTCAATATTCACGAGTCCAATAATAGCTGTGTTTTCACCTCCACCAACTCCTGAGGGAAATATCAGCTTTTATAGTTGCTACATGCTCCACTATGGGCGCCAGCTAAATGCTAACTTTGTCTGTTTGGCATTTAGGGCTTTGCAGGTAGTGTACGTTGGGTTTTTTCATCGATTAATGCTGAAACAGCAGTGAATGGAAACAGGTTTATGAGAGTGGTGAGAGAAAATCTAAACGATAAATCAGTGGGCTGTAAACAGAACCAATGACCTGGGTTGGGTTTGATGATAATTATCTCTGCGTACATGTCAGTACACATCTTGTGATTTCATCTGTTAAAAAATATGGATTGGTGCGGCTTTAAAGTCCCTGTCATGTAGTTGCACAAAGTTGATGTAATTTTGATACACACTGCTCACGTACAGTATGTTTCCTTCTCCTGTACCATGTTTCAGGTACTCCATGAGATAATACTCGGGGACTTGATCTCTTCCTCTTTGTCTCTTTACCACATAATTCAGTATAAAGCAGGAAAAAACAACCTAAAAATCTGTGACAATTCAAGTGTATGCTTCCATATTTTCATGTTACTCCTTTCCAGTTTGAGATAATTCGAAGCAACAAATGTTTATCCAGCTGACACAGCACAGTAATGGTAACTGTAGAGTTTGTTATTCAAGCCCAACCTCCTGTAGCTAATACACTGACTATTGACAAGTACTTCATACAACCCCACTTAAAAAAAAAAACACAACAAAACCTACTATCTATTTCATGAAGTATATTCCAATCACATTTGGCCACAACCTGTATCAACCATTCATCCCTGTGCTGCCAAACTTTTAAAATGCTCTCCTCTCGTCTCTGTCAGTTCGCTGTTTCAGTGTGGATCATTTTCACCTTTATCCCCCCGTCATCACAACCCTGCACCCTTCCTGTATAACATCCAGTGTCTAGGCTCCATCAGGGGGGTATCCTAACTTGTTGTTGGCCCTACTACCCCTTTATACATGAAGATGTCACGGTGAGATCTAATCGTTTCCTTATAAATAAGACTCTCTTTACTTTATTGCGTATTTCCATTTGCAAAATCAATCCCAAGAACTCCTCAATCATGATCGACAGCTGAAAGGTCTGGAATCAGCTTCTACATAAGCCTTGTATTTTACAGTCTGATGGCTATGACAACTTTTTAATATATTTTTGAAGAGTCTTTCATGGGCTATCAGCGTTAACACGTGAATCCCAATGTGATAAAGGTTTGACATGAACAATTTGCCGACAGTGACATTGTAAAACGTGCAGCTTAACTCCGTCTGAGGATGAATAATAACGGTAAATAACTGCATGAATTTCTGTTATAACTAATATAATACTGAGTTTTATTTCACAAAACAGTATAAGAACAATAAATAAATGTAAAAATGTTATTATTAATAAATGATTTAACATATTTTCGCACCAAACTCCTCCTCCTTCTATATTACTGTAATTTTATTGAAGAACCAATCACAGAGCTGGAAGTAAAGCATCAGAGAAAGAAAATCACGATAGGTGACAAATTGTCTTCTTAACCCTTTACATGCCAACACAAACCAAGAAGGCAGCTTCTCAGGATTTATTATGTGGAAAAAAAATCATTTTGATTGTCAAATTATTGATTGATAAAACATACTTAAAACTAATGACATTTTAAATATAATTATTTTTATTTATTTTACTCACCCCTTGGCAGGCCCCTCTGGATAAATACAGTTTTCAATGAGGGCCAAGTCAGGTGTAAGTCTGCTACACTGTCCACTTCAATATTAATGACCCTAAATAATTAACTGCAAGTTTGTGAGCATACAAAAATTCTCATCCATGATTTGTACATCAGAGTTAAATCATGTGGACTGGTCCTGTCATGTTAAGACTTGATAAATCAGGAGCAGACTCCTCCTGCCGGTTCATGGACAAGGCCTCGGGGCCCTCCACTCAATCCTCCACTCATGCAGTCGTATACAGTGTATATGTCTCAACACCTTTTCTTCCTTAACGTGTTCATAATCCCCTGATGGCTACACGCTGTTATTTCCCCAGAGGGCCAGTGAGCCGCTCACCGCTGCGGGAATGCATTAAATTCAAGAGTTGTTGACGCACGCTGAACAGAAAGCAATAACCTGTGCAGGGTCATTTTTCCCCCCATTTCCTTTCATTTTCTGAGGTCGAGAACAATTGCCTTTCAGTGCTAGTGTGATTATGCTCTGTTTAACATGGGAATTATGAGAATTACACACATAAGTGAAGTGCAGCATGCTTCGACAAGATTAAAAACAGCTGCACTGGGAGAGAGATAGACACAAAGGACGAGGGGAGGGGGAAGAGAAACACCCAGCTCAAAGAGAGACATGTAGCTTTACAGTTTTAATAACATCTATATTATCTTTTTGAGTTCAAGGCAAGATATGTTGGGCTACATTTTTTGGGTTGCAGGCACCAATACTGAGTGAGTGATGTTTTCCCGACTGCAGACATGAATGCAGGACAGTGACCGCTAGCTATCTGAAAATGTCTGAAACCCCACAGGGAAACATGCTAAGATTTACCTTCTTCATAAATGTCCTCATGTTGTTTGTACGCAGCATAGCATACATGTAATATTTAAAAAGATACTGCACTCCATCCCCTGGACAGTTGTTGCCAGATGTTTAAAAATCCCTGCATATCTGACACTTAAAGTAATAAGCTGTATTGTTCTGCAAAATTAGCAGCTGACGCAAACCTCCTGCCCCCCCAATCATCGGTCCTGGAGGGACAGGGCCTTCTCCATTGTCGATCCCACCCTTTGGAACTCATTCCAAAAAAACATCCACCTTCAGGAAACCCCTAAAAACTCACTTCTTCAACATCGCCTACAACTACTAACACACTCTGTTCTCATCCTCCTTCTCTTATTCTATTTCTTCTTTGTTTTGCTTTCACTGTTTTATTTAGTTGTTATGCTTTGTTAAGCATCTTTGAGTACTTAGAAAAGTGCTATAAAAGTCCAACGCATTATTGTTATTAAAATGTGACCTGCTCTCTGTAAGGCCTCATCAGTAAACATTACAGAAAGATGGACATTGCCTGCAAGTCGCCATATGGTGAATCTCTTCTTGAAAGAAATCACTCTGCAGATGAGTGGAGGGTCAAACAGCCATCAGTAAGAGGGGGAATCCTAGGTCCTCAAAACAGAAAAAAAAACCTGAAAAGGCATGAGCCACATCCCCTGGGGGGCCCGGACAGAGAGCAGCTATAATTAATGACTGGTGAAAATGGCTTTAAAAACCTCCCTCCCCTCAATCTGATTTGAACTAACTTAATTATCAGAATCAGAAGAGGAGCGTTTTCAAGCCGCTGGCACGAGACAGTTCATTAAAGACCCGCCACCGCTTTGTTACCGCGGCAACTCCCGAGGATCGATGTGTAATGCGCTTTTTGTTTATGGACGCAGAGGGAAAAAAGGGGAGGAGAGAGGACAAACTAATTGAGCTCCTCCAATTATTATCCTGATAGCCTCGTGGCCTTCTTGATGGCAGCAGTGAGATCCTCCCTGTGAGCAATTATAGGTGCATTTCTAAAAAGTGTCACATGAACAGGACTGGGCCTAATTGTTCCCTGCAGAAGGACTCATCGGCAAGTTTGTGCGTGATGAGAGTGGTGTCACAAACCTCTCCTCCTTTTGTCAGCAGGAAAAATTAAATTACTTTATTTCGCTTGCTTCCCTCTACAGACAGCCAATAGACTCAAATGGCAGGTATAATTGAATTTCACAGTCTTCACAGTCACACACACACACGCACACACACGCACACACACACACGCACACACACACAAACACACTCCCTCTCTGCTTTTAGCGTCCGAGTCGAAATAAACAGCACTAATATGGTGCTCACACTCAGTAATTACAGCCCAATTCTTGCTGCATCTATTGTTTTCCCTTTTAATTGCTCCACTCTCTTTCTATCAGTCCTTCTTCTTATGCTCCCTCCTCCTCCGCCCTCCCTCCCATTCTGTCGCTCCTCACCAAATACTGCATTTGAAGAATTAGCCGCACTAACGCAGGCCCTAATTGGCTGTCACCGCGTGCTCGAAAATGTGAAGTCACTTCCTCGATATAATCATGTTTACACGCGAGCGCCGGGTGCCAGACTGCTGGGCTTGTCTCTATCGAGCTTGTTTAGGAAGTAATTTACTGTAAAATTGGCTATGATAGTCCGTCACAGAGAGGGAGAGAGAGGAGCTAGCTCAGCGTAAAAAGGCTGACACAATGACTTTCTCAGCATGCGAGGTTTTATCTTTCTTGCTGTTGATTTGGAGGAAGGTTCTTACTGTAGTATCAACACCTGTGAGCTTCATTATCTCAAAATGATCCTAATCAGTTTACCCAAAGTAAAACAAGCTTAACAGTGTATTACTACAACTAACAAATCTTATTAGATGGATTACAAGGCGTCCACTTCTAGAAACAGGCAGCATTATTATTTTGCTCGTACATTTGTTTGCATAGGATTTCTTTCTTCCCCTTCAATTTATCACACTAATTGGAGGAGATAAAACACAGCCGTTTCAGCAAATAACAAATCAAGATGCAACTAGAAAAAAAAGAAAATACAAAGGCCCATAATTCATCCGACTGCTGCAATTCCATTCAGTCTAAAAGACCTTGATGGCAAAGCCATCAAATAGGTTCCTTCAGATAGAACAGCCACACCTTATCTTTCACTTCTAACAGTATAGGCACAGTTTTCCATGAGTGTCAAGAGTATTTCTGATTAAAAGCATCTCCGTTTGGAAGCACAGTGACCGGAGGGCAGCTCTTCCAGGAACACGTTCCTTATTTACCGGCCCCGTTAATTCCCATTCCTAGCACAGCAAAGGTTTCGTGGGGGGGGGGGCACTTGAGAAGTCTGCACGCTGTGAAGTAGACCTGACATTTTTCTCCTCTAATTGTGTTTTCCTCTCCCTTTGCAGGATTGCAGTGTGTATATGTGTTATTTTATTTGTTTCACTTTGTGTGCGTGGCTGCACAACAAAAACTCTGTCTTCAAAATGCATGTGTGTGAGTGCATTTGTGTGTAAATGTGCACAGGCATACTTATTCATCTGGCTGTGCGTGTGTGCGTGTGCGTGTGTGTGTGTGTGTGTGTGTGTGTGTGTGTGTGTGTGTGTGTGTGTGTGTGTGTGTGTGTGTGTGTGTTTGTCTATGTGTGTTCAGCAACAGTGTGTATGTTTTTGCCAATTAGGCACTCAATGACAGGACATGTGGTGAAGCAGCTAGCTGGGCTATTCATGGATCAGCAGTTATGGGAGGAAATTTCCAAATACCAACTGGATATACACACAAACACACACATACACACACACACAGCCACAGAGCTCCAGTAATTTTGAATGCTCAGTAGAAGAAGTTGATCTCAGTGGCTCAGACAGCAGGATGCTGTCTGTCAATGCATCGTGTTGACACAGTTGTCCTTCACAAGTGTCATGTTCCCTTGTTTGCTGTTTTGATTCACCAATTGCTTAAGTATTGACAAGGAATGTTAAACAGAGTATTTATTTTTCATTAACCAAGTTAAAAATGTTAACTCTATTTTCTGATGAGCTAAACCTAAACTCTTTTTGGTGTCAAAGGGGAAATTTGTTGATTTTCAACCAGCTGTGTATCACTATAATATATAGATATAATATGTAATGAAAAATATTTCACTTACTTCAATGGTAACTGCAACAAAATCTTCCTGCTCATGTACCAGAAAAAGTCTGCCGCTCAGTTTTTCAATGCCTTTTTATTTATTTTCTTTAGCTTTTTTTTTCGGGCCATTTTTGCCTTTAATAGAGAGGACAGCTGACAGAAAATGTGGCGACGAGGACTGTAGCCTACATGGGGCGTGCAACAAGCAGCGAGGCTATCCCACACCCCATTTCCAGATGGCTTTTTTAGTACAACTTATTTTTCCGTTTTTTTTGCCCTGCCACAGACAGTCATCTCTAGAGAGGGTTGGAGCAAGATTTAAAACATAATGTCAAAGATCAGCTGGTGAGATGACACATTGGAAAAGCATGTCAGAAAGCCGTGTTACTTTGGATATGGAGGAAAACTATTTTAATACTGTGATGTTGGAGTCAGTCATTCAGGGCTACTTATACGAGCCAGAATGCAGTGCAGATGAATTACGGAGTGCAGAGGATCAAGATGCCGCTGCAGCATCGGGTGAAGCAACACCAGCCGATGGAGAGAGAGGAGAAG
Source organism: Tautogolabrus adspersus (assembly GCA_020745685.1). NCBI lineage: Eukaryota > Metazoa > Chordata > Actinopteri > Labriformes > Labridae > Tautogolabrus > Tautogolabrus adspersus. Next base: position 5,826,387 of record CM036539.1, read on the forward strand.
AGCTGCTTTGAGCAGGGGACAGCTGTTGGTGCCGCTGCAGTAATTGCCCACTGTTGAAAAGTGAAAATTGAGTCGCTGAGCTGCAGCGTATTTCACCACGTAGTTTAAAAAAAAAAAAAAGGTTTCTAAGCTGGTGTGACTCCAAATAACGGAATATTTGCCAATTCATTCGAAATAGCCTCATTTGACTGCCAATCTCACAGTCGAATACATTCCAGCATGGGTGCGCTCAATGTCTTATTATACATAGAACTGCCTGTTTTCTCCAAATAATTAAAGAGTCATAGCCTCTATCAATATCAACTTTAAAACTATTAATGCAATTCTGACAAAAACTCATGCTTTTAATGAATCTCCCTAGTGTGTGCATAAATGGACCACCCTGAGTTATTGATTGAAGCAGCATATCCACGTGTTCCGGCAGGGAATGAACAAGTCTTAATTCAGAAATATCTCTGGGTGTGTAGCACCGAATTCAAACATTAAGTCCAACTTAGTTACAACCGACTTCATGACTGAAATTTACACCGAGTGCAGTGCACGAAGCCTAACTGAGTACAGTTGTAGCTGCGTCAAGTCTTATCATGCAAGTCCATGTGAACATTTGCAGAGCGGTGAGCGTTGCCAACACACTTCCATCCTGTCTAACCTCTCCTGTCAAAGTATCAACAGAATATAAGGATAATACAAACCAAAAGAAAAGAGAAAATAATTTTACAGAAGGCAGTAAAAGTAAAACTGAACATCGCTGACACGAATCTCCTCAATACATCCAAAAATATTCTGAAATCATGATTTTTAATGGAAGTCTTTGCTGCCTGCCCATTTGGTCAAAGGTGGAAGAAGTTCGTTAGGCAGTTTTGTATGTTCAAAGGAACACTTTTAACATGCTGTTGTCTGATGAACATTAATCATGTCTCATACTGTAGGTGCATTGGAAATGCGCCTCACAACTGCCCTGCTTCAAAGTCTTGAACTACGGAGTCTTTTCAATGGAACGAGCAGCCCACAAGGTTTATTAACTAATCAGATGTGACTATTTTCTTTAAATGGATGATTATGACATAATGAGAGAAAAGTTAGGCACACACACTGAGAGCACTCAGCTCCTTCAGGGCCTCTGTGTTTATGTCTGACACCTGCTGTAGTCGAGGGGAGAACTCTTTAATTCAAACTGAGCTTGTCGGCTGAAAGGAAACCTTTGAATGGGCTCTCTTGTCTGGCTACATTTCCCATGAGTGTGTCCCATCACAGATGACTCACTCCCTTTTCTTAATACTTAATTTCAATGATCATCCTGAAACAAGTTGCACTGCCATCTTGTTTTCCTTTTAAAGGTTTATTTTTGGGATGTATTTGCCTTTATTTAGAGATAGGACAGTGAATAGAGTAAGAAATAGAGAGAAAGAGAGTGTGGAGTGACATGTGGGAAAGGAGCCAACAGGTCAGATTCGATGCCGGGCTGCCTGCTTGCAGGACTACAGCCTTCGTACATGGCTATCGTCGCCCCCCTCCTTTGAAGTTTTTTGACCGGTACTTTTTCTGTTTGTGTAACCTTGGATACTAGTCTGATTATCAAAGTTACGCCTGCTCCATCATAGGCATAAAAGTTACACCCAGGTGCAACTAAACAGGGCTAAAGTGTAACTTGTGCACAGGGCATAACTTTAAAGGTAGAGTCAGTAGAAATGTTTGTTGCAGCTTGTAAACATAACTAACTGGGCCCCGGCTCATTGTCACCAGATGGGCACAACTACTGCAGGGTTAGCGTGTACGTTTAGTGCTTGTACCTACACTGACAGCTACCTGAGACTATTACATTTGTTGTAATGGAAAAGCCGCTAATTTAGTAAGCTAGCAGAGGCTAACCACCGGTTTTGTTGTTGCTGTCTAACAGAAAGAAGGCCAACTCTGCATACCCGGGAGAAAGCAAACCCAAGGTCCATTATTTCCATTATTATTCTTTTTCCATTATTGTTGTAATGGAAAAGCCGCTAATTTATCAAGCTAGCACAAGCTAACCACTGTTGTTTTGCTCCTGCTTGTCCAAGAGAAAGCAAGCAAACTCTGCATCCGCGGGAGAACACAAACCTGGTTTACCTTCGTTTTGCAACAAGCATTATCCTCTCTGCTTTTCACCTCACTATGATTATATTTTCTCTTATTTGCCGCTACGTCAGCGTCCGTCATAATTGCCGGTTTCAATTGTGTCCAATGGCTGAATTGTGTTGACTTTGTACTGTTACACCTAGGAGTACACCAAGCTTGTGCACTCAGCTCAGGTTGCATATTATCCCCAACAATCTCTCCCCACATTTACTGTCCATCTTTAGCTCATTTATGTTTATGTGGAAATAACCAGTACAAGTAAAACTGTCTTAAAAGAAATTATGTTGATTCTTTTTACTAAAGTTTGAACATTTTGCTGTAGGAACTAAAAACAGCCTACTCTTTACTCGTGTCCCAAAAACACCTCAAAGTAAAGAAAACAACTTGCAACTCTATAATAAAAGGCAAACTGGCAATATCTCATCCAATGTGGAAAAGAGAAAAATCATGGCTAAGGAAATTAAAGAGAAAATTCTGCAATTGAAGATTATATTTAGAAGGAGAAAAAGAGCAGATTAGACATTAGTCATGTAGAAGAAAGAAGAAAAGGATGGAGTGAGTTGAATAGCATACTGATCGCTGTTCTGCACATCATTTCTGAATTAAACAGTAAAATGTTTTTCAATTCAAGTATTTTCCACTAGTTTATTTTGGATGTTAAACAACCCATCCAGCCCTGAATGGATACTGTGTTTAATGGTCACCCACTGGACTGAATGTGTACTGGGTCACCTCTTCGACGATCAATCATCATACTAGCCCTCCTCTCCTGAAGTGATGCCATATGGCGTCTCTAGCCCTCTGCTTTCACTCTGTCGTCTTCCAGTTAGATTCTTCACCTCCTCGTCTTTCCTCTCCTCTCATTCTTACCTCCTTTCTTTGAGTTGGTTGCTTCACCTCTGTCCCTTTGTCTCCACTCTGCTCGTTTCTCTTTCCCCTCCGTTACTGGAAGACACAGATGTACGTACACACATTTCCAGGCTTGTCCTCCTGCCAACGATCTTCCATGGTTCCACTCTGAGCACGAGTGAGAGCACTGCCAGTGGCCATGACATCTCTCCTTCTTCCCCCCTTCCGTTTCTTCCTCTACTTCTTATTTCTCTTTCTCACCTGTCTCATCTCTTTTCAGTCTGCCGTACTGGGTCTAAGATCAATACAGCAGCAACTGAACCAAAGACCAAAATAAACCTCACTAAATAACAACTAGTTTTTTCATGTGTAAGGCCTGCAATAATTCATCAATGATGCATATGGGGTTGCCAAATTTCTTCACAATGGTTACTATGCAGAGTAAAAGCAATTCCTTTGAAACAATATGCCATTAATCTTCCTAAGCATAGACATACAGGAGTCTCCCTGCACATTACTCTGAGGAGGTGCATCCATATTTGGGGATTACACAACCGACATCTTTCTTTATTTAAATGTCAGTGCTCAGCGCTAACACAGGATTATTGTAGCGGGAGAAAAGTAACGCAGATGTGGTTCCAAATTTATACAGAGATGCCTAACTGGAAAAGGTATCAGGCCCCTGAATTCCTCTCTGATTTTTTTGCCCTATGAGAATAATTCAGTGTTTAACGTATAGTGTTTTTTAACACTCAGAAGAATGCCCTTGTCATTTTTAAACCTTGTTTTACACATTGTCTTTAGGTGAAAGAATATTTGGTTCAGATGCAATAACCTGTAATAGCATAATGCTCAAATCTCAAAAAGGCCTGGCACTGTCTCTGGTGTCTTGGGATAGTAAGGGTTTGAAGGTTGAGATGGTGTAGGGCTGTGAAGAAACATTCAGCTCCTGAATATTTTTTAAGGTTAGAACAAAGTGTTATATTCAGCCTTATTTCACTATTATGCTGCTTTCATGTCTTTAGGGGTATATCATGATCACAAGTTCCCCTCAAATAAATACAACTTAGTAGGCTTGAATTCTTCTGAAAGCTAAAATGTACCAGCCACTTCAGGAAGTCAAATGCCTAAAAAATAAACAAATGTCTCATATCAGCTAAAGATTGCAATTGTATGTCTTTAAAAGCAAGATAATGCAGTGTTTTTAATCTACCATTTTGTTAATTCAACAAGGCACTTTGCCACCAACCAAAGGTCTCTGAGTGTAACAGCGAGCTGTTGTGCTTTCTTGTGAGAAGCCAAAGACCAATACGACTGACAAGTTACAGTAATACCGTTTTTTGCTAGCGTCTACAGCCTGCTAGCTGCTAGCATCTACAGCCTGCTAGCTGCTAGGGTCTACAGCCAATTGCAGAGACAACTTTTTGGGGTAAGATGGATTTATTTTTGTATTTTTAAGCAAACCTGAGACAAAACTTGTGTTAGATTACTTTCTGCACCCAGTAAAGCTGCTAAACATGAGACAACGATGACAAAGATAATGATACAGCTTAACGCCAGGTTGCAATCTGTTATGAAAAATATCTGCAAGGTTGTTAACTTTGCTTCTTGCTTGGTCACCCTCCCTTTTTTCTCTTCTGAGCGTCATCCGTCAGTTAACTTTTATTCCAGTCGTAAACAAGTGGCTCCTTCTGTTGCAGTAGGTAAGCTGATCATCTTTGTCTTTAATACTCAGGTTGAAATGTAAGATTTCAGATTTACATGGGTAGCGTACGCCTTAGGTTTGCGTAGCCCTGTACCTATGCAGAAGCCAATGTTTGTACGTAGCTTGACTTTCACCTCCTAAAAAATGTAACTATGCTTCGAAATGAAGCACACTGAAGCCCTGGGATTGGTCTTCTGAGTAGTGTATGGTATTGTGTGTGTGTTTGGTATTGTGTGTGGTATTGTGTGTACTCTGGTGTGAGATAAGTGGCTGCAGACGACGGACCAATTTGTCAAATCTACTTGCCAACATCTGAAAAATATCAGAAGTGCATTTCCTCATCCATGTCCTCTGCCTCAACTGATTCAGCGGCTGTACATTCCATCTCCTCCGATGTCTCCTCTCTTTATTTAGTTTTTTTAAAAATTGCAACTACTGCTCAGTATTGATCAGCTTCAATCACACTTAATGCAATAGGTTTCAGTCGCCATGGTTTCCTGTACACAAACTAGCAGAGAATGTGGTGGAACCCGAAACTGGTGATATAACTTGCATATAAATCGCGATGCCAACTAATGTTTGTAGGCAGAGTATTGCAGAGCCAAGTTTGTAGTTCTATACTGACGGTGTAGGCCACTATAGTAGCTGTGGCGTAGGCTCGATGCAGTATTAAGAATAAATCAGGCTTTAGAAGCTTTCTTTGCATTTCAATGTGGCCTATTCCAAGTATTCCCACAGCCTCTACCTTGATTTATCATGCTAAAAACAAGTCATTACCATGTTTCTTTATATCTCTACCACCTATCCCAAAAGCTTATGTTTAAAGTGTGTAAAAAGGTTTGCAATGCATCTTTAATCTTACATCTATTGATCATTCATAAGAGTTTCCTATCTGTTTTTTTGGGGGGGTTTTACGCCAATTCTGACTTTGTTACCTGCCAGTCACCTGACATTGTGTATGCAGCTGATAAACAGGACTTTTACTCTTGAAACACTAGCCGCCCAATGTGGATGTTGCTCATGTTTCTTTCTGTCTCCCAGACTTAAACAGCCAGATCGGGCATCCATCCAAGAAACACACCTGCTGGATGCTGCAAAACACATTAGTCTGGCGTGAGAGCCTCTTACTGCAGCACTCTTCTCTCCTCTGCTCTACACTCTTCTTCCTACTCCGCTCTCATTTCCATTTCCTCTCTACCCCTCTCATCATCATCCTAATCTCTCTGGGTATATTCCTTTCTCTCTCTATCTTCTCATCAATCTTCAGCAAGACTGTTGAATTTAAGTGTAAGTCTGAAGGTATTTTGTCCTTGATTTTGGGTCTGTCTGTTTTTGTTCAGACTTTTCTCTTGGAATCTAACACTCATTGGCCCCGCCCAGGCAAGTTGTTGGTCTCAGTTTTAACTTTAAAAGTACCTACTGACTCATTAAGTAACAATAGTGAGCGTAATCACATACTCGGTCCATGCAAGTAAAATTTAATTCCACTTCTGCTCTCTGCTGAATGACTTTACAACTTTCTACTTATAGATGATGGGCTGAGAGGGGACGACTAAGCAATTTTTTTAGTTTAAAGTGAAGCCTTAACTGAAGAGCGATACCAGTTTCATGCTGGAGTAAGCCAGGGAGCAGCTTGACCAGTTAATATAACACTCTTCTAAGTTCTGCCTAATGGCACCACACCATCCAATTCTGCAAAAGGCATGCATTGTTTTGCCTGGGTTTAGCCTATGGACTCTATAAAACATGGAAATAGTCTTAGTGAATTTACCAACTGCTTTCTGAAGAGGCAGTATGAAGCCCAACGATAACGGTCGCCTTGTTGAAAAAGCTATCTCAACCCAACTTGGGATCGAACTAGTATCAGGAAAAGCGGTGGAATTGTGGCGGTAAAAGCTACAATGCACCCACCTGTCAGTCAAGTGGCATGGCCCTAATTATGCAAATATACAGTACGCATAACTCTTAGCCTTTATATCATCAGAACAGATTAGTAATTTTTTTAAAGCCGTCCCATAAAGTGTGAACACATAATGAAATTCATGCAGCCAAAATTGAAACCATTTTTTTCTCAGGCTGTAAACATGCTGTAAACACTTATTGGGCTTTTGGAGCCCGCCTCAAGTGGACATTCAAGGAACTGCAGTTTTTTACACTTTTGCATTGGCTTAAGTGAAAAGTAACTTTATTTTAAACTTCACTTTTCAGTAAGCTGCTAATACAGCTCCGCTCATTTCTGCCTCTCTGCTTCTGTTTGTGAGGTAAAGATAATTAGTTGACCAAACAGAAAATGACAGCTAACTTAATGGGAGTTTCACTAATATACAGGTGAAAACAGCTCGTTCTGTGTGTCACTGTGCACCGGCTGTTTGGCATGAATACCTTTTATTCCAAATCCCTGTCTATCCCTGTTCGTCACATCATCATGCCTTGATTCAGTCCCCTTTGATCCACAACTGTATCCCCGTGGGATCCACCTGCTGCAGCACCGATGTGTACAGCAGCAGGAAACGCAGAGGGAGAACATGATTCTTTTGACTCCGCTCACTGACATTGTCAGCCACATACACGGAGCAGGGACCTCTTATACACAGGTGGGAGTCTTCACACACATGCGTACTATGACATTCATAACTTGGAATACAAATACACACCTCCTCCCCTTTCTTGCTGGTCTGTAATAATAATGGCCAGCTTTTCATGTGAGGGTCCTTCAAACTCTTTAGTCATGTGGCTGTCACCAGACTCTTTATGAGCAACAACTACAGAAAATTACAGGTCCAGCATTTTGTGTAAGTAGTTACGTGTACTAGATTACAGCATTCAATTGATGCGACACAACAGATAAACATCAGGTACTGATATTGGATCATGCCACAAAATTCTGCCGATGGGCCAATGTCTGTCAACAGGGCTGATATCGGCCAATACCAATGTTAAATGGATGCATCTGTGCATCCCTGCTAAATACACTTACGCAAAAACAGAACTGCATTAATGGAGAGATGTCAGAGAAAGGGGGCTGCGCAGGGATTGGAACCCTAAGAAGGTTGGGGTTTGGTGCATTGGCACCTCTCCAGCTACCAGACTAATTTAAAGATTTGGTCCGTAGTGGGACTTGATTTGGCGACCCTCTGGTTTTCAACCTTAGTCGTTACAGAATGAGCTACTGCTGCCAAAAAATCAAGTTTAGAGAGCTTTATTAAAAACAAACATGAAGCCCATTGAGTTTGGAAAGTCATTGCTACGTACGGGCTCCTGTGTGAACATCACCACTGAAAAGCCGTCAGTGTTGATTATTTTCTGTTCCTTGTTATGCTCTGTGTTATTTCTATCACTCTGTGTTCTGCTAGGTCACCTGCACTCCCCCATCACCTGCGCTCATAACACAAAACCAACAGTCAGACTGTTCTTGTGACACTACAGCCACATCTCACACACTGAAGAGTGTGGCATGTCACGTTAGTAACTTCTCACTGCTGAATTATATAGTGGCTAACAGTGTATTCAAGGAGAGTTCAGTCTAGTCATTTTTGTCTTGAACATGAAAAGGTCATGAAATATAAATAAATATAAACATCTAAAGATCTGCACTGGTTTGTAAAAATTACGTCTTGAACGCTAGTTGCCACCCGACATTAAAGAGAAGAAGAAAAAGACGACGAACAGCCAATCATGTCACAGGGATATGGGTAGGCGGGCTTACAGACGTTTGGAGCGGAATGGACATACAGCCGAAATTAGCGATAGCGACACTGAAGAAACAGACAAACCTACCGACTCAAAGCAGGAGAAAACATGGTCGACAAGACGACAAGAAAGGAGTTTAGAGACATTTTGACTATTTACAGTCCGACAAAAAAACAAAATAAAATGCCAAAGACAAGTGCAGATAAAACAGGCAACACCACAAACCTTTTCCCCCATTTGAAACAATATCACCCATTAAAACATACTGAAGGAAAGAAATGTCCAAACGTCCCAAACTAGTGTTAGTGTGTGGACCGTATTGTAAATAATACAGTGTATGGTGTGGACCCTCAGTAAGCAGCGAGGCAGGTTAGTGTTACTCCCCAGCAGCAAACTGTCATATCAGCATTTTCCAGCTCCGTGCACTGAGCTTATGATGGTGACATGTCCCTGTTTACTTTTAGTTTGTCATGTTCTGACAATAAAGAATAATTAAACCATAATTAACCATCTGGTTTCTTCAACTTTCACTCAGGAACAAAAATCTGCTTTTAAATTTGAAAGAAAGAATGATTGACAATTATCGTGATAACTATCGATTTCGACTGATCCCCCAGGCCTAATATGACTTGCAATTTAGTGTAATTAAGTTTGCTGAAATAACAACATCATGATGCAGTTTTGTTTGAGTAAAAAGCAAAGCTTTGTCATGTCTGTCGTCAAGAGGAGAAGTGACCAACTTGTAAAATGCTAAATGAAGACCTGTCTGATTTCTGATGCGTTTCAGGTAGTCAGGGAAGCTACACGCTGATTGGCTGTCACCACACAGTGTTAAGCAGATTTGTGGCACAAGTTTAGATCTAAAATGGATCCACATTTATGCAGGTATCTGTTCACTAAGACAAAGAATCATCATAAGAATACCGTCGATGGGCTCTGATTTCTCAGCCCGTCCCTCACTCCCAACAGTACCGCCATCCTCGTCAACACCCTGGTTACATCCCGCATTGAATACTGCAACTCCCTTCTCTTTGGTCTCCCTCTCAAGTCCATCCATAAACTTCAACTGGTCCAGAACTCTGCAGCTCGCATCGTCTCCAGAACCCCCTCTGTTAATCACATCACTCCTGTCCTTCAGCAGCTTCATTGGCTCCCGGTTAAATATCGCATCAACTTCAAAATTCTGCTCCTCACCTTCAAGGCCATCCATAACCTCGCTCCTCTGTACCTCTCTGAACTCCTGCACATCAACACATCAACACACCAACCCGCACTCTCAGGTCTTCTTCTCGGGCTACTAAATTTTCTCAGAGTTTCCGAGTCGTAATTACGACTTCAGGGGCGTTCCAGTTGGCACTTCCAACTGGGAACAAGGAATTTCCGACTTCCCAGTTCAACTGGAACGCAGCATTGCACATACTTGGTGCATCAGGCCAGAGTTCATGACACATGTTGGATCCACTCCCGTACACTCCTTCAGTTGCAGTATCCCCTTTCATGAAAACAATATTTCTTTAGAAGCAACTTTCCAAACACATTTGCTTCCTAACATTATGTAAAACGTCTCCCCTCACATGCATCATATGTATGCACGAAGATGTGGTGTGTTGAATTACATTGTGAATACACTTTTTGCTCTGTTTGCTTTTCACCGTAACATAAAAGGACTTTCAAATTGGTGTTGTCTTACTCTGACTTGCAGGCCAAACAAAGAATAATTTGTGTAGTCTTGTTGTTTGAGTGACACACTGAGAGACAAAGGGGGAGGGCCTTAGGGACTCAGTGTCAGATGATGTGAAAATGGTTGGGATCAAGCGACCATGGATGTGTCTGCATTTGTGTGAGAGAGTGTGACCTGAGGAACGGGCGAAGCTGGTCGGGCCCAAAAGGTTATCTGTCATTGGGACAAAAGAATGCGCTGATCTGTTCTTTTTTCTGTCTAGATGTCAGTCTGACTCCCTCTGCTGCTCCTTCTCATTGGCTGTCTACCGTATATGCCTACATGCCCATCTGGCTGAATGAAAGGGCATCGGGGCAAAAGTGTGTATGGCAGCAGGAAGTGTGTGCTTGTGTGTGTGTGTGTGTGTGTGTGTGTGTGTGTGTGTGTGTGTGTGTGTGTGTGTGTGTGTGTGTGTGTGTGTGTGTGCTCTTGGCAACTGTAAATAAGTGTGCACATATTTTTATAGAGCTGAAATTATAATGCTGCATCAGACTCAACTGTCAGCTTTTTCTTGACATTGAGAGGAGAGGCAAGGAGAGGAGAGGAGAGGAGAGGAGGGGAGAGGAGAGGAGAGGAGAGGAGAGGAGAGGAGAGGAGAGGAGAGGAGAGGAGTGAAACAAACACTGGTCTGGAGGACATAGGCCAGAACAAACACCACACACATACACTTATAAACACACATTTTGTTTGGCATGCAGTGACCTGCTGCAGACAATTATGTCTCCCTCGCTCCGCCACAATTAAATTACTGCTGGAGGACAAGGCCTCTGGAACTAACACACTTCACGACTGCACACCCATATCCTCACTCACCTACACACTTGATCGTGCACAAATACAACCACCCTGTTGTAAACTCTTCGTTTGAGTTGACAGTTTTTTCTTAAGACAATGATTTGATATGAGTAAAATCAAGCTGAATGAAAATAAAGAAACATCACAAATAAACAAAGGTAGTTATGAGTCATTGTTAAAATAAATCATAGTCATAATGCCAGGACAAGACTAGATTATTGTAGTATTTTGAAAAGGGCACAACATCATGACTCATCTTTTTTTATTGTGGCTTGGTCAAGAGACTTGATGTGGGAATGTCATGCGGGTAATGAGCCACAAGCCGGACTTGAACCAGGGCCATCTGATTGCAGGACTACAGCCTCCTAAATGGGGAGAGACCTAACCGCTAGGCCATCTGCGCCATCATCTTTTTTTGTATAACCCAATGCTTTTTGTGTGCAATGAAGCAACTACACAGAGTGGACAAACATCTATCTATAAATCTCATTAAAATCTCTGTGACGTTGAGATGGGGTTAATATATTTATAATGACTTTGTTCTGAACAAGATGAATTAGTCATTTTCTAAAATATGTTATGATTGTATTGATCGAAACATTATGCATACTGTATGTGACAGTTAACAGTGAGATCTCACTCTGGTTGTTTTCTTGACTGAGACTACAGTAAGTTTTTTTTTAGTGAGTTCAATGTTTGTTGTTGTAGTTGCACATATTCTTTATGGCAGCATCAGTTGGCAGCTTAATGACAGACGCTTTGACGTAGAGTTTCTCAATAATTTTGTAAATTAATTCATCACTTGTCATTTGGTCTGCAGATATTTTAAAATGTGGCTTCTTCGAGCCTCTGACATTTGAGGATTTTCAGCATTTTAAATCTGGATATGTTAAATGGGTTAACTTTTAAAGCACGAGGCACACAGTGTAAAGGGAGTAGCAGCTTTATCTACACACAAGCGCGCTTAGATATGCGCTCATACAAGGCTGTTTTGACGTTTTACACTGATCACGTCTCGCCTCTGTTACCTCCGATGGTGCATCAGCAATGAGACAACTTCATCCAACAATGCCTGCCAATTTCCACATACTCTGTGCGCGTCGCGGTCAGTCAGCACTGCACACTACGCTGCAATTCGCTGTCACTCTAGTCAATCAATGGTGTAAAATGCATGTACTGCTGCTAAATCCCTGTTCAGAATGACATGACATTTGTGATCTGTTGCACCACTAGTTACTATCAACTTTTAGATTGATATTCTGCAACAGCCCAATGACGAAGCTCCACTGTCAGTACTCTTCTGTACTTTTACGTAAATTCATGCACAGTTTACATTGATCAACAGCCAAATGGCAACCTCCATTGTTGATAAATGAGGCCAATGTGGAAGGGCAAAAAAGCCTTGTGTCCGCTTGAGGCAGGCTGAAGAAGCCCTCAAAAATGCCAAAATGCACATGTTTACAGTCTGGTTCAGAAAAATGAAACAGCTCATGTGTTTTTCAGCACACACTGTACGCGGGATGAATTTTTTATCTGTTTTGATTTTACAAAGGCTAAGAGTTATTCGTAATTAAACACGTGGCTGACCTAACTGACTGGTCGGCACGTTTTAAAAATGTGTCAGGAGGCTTAAAACTAGGGTGACCGCAGGTGTCTTTCTTTGTGCGGGACCGTGAAAGATTTACATCACTTGTCCCGCAAATTGAGATGATGTTCCGCATTTGATAAGCTCCAGTTTTCCAAAGTTTAGGACAGTCGCCTTTCTAAAACCTGGCTTTCATCCAATGGCTGTGTAGATAGCAAGATTATCCCCATAGCCTGTTTCAGATAAAGATCAAGAGCTGCTAACCTGTCACCATACTTGTTGACTGTATTACACCCCACTCCCACAAAACAATGACACAATTTAACCGGGATGCACTTTCTGGTGGAATATGATGGAAACTACTACAAACACAGGATATGCAGCAACAATACAGTTATTTTTCAATCGCACATTGATGACAGTACGACTTGAAGACTCACAGGAAACGCCTAACTCATTGAGAGAGAAATGTCGAGCTAATAAATAAATCTTTTTGTTCCTGCAATTGGGTCCTCCTTCCTCATTCCAGCCGTGACAGATAGGCCCACATTCCTCCTGAAACCCAAAGAGGATTGCCCAACAGATAAGGTTATAGCAGCTTAAATAACCAATTGTCACCACACTGTGCAGCACATGCAGTCATACAGGTCAGTAGACTGTGGCTCCTCTCATTTTTACAGACTCGGAAATTGCAAAAATAATCTTGTGGACATACAAAAGCAGCAGCCATGGTTTAAGATGTGCTTAGATCTGATGATATGCACAACCTAAATAGTGTGTGTAACTAAATCAACCTGTGTAAAGCATTGTTGATACTAAAAAGCTAATGGTTTCGATAGAAGTGTTTAGATTTCAGGGTAATTTGGTCATTGAATCAATATATTAACTACCTCTGAGAATTGCGGTAACATGTCCCACATTGTCCAACATAAACATACTTTTCAGCATTTCCAGCATGGTGACCGCCACCGATGGGCTTCTTAAGCCCCCTTGTTTAATCAAGGGGTGACGTCACTGAGGCTCCGTCCATGTTTATTTACGGTCTATGGCAACAGCACTGTGAAAACACAAGAGGCATGACATGTAATAAGCAGTGGGGCTGAACACACTTTCAGACATGCAGACACACACACACCAGTGGTTCTACTCGATTACGCTATTTATAGGAGTTCAGCACAGATTCAGCAGCAAGCAGCTGTACATTAACATTATTAAAACAAAGCCATGAGACGCTTCAGTTTTGAAGCAAGGCACCTCAATCGATGCCTTTACAAGAGGGATGTACGAACAGTAAACCTTCTCTCTCTCTCTCTTTCCCTCTTTCTCTTTCTCTGAAGCTGATGTGATTCTGCTGGCTTTGCTACATCTTATCTCTCCGCAGGAGTCAAGAGGGACGTTTTGTTATGTTACACGGAGCCGCGAGGTCCATGCGCGTGCGTGCACTCTCTCGCTCTCTCTCTCTCATGCACGCAGCAATTTTATTAATAAATGAAAAATTAAATAAAACGGGTCGGAAATGTACTTGGGCGGCCAGAATTATACTTGGGCGGCCGGCCCAGGTATCGTCTATGTGTGGGAAACACTGCACACACACACAGTGCTGTTCCCCACTGCCATCTTTAGCATTTTATGTTTTGCAGGTCTCTCCCTGTAATGCCCCTGTTAACTTCCTCTGAAGACACCATAATGCCTCTGTGATATTTACATTGAAGGCCAGACATTACAGGGTAGTAAATATCTCACCCTGAAATTGTGAGGTAAAAGGGGCTGGAGTCAGAACTCTGCCAATTCTAGTCGTCCAAAGTAATTAAGCGTGAAATGCTATCTGATATTTGAGCCAACAAAGTTTTGGAAGAGGAAAAATAAACCCCAAAAAAGCTCTGGGAAATAAAAAAGGACATTAGCATAAAGGACACTGGCCTGAGTTGAGAGGGAAGAACAGCAAGAGAGCGGCCTGTAAACAGGGGAAAGTTACAGAGAAGAAGATGTGTTATAGTGCAGACAGGAAGTAAAATAAAGCAGCGATAAAGCAAAGCATGAAAAGAAGAATTGAAGTCGGACGAAGGGGGAAAGGAAGACAAGAAACAGGAGGGAGAGGGGAGAAGATGTTGATGTTTGCTTGTTATTCCAGCTCTAATTTTCCCCCTGGAGCTCATTAGAGTCTGGAGAGAAACGAACCACAAAACCTTAAAAACCAACAGAGTGGAGAGAGAGAGAGAGAGAGAGAGAGAGAGAGAGAGAGAGAGTAAAGGCATCCAAAGAAAATGAAAAAATGTACAAATGGTAAATGAGGATTGAGAGTGAAAGTTTCAAGGGACCAGGGGAAACAGAAAGAGGGACAGAGGAAGCAAAGAAATATGAAATACTCATTGCATTAAAAGAGTGGGAAAAAAGAGGGATGGAGCGAAAAAAGATGAAAGGAAGTTATCGAGCAAAGTTCAACAGACAATGAAAGGAATTATGAAAAACATAATTCAAAGCAGAATGTACCCTTAATATACATCTTAAAAGTACAAACAAGAGAAGGCTACAGTATTTTGTCTCTGCTGTAGAACAATTGTAAAGCAAAGTGTTTGCTGGTCTCTCTCCATCCTCCTCTCACGATCAGCTCACAGACCTCTGTGATTAAGAGATGAAGAAGTGAGTAGGTGTTACATACAGGTTGAGCTCTTACCCCGAACATTAACCTACTACTAAGTGGATTAGGTTTTCAGAAGGGTCGAACGGCATAGGAGAAAAGTCGTTTTGCCATATATCTTCTTTCAAGGAAGAATGTGCAACGTTTTAAACACCAATAAAGCAGAAATCAAGTATATCCTCTGTAAATGTCTCTCTGAGTCACGACTGTCTACATTGAGTGAGAAGCGTGAGTCCCGCTGGCTGGGTTATTACAGAGCTGTGTTTACATGGAATGGGAGGAGTCGCATATAAAAGCTGTTTTAGTCAAGGACTACAGAAAAGAAGAATAACATACTCACTGCTAATTTGAAGGTCACGTAAGCGTTTTTAGATCACTGTCATTCCGTGTCAGTTTACATGCAAAGCGAAGCTACGAGCTAACTAAAGAGCGCTAACATTAGCCTGCTAACACAACAATGCAGGACACAGGCGATGGCAGCTTGGCCCTACGACAACTTTGTCCACCGCTTGAGCTTATAGGTACTTAATTATGGTGTGTGGATTTGATAACTCCTTCGTGAGAATACAAGGGGAGGAGGGTTGGAGGTGTGTCGCTGGAGGAGAGCTGTGGCTTCAGTATGGCGGGTGTGTCGCCAAACAGCCGTTTGTTTTGGTTTCATGCTGGCGCTCAAGGACTATCTACTAGATCAAAAAGTCAAACATTCATCCTCTCAGTGATTTATAGTGGGGGGCGGGGGTAATGGAAATTATACCAGATAAATGAAGTGTCTTTTTCTGTACATCAATTAAAACAATCACTTTTTATTATTTGGTTTTTGAGTCATTGTCTGATTCTTAATCTAAACCCCCTCCTACTTTCATCACACCTCTGACACACACACACTCATGGAGTACAAGGAGGAAAGGTGGAGAGGCCATTTCTTCATAAACTTGTGTCTCGCAGTTGTGTTACTTAAAGAGCAACGATGTTCAAAGTTACGTTAGGTCTACATGGCCAGCAACGTGATTGTAACTTCTACTTCAACAAAAGCTCACCGTCCTGAGCTGCCTGTGACTCTTACAATGCTTCTCAAAGTGCACTGCAGTTAAAGCTGCTTAAAGTAAACAATCAGCAGTACATCCGCACTGTTTACAGTCCATTTATGTGGCCACAGTATTAACAAGCACAGGAAGGAGGGGCTGCTTATAGCTGGAACACACTCATTTCAAATCTCAATTGTCATGCCGTGGAATCCATGAAAGTAACAGCGTCGGCTGTAGCTTGTACATTTTTCCTTGCAGGGACACACAGCCTCTGCATGCACATTGGTCAGTTCTGTACCTACTGACGGTGATATCACACAAACTTTTATTATAGATTAGTCATGTAAACTAGAAAAAAATTGCGGTTTTGGTTTGCATCAAACAACAAAAAAGTCCCAGTGGTAAATACTTCACAAGACTCACATCACATGCCCTGCGATGTGACGATTGATATATCTCTCCGTCCTAGCTACCATCATAAGTTACCATGGTGATGTACCACTGTAAGAAGTGAACCACCTTTTTAGTCCTGAAAACACAGAGTTAAGTTACCTTGATCACAACACATCCTGCTTCATTGTACAGGCTACAGGAAAAAAACTACAGACAGAGAAAGCAAAGACACATGAAACTCTCATTGAATGAATTTTGAAGGAGAGGTATGGAAGAATAAAAAGAGGGAGAGAAAGTGTAGCAGTTATTGAGCCACAGAGATTAAGAAAGGAGGAGACACCGCCCACTGTGTTGATGGATTACATCAACACACCTGGGGCTGTGTTCGTTTCCTGCTGCTTTCAGTACTCATGCCAGCATCAACCAAACAAAGTGCCAGGCCAGACTTCAAGTAGGTTTAAGAAAAATAAAAGTACCATTTAAATTTTATTGATTTCATCAGAGCAAATAAATAAGAAAACAGTAGATAAATGGACTTGATTGATAAAAAATGAAATAAAATCATAAAATATAAATCATATATATAAATAAAAGTCCTCTTACGCTTTAGGTTTTTCTATAAGTAGTCTCGACTTTTTTTGCCACAACTTGGTTTGACCCAAAACAAAAACAAGAAGCATGATTTTAATCAGAAGAGAAGGACGGCAGCCTCAGATTTCCACACACAATCACTAGTAAGTTTCTCTTAGAATATTTTTTCTCTTATATAACACTGAAGTACGGAAATACAGATATTATAGTCATCAACCAGATTCAGTTTTCAATATTTGTATTGTCATTATTATCATCATAATACCAGTAGAATAAAAACGGTGGCTTAGATTTCGATATATTTATATATCTATTTGTATACATAGAGTTTGTGGTTGTAAGTTGGATTCATTGTCCCAAAGTCCATCATTGAAGAAAAGCAAGGAAGGATCCGTGCTGGGAGGCGAACAAGTACAGCAGCAGATAAAGTACAGACATGAGGAAGGAGAGGGGGATGGACCTTTAGGCAAAGGAAGAGAGAGAGGTGAGTGAGGGGGCAACAGGCGTATACAAAATAGGACAAGAGAGAAATCTGCACTTGTGGGTAAACAGCATAGTCAAAGAGAGGAATCCTGTAGAGGGAGGGGTACATATCTGAAAAAACAGCAGCAGTGGCGGAGGCAGGTTGAACAGACTCAGGGAAAGGAGATGAAGATGTAGACGAAGGATGGATGGAGGGGATGGAGGTATATTCAAATGTTTGTGTGGCTGCCGGATGGATGTCAACGACAGTGGGGTTTAGCATTGCTCTTTATGCGAGTTGTATCAGCACCAGCGTGAGGTTCATTACATACGGTCACAGGAGAGTCACGGTTAAGTATCGAGTACAGGAATGGAGATGGGATTTTTATCAGGGATGTGTAATTAGTTGCAAATTCATCGTTATCTCGATATGAGCAATTGCAATAAACACCTTGCAAAAGTCTGAATTTATCCTGATAAATGAGACCATTTATTTTAAAGACACAAGCAACCCAGCATGCGTTCAGTTTACCTATCTGGTGGAGGTCGTGACCATGTTTTAACACCATTTTGAAGCAGTCGGATGCTAGCTAGCAGCGAGCAAGCAGCTTCCCTCTGATTAACTGGTGCCACTTTGGATGTTCGATTTATGTTGGATGGTGGTGTTAATCATGACTTTGGTTATGTTATCGCAAATCAAATGTTATTCTCATATCTTGCAGGCCTTATTTTAATTACACCTATTTTTAAATGATACGTAAGACACTGCTGTTGTTGCAAACACTGTATACTGCACATTTAAGTTCTGATCATTTTCTGTTTCATTTGACTTTTTTCTTAAGCCATATTTTGAACATGTTAGCGACTTTTATTTTTTGATAGGAGTCAGATAGCAACTCGCCGCCTCCCGTCTCTGTACATTTATAACTTGCAGATTACATTTCCTAATAACGTTTTAACAGAGGCTTTGCAGAAGGGATTACGTGTGAGAAGCGCTATGTTGTGCCTCACAGGAGTTGTGCGCTGGGTGATTGTGTGCCTCCGAAGCGAAGATCTTTGACTGTGGGTGTAAAGTTCGAGCTAACAAAAATACTTTAAATTAAAGCAAGGGAAAAGTCATGAGGCACAGCCTGTTCTCATTCCCATAGTGTCACAAACATCAGCCTCACACTCGGCATCCTAAGAAGAACTGAGAATTGTATCAGCCTTACTAAACAGACCTTTAGGTGTTAACCGTGTGTTAACCTGCATGATGCTTTAGTTAGAAATGTCATCTTCAGCATGGAAAGTGTTCATGCTTGCGTTATACATTTGTAGTCCGAGCTGTATTGACCAGTTTTATTTCTGCAGGATTTTGTATGAAGTAGAGCAGCTCCGATCCACTTTTACTATTAATAGTGTTATTGTTGTTGTTGATATTATGTGTAAGGCTACACAAACCTGTAGCAAGCCTTGAATTCGATGCATTATGCTGGCTGCACATACAAACAGGAAGCAGCAACAACTGTCAGGTTGTTAAATAAATGTTTTAAACTGAAGAGTAAGAATTCTACTTTTGATCATATAGAAGGAGCTGTTCAATATCGCCTGAGCGTCTTGATGGAGACGATTTGTGGACACGTCTTACAGTTCAGTCTGAAAGTCTTTAAAGTGAGACTGTGCGAGCTGAGAATGTTAACATTTCCTTGATTGGTGCCATCAGTCCAATATCCGATAGGTAAATTACATCGTGTCGTACATGATACCGATATTAGATCAGATCTGTCCGTCACATCTTGTGTGATGCAGCAGACACCGTCTGTATGGAGAGAAAATACTAAATGATGTATTTATCTCTGTTGATATATTTCTGGTCAGCATTTAGATTCCCTGACTTCCCTGAATCCCCGTTGACTGCAAGTTAATCACAGGTGACATTTTTTTTTATCCAGTATAACTTTTATTCTACTGTTTGTGAGGGTGTTACTCTGGGATGTTATGGACCAATAAATGACAGGTCTGCAACATAAACGCTGCAGTCTTTCCTGGAAGTCGTTTAACACTGACTGCGCTGGAATTACAGAGAAATTGGCCTCCGCTCCCAGAGGCGTATAACATCTATCAGACGATGATTGCTGATGGGTTCTGAGATTGGTTGCTATCAGAAGATATTGTGTAGCGATACATTCAGTATCAACATTTTCTGACTTGGCAAATGTGTTGTTTCACGCTTCCTCATAATGACAATTAAAACTGTTATTTAGATGGTGTATTCTGTCTTTCAAAAAACTCCATTTCCTTTGCAATTTAGTTTTAAAATCTTTTTTCTCTGAGACATTTTACAACAATATCACGTTTATATTTTTGCATGTTATTCATGGCTGTAGGAGAAATGGAGAGGAGACGACGAATATGTCTTACAAACAGAAAGATTTTGAAAAGCCAGCCGTTATCAGGATAACTTTAAAATACGTCTTGACAAGGAATACGTTCCCCAGCATCTGATTTTGTAATCACAGTTTTGTTTCCCTTTAAAAAATTCTTGTTTGGCTTTGTGGTTGAAGCTGATTAAATCAGTGCTTTTTATCTCAAGCATGAAAAACAGACACAAATATGGCCACAGTTAAATGGAGCCGACAGGAACAGTTCTTCAAGAAACATTCTTCAAAGCGTATGTTGATCGACGTCGATGAATTAATGATTGAATGAATTAATGTAGAGGAGAAGGAGGGAGGGAGGGAGGGTTACACGCGGGCTTTAGAACACTCTGGAACATATAAATGATCAATTGCGTCTTTCAGCAGAGAATAAAAAAAGTTTTGGCTGTCCAAAGCTGCAGTCAAGCCACAGAGAAAAACAGAGGGAGGATGGATGAAAGGATGGATGAAAGGAGGAGAGTGAAAAAGCTGGCCATACACTTTAATGTACTGGCTTTGTAATTCTTTTCTCATTTAATCCTCTAATAATCGCTCTGTGCCACGCTCTTACATCTCTCTTATATCCCTCATCCTTCCTCTTTCCTCCTCCCTCTGCAGTGTCCAATCAGAGTCTGTTGTCACATTCCCTCTTCTGTCTTCTTCTTTTCCGCCATCTTATTCAAGTCCTCTTCTTTTTCCTATACGGCCCTCTTCTTCCTCCATCTGCCTTTTCTCCGTCATCCCACTTTTCATCTTTCCCCAGCTTCTCCTCCTTTTGTTTCCATCCCCTGCTCCACCTCCTCCTCTTCCTCTACATGGGGAACACCAGGAAGCCAGAGAAGGTGGAGTATTTCCATCCTCCCATTAGGTTTCCTCTCTCCAGTTTGAGGTAGGCCCGGTCTCCCTTCTCCATCTGGATCAAAACGCCATTACTGGCTGCCTCACGCGTCACATCCTGGTCGCCGGCAAACGCCGAAATCACTGGCCAGCCGTTGTGCATCAGGCTCACCTGGGTGAGGAGGAAGAGGGAAATAGTTAATCAAAAAGGTGGAAAAGAAGGCGTTTCTATACGAATTAAATGCACCAACTCTTGTGTTGATTCAATTACAGCAGAGTATTGTATTTGCATGGAGCAGCTTTGTCCTGTGCAGTCTGCAAATTATCTGACGACACGTTCGTACTTCCATTTCTTTTTTCAATTACCACTTTGAGAAGATTTAACAAGAGAAATTCACACACACAAAGACTCAACAGACCCACACTGTGTCTGACTCAACAAATGTTTCACTGGGGAATAACATCTTCTTACACAGAGAATTTGCTGTCAGTGACGTGTCTCCTCCCTCCCCAGACAACACACACACACACACACACACACACACACACACACACACACACACACACACACACACACACACACACACACACACACACACACACACACACACACACACACACACACACACACACACACACACACACACACACACACACACACACACACACACACACACACACACACACACACACACACACACACACACACACACACACACACACACACACACACACACATACAAGACAGCAGCTTTTATCTCTTTCTTTGAGAAACAGCAGAAATACAGGCGCTCCTTGGATTTCTTTCCCCGTATGTTTCACTTAGAAAAGGTTTTATGCTACCCCTGGCATCGATGCAGTGTTAAAACAAACTGAGATGAATTTTGGAGGAGTGTGTGTTTATGCAGGATCACACTTTATAAAACCTGTGAGATTACTGCCTGTCTGTAAGCAAACTCTCAGTACCCTGCTAAGGTCAGAGAAAGAACACAGGCTGTGTGTTCTGCATTTCCAGGCGTGGTTGACACTAAAAGACTATCACTACATGATGATCGATAAAGCATGAAGAAGAGGGAACGTTTGCACACCATTTCTAAGACCCTGCTTTGTAAACTCGGGCTCAAAACCTGCCCCCTTCAATGGTTACAAATCAGCAAAGAGACTGGTTAAAAACATGGTTTACGCTTATTAAAAAATAATGAAAACACTTCGCAGTCTAAAGATGGAGTTTCTATCGAATGTGAGAGTATGGATTTTGATTTGTAAGTGTGATCATGGATGACTAACTAGCACAGAGCAAAGTGTGTGGTCAAATATGAGGTAACGAGGATTCTGTATTGTTACTTTATTTTTGCCATATTTAAGGGCATGTGGAAATGTTGGGGCGACACTTTTGTGATGACCCCTGACTGTGTCAGTGCTCCTCCTGTTGCCTTGTATCTCTCCCCACTCGGGCTGCCTTCAGGTAGAAAGGGAGAGATTTTTTTCCCATTTGTTTTCAATAAATTCTCGTTTAAATAACTTTAGAACGGTGTGGTCTCCCTGTTTGTCCAGCTAACATACACAAACCATTTTGTATATTTTAGAAAAAGAAGTAAGAACTATTCATATAGTTCATTTAAGAGAGCAAACTAACAGACTGGTTATTGAGGAAGGACTACTGAAACATACAGCTTTAGTTGAATTACAGACACTCATGCACTGGGCAAAATGCTGAGTAATACTAGAAACTTTTTAACTCAGAGGATGAGGAACATAGGAGGACATTTAATTTTGATGTGCATTTCTGTGGTTAGAGTCAAACGGTGGAGATACTTACACAGTTCTTCTACTCTGCAAAATATGACAATTGTATATGTATATACTGTATTATGTGTTTATATGTTGATGATTAATGTCAGTAATTCTCTTAAATGTGTACCTGATCTTCATACGGGGTGGGGGGAGGAAAGGGAGGTGAGAAGAATGGAGGGACAGAGGAGTATGAGTTCATGATTTACTGTGATATGTAATTTGATCTCCATTATTGAAAATAAAATATTAGATCACAAAAAAACTATGTTGGGATACTTTGCTGTATCATTTATTACACAGCCTGATTAGACTATCTGATTTGGGTAGTGGGTTTTTCTTTAATGGGAAGTGTAGTGCTTTCTTGGACTTGTTTTGAGGGGGGAAGGGTATTTGATTTTTCTTCTCCCTTTTCTGTTCCAGACATGAAAGATGGAAAACTTTGAAAATGACCATGAGTGGAATCAATTAAATGAAATTAAATTAAAAAATGTGTATGATACAATCCCTACAAAAAAATGAGGATGTTGGCTTGCTTCTTACAGATAAGGAGACATCGCAGTTTTGGTAAAAAAAAAAAGACTTTAGCACTTCAATACAGTCTGAGGATCTTTGTTGCCTCTTCTTGGATTAAAGAAAAACTTGGCATCCAAAAAGTTAACTTGCTGTTTGAAAAAGTACAATGTCTTTTTGTCAAATCCACATACAGTCACAGACAAAAGCTCTTTTCACATATGAATCATAAACATTTCTAAAACGTTTTAGACAGGTTGCCCCTGAAATCTTCCTGAGATGGTTTTTCACACATGCACCTCACAGCGGGAGACTATCCCCGTCGTACAAGGGGGGTCACGGTCTCAGCTGGCAGGACATGATGTAATCAGAAGATGAAGTAACAGAGTCTGATATACAACATATAATTGAGTATTTGCCTTCATATCAATGCTACCTGTAGTTCAACACGATCACAAAAGAGCGGAGAGAAACATTCTGGTGAACAGAAAACATAATGAATCAGTTTCATTATGTGCACAGAGATCGCACCAGTCGTGTGCATTCAGTCGATGGTCATGCGTCGCTTACAGGATATAAATGTCACCACCCACTCCCACTTGCTTACAGTGAAGTTTCCACCTGCTGCGTTCTCACATCAGCTCTACCCGACTACATACAGAAAATGTACTACGGGGCTGGCAGGAACACGTCTAGGCTAAGTGGGAGTTAAAAATGTTTGCGTTCACACGTGCAGCTCACCCCGAAAACTTCAGGCAGTGTCTGGGAGTTTTGTGCAAATGTGAAAGCACCAACAGAAAGGTTCATCCGTCCATCAGTAAACTATAGTATTTTGAGGAACTCAGGTTTTGTACAAAGTCACACACTCATTGGTGGTCATGTGGTCATGCTGGTCCAGCTCCTCTCATCAGTCTGCCAAGGATGAGAGCAGTCAAACCTCACTTCCGGGTTGCCAAAGCTTTGCACCACAATGCATGATGGTAAACGTATTTCTTGGTAAGTTACCATCGGTTCAACACTACTTTTCACGATGAATTTTTGGGATACAATGAGTCCACTATAGAGGGTATAATAATGCACACTGATAACTCAGATAACACTATAAAATGGCCATTGCCCGGGACACTGATAGCCTAGCAGTTATGAAGCGCGCCTCATGTATGGAAGCTATCCTCATCGCAGCGGCTGTGGGTTCAATAAAAAAGAAGGTCATTGTCCTATATTGTGCACTACATCGTGATTTCCAAACACAGCCTCACTAGACCATGCTCCCATGGCGGCCATGTTGTAGTGACGTCATACTCAGGGTGAGAAGCTAAGAGGTTGTTATCGTGTCTTGCTGTTATGCTCCAGGTTTAAGTCATGCTAACCTCGCAAATCTGGTTAAATGCGTTAGGGTTAAAGCTTCCTGATTGATGAGAAAGTACACAGATACTTGATACTGAACATCAGGCAATATTGTTAGATATAAATCACATCTAATAACATGTTACCTACCGCTAATGTAAGCATTTAGCCACTTCGTAGTTAACATTTACGTTTGAGAATCACAGATATTATAGGAAAGGCATTTACTCATTTATTTATCTTCAACACATTTAAGCCTGAGGTCGAACCTGCTGGATCTATTTCGAGGGATGTTTACATGACTTAATCTGTGCATAACAGTAAAAAAAACAATAACCACATCTGGGCTTCTGAGAGTGATGTCACAGCAACATGGCCGCTGTGGGAATAAGGTCTATTAAAAGACTGGCGCCATGCTTCTTCTTAAGAGGATAGTCTTGGTGTTTTGGCTTGCTTGCATGGCTGAATGGGTTACAATAAACTATGCTAGTTACATTATGTACACCTCCTGAAATTCCTCCACTGACTACTTTTTAAAATATATTATTGTTGGACATTTACAGCTTCAGCAACGTCTTCAGCAATGTCACAGCAACAAAACATCCAAAACATGACAACCCAGATAATAAGGGATTTCACAAGCATCAACCCAAACATGTTTCTTAGAGATCTACCTCACACACTGATTTTTATCCTAAGGATGAGTAGTTTGTTGTCACCTTCTCATTGGAGAAAATCAGCTAGCTATTATTTAAAGAAGCCTAGATGAATCATTCTTTCACTTGCTCACTTTCTTGAAACAAATGCCAAGTTCACATCGGAAGCCTTATTTTACTCAAATCTGATTGTTGTGGGGTGCCAGTAGCCGAGTGGTTAGTGTGCACACATCATGTATGGAGGCAATAGTTCTCCAAGCAGGCGGCCCGGGTTGAATCCCACCTGTGGCCCTTTTCACACTTCATTCTCCACTCTCTCTGGTTTCTGACTCTACCCACTGTCCTATCTCTAAATACAGGCATAAAATGCCCCAAAAATAAATCTTTAAAAAAAATCAGATTTTTGTTGTTTAGTTTTTTTTTTAAATGTGGCCTGTATCAGAGACCTGTGTGAGCTGGTCACAGACTAAACTGACCCGCATGTGCAAAAGAACAACAACATAGATGTCACACGCAGCTCGACATGCTTCTGTCCTGCAAGTCCTGCGGTTTATCTTTGAATCAAAAGGATTGGGCGGCAACAGGTAAACAAAAAAGAACGGCATCATCAACAGGTCTATGTTACGTCTCTTGACTGTGCTGCCCTCCTCGTTCATTTACAGTATGCTGAGACATTGATCGTGAAGTATATCAGGGTCTGCTCGTGCTCGGACATATGGGAAAGATCACAGTGTTTATGCACTAAAAGACTGATCAAACCCAGAACAGAGTTATATGTTCGTGCAATGCACCACAGTTTTCCCTACCAGTAAAGCATGGCAAATTTTACAAGGTAGTTAAACGTAGGGCTGAAAATTAATCTACACCAGATGTCACATACTGTATATGAAAGTTTCATGTTACAGTATCACTTTTAATTACTCCCTCTTTGAAAGTGGCTTGTTAGTTTAATGTCAAGTTGTTGTTACACTCTGAACATCCTCTGAGCAGCCAATCTTTAAAATCAATTCTTTAAACTGTCAAAAATATCTCTCATCGAGGAATCTTAGCTGTGAAGACAAAGGCTGTTTCAGCAGTCTGTAGTTAATCACTTTAACTGACAGGTACCACATAATAGTTGTTCTACGTATTACAGAAAACCATTTACGCAACTATTTAGAAATTGTCTGTCTGTTTGCTGATCGATAATCAATCAAACTTTATTTATAAATCACCTTTCAGACAAATTCAAGTGCAGTTCAAACCATTAAGAATTACATAAAATAAAGATAAACTAAAAATGGATGATAAAAAATAAGAGACAAGAAATAAAAGCAATCAGAGAATAGGAATGATACACATTTTAAACTGTTAGTAAAATACAATCAAATAATGTTATGATTGCGTGAATTCAAAAATAAATGTTTAATAATAAAAGTAAAATTCTCAAATGATGTTTTTGTAAAATGAGATATAAAAAAATTCTAAAAACCATAAATCAAACAGTAAGTTAGTAACATGTGCATTTCTGAGTAGAATTAAAATATTGATATTAAAAAAAAACCTATGTAAATAAATAGAAGAAAGTACATAAACACTACATACAGTAAAAGCCAGACTGAATTACAGAGTTTTTATACTCTGAGCTCCTCTTGTTTGCTTTCGTCGGTCATAAGAAGGCATCAATATTTATTTCACTCTGTTTCATAACCAGCTAAAAACTCTTCACAGGAGCTTCAAACAACCCTTTTTTTAATCTTTGCATAAATTACACATCATGTTGAGTTCAGCAACAAGTTCTGACTGACTTCCACACCTGAGCTCTAAATCTGTCAAAATATGTCTGCACACCCAGGAAGTCGGTAATTGTAAAGCTGTTGCTAACTGATGAAAACACAGTCATAAACATCCCATAATTATACACTTATCTAAATCACTTTACCCGATGGTCAGGAGAGATGTGTGTGTGTGTGTGTGTGTGTGTGTGTGTGTGTGTGTGTGTGTGTGTGTGTGTGTGTGCGTGTGTGTGTGTGCTTGTGTGCGTGTGTATGCGTGCGTGTGTGTGTGTGTGTGTGTGTGTGTGTGTGTGTGTGTGTGTGTGTGTGTGTGTGTGTGAATGTGTTCAAGAGATGGAGAGCCTGTCAAAGTCAAGAGCTCTCCTGGCCAGGCACTCCTCTTAATAGAAAACTGAACACAGCGACTCAGGCTGACTCAGTCAATGTGTGTGTGTGTGTGTGTGTGTGTGTGTGTGTGTGTGTGTGTGTGTGTGTGTGTGTGTGTGTGTGTGTGTGTGTGTGTGTGTGTGTGTGTGTGTGTGTGTGCATGCTCTGAACAGCCAGGCTGTGTATTTGATGAGCACACTCAGACTATACTTAAACAATTTTTATAATTAGCAAAATTTAAGGTCATGGCAGAATACACATTTCAAAATGTAGAAAAGTAAGTCATTTAGGCCCACAACACATTTACTAAAAGAGTTTGTGTGTCGTACAGTAACGAGGATGTGAAGGCCAAAGGCACATCAGCCAGTATGACTTTAGAGAACAGTGTTTTGGCTGTCTGACATGAACTTGGCTCCTGTTGAACACTTATTGAACCGTAGGAGAAATAAGTCTCCTCCTTATACAAGTTTTATTCAGTATGAAACTCTTTACTTTGACAGTTTTTTCTCCCTTTTCTCATCCACAGTCGTCCTCAAAACTTGGCATGACTCACAGTGGCTTGAAACAGTGCACACTGCGGAGCAGAGGTCCCCAAAGTCAGCAAGTTTCCAAGCGCTCTGGGGGCAGCATGTGAAGAAATAAATACTGAAAATGCATGTGTGGAAATCAAAAAACTTACCATTAACATTTTAGTTTATTTGATTGGCTTTTAACTAGTGCTGTAAATAAGTGAAATACATTCAATCATAATTAAAGGAAGAATGTTTGACTTTTTGATCCACTAGATGTCACCATTGAGCGCCAGCATGAAAACAAAACAAACGGCTGTTTGGCGACACCTCCGCCGTACTTAAAGCCTCCGCTCTCCTCCAGCGACACACCTCCATCCACCCTCAACTTGAGTTCACACGGAGGAGTTTAGCGCATGCGGCGAACAGCATTGCAATAGGCTCGAGCTGCAATTGCCTGTGGCCTGCATTGTTGTGTTAACAGGCTAATGTTAGCACACTTTCGTTAGCTTGTAGCTTCACATTGCACGTAAATTAACACGGAATGACCTTGATCTAAAAATCTAATGAAGCAGTGAGTAGGCTTTGTAATTCTTTTTTCTGAAGTTCTTGACTTAAACAGCTTTAGAGGAGCCAGCCGTCCGGTCCATGTAAACCTGATGTAAACACGGCTCGCTCCAACAACAACGAAGCCAGCGGGACTCGTGCTTCTCACTCAGTGTAGACAGTCATGACTCAGAGGGACATTTACAGAGGATATACTCGATTTCTGCTGTAATTATGTGTAAATATGTTGCACATTGTTCCTTTAGTCACAGTAGAGGCTGTGATCAATCACAATTGCAATTTTGAAATACTGAAATACTAAAAATATTTTAATATACTCTAAATGTTCCACATTGAAATGCAAAGAAAGCTACAAGCAGCCTGTTGCAACACAGCCCAAAAAGTTAATTTAGGATTTGGGGATGGCACATCAGATTTCAAGTGGTGCCCAGGCCGACCTGTCCACCCCCTGGAATCACCCCTGCTGCCCAACCAAAATTAACTGAGCCCATTTTTCCACAAACAGCAACATGAGTGCATGACGTTTCTTCTCAAGTGAATGTTTTGAGGTCAGATTGCCTCACTATGATGCATAACAGGGGTGTGCAGAGACGTCATGACTATATCTATATCTGAATCTGTTCAACTCAAAAATAACGCACGCTCAAACGGTTGGTTCGACTTTTCTCCATTCACTCTCACCGTGTCTCCATTGATCAACAAGCAGGACCTTAAAGATTGTAACGTTATCCCACAGCCTGCTAAAGTCTCTGAACTGATCCAAACAGACACACTGGTAAAATGATCTGTGCCTGAAATCTGTGATCTGATCCAATGGAACCTAATACCTTACAAAATGTACTGAAACAAATGTATGTAAAACAAAAACACAATTTATTGTTTTGGCCAGTGAAAAATATGGTTGGCCAGTGAATTGTTTAACCCATTTAGACCTGATGAGATGCTGGCATGCTTCTACATTCAAGGCATGACGAGACGTCTACGCCTCCTTGATGCTTTGTAGTTGTTTATTTATGATTTTTTTTTAAGGCAATGAACATGAGTGCAAAGGCAATTTTAATTTACAGTTAAAGCCAATAGTTTTAATCTTTCAAATGTTTTATTTGTACGTCTCTATCTGATACAGAGGCTGAGACATAAAGATTTCAATAAATGTTGAAATTCTGTGCAGTTTTTCTGAAAACCCTCAGGCTTTGGGAGGTTGATTTCAAATGTTACTTACTGTAGGTTTTAGAGGGGTTTTTTTAGGCGTCCTTGGGTCTAAATGGATTAATCTATCATGATTAAACACATCGGCCGATGCAAATAAATCAGCACAAGAAAGAAAAAAGTTTGTTGAAGACTTTGTGGCTGTACGTGCAGAATCAGTTTTTCTACTGGAAACAATGAAAAGGCTACTTCCATATCTGGTGACAAAATGTGGTTACATCGTCAAACACAGAATTAGGAAAAACTAAAATGGAAAAATCTGAATTTTGGGAAAAAATACAACGGAATCCAAAAAAAAATTAGAAAGGATTTCATTGGGCCCTACAAAACACTACTATTACATTTTAGATTTTTGCTACCATTTTATAATTGCTATTAATCGCTAAATTTCAATAGTTGATCGTGATAAATCACATTTTTAATCGCATGTTTGAAATTCCATTATTTAGAATTTAAAATATGAATTGTTAGGCTTTTATTTCAATTTGTTTTACTCTCATGCGTTTAAAGTACTTCACTTGTTGTTTGAATTTAACTATGCTTTTATTTTGAAATAAAGTAAGGACCTTATGGTAGATCAAAGGTTACGACATTAACCTAACAACGGAAAAAGGAACTTGTTACAGATCAAAAACTAAATGTAAACAGCTAAAGTGACATATGATATATCATTTAGGTATCATAGATATAGTTACTAAAAAAACTGATTCATGGTAAATGGACTTGAGCCTATATAGCGCTTTTCTAGTCTTCTGACTACTCAAAGTGCTTTTACACCGCAGGTCACAGCTACACATTCACACCCTGATGAGACCATCTCATACATTCATTCATTCATTCATTCATTTCATGCACTGCTGACGGAGCAGCGGGAACAATTTGGGGTTAAGTGTCTTGCCAAAGTACAAATCGGACATGTTGCTGCAGGAGCTGGGGATCAAACCGACGACTCTACCAACTGAGCTACAGCCGCCCACTATTCATTTATTAATGTACAGAAACATGAACTTTCTATTTGACTTTCACCATTTCCTGCAGCAGAAAGTGCATAAATACAGAGAAGGTATTTCCTCCCACACCTAAAATGTCAAGCTGAGCTCATATTCTTACATTGTTGATGAAAGTCACTTGACTAAATAGAACATTGCATGCAGAGAGTGCAGCCAAAGACTTCTACTTAACCCCATTAACCTCAAGATCATAATATAAAATGTAAGGGAAGGAGAAGGTAGACAAGACAAAGGGAAAGACAGGACACCAGCATGGATAGACAAATACACTCACATTTTAACAAGTGGGTTCACAAACCCGCCCGTTAGCCGGTCTCAGTACTGTTTGATACGACGGCTGGTGCAAAGAGACGGAAGAGGAAGGTTAGAGATGAAGCTCAGAAGAGAAAAAGAGAAAGTGACTGAGTGAGAAGTCAGACAAAATGCAACTATCTGATGGCAGAGTGACAATCAATCAATCAATCAATCAATCAATCAATCAATCAATCAATCAATCTTTATTTGTATGAATTCATAACAAGTGTTATCTCAAGACACTTTACAAAAAGCAGGTAAAGGACCTTACTCTTTGTCTATTAATATTACAAAAGAGCAGGTAAAAAGACCATGCTCATTGTTATGTTACAAAATCAGGTAAAAGACCTTACTTATTGCTATATTACAAGGACCCAGCTTAATCCGTCATAGCGTGGCAAGAAAAAACTCCCCTTTCACAGGCAGAAATCATCCCTTCAGATATTATTCAGAACAGAGGGCGTCGTTAAAACTGTAACGTCATCGCTGTCAAAGTTGTCATAGTTGTCATATCTCTCAGATTTGCTTATAAATCAATAAATCCATCTTGTGCTAAAAAGTTGTCTCGTGTGAGCTTTTTAAGTTTGGAACCCTACAATCCTACAGTATCTCATCTAGCATGTAATAAACTACCTTCTCCAATGTAGCAATTTAGCCACAGCCCAGAGATATCATATCACAAACTGTCTGCAAACAACAGGCTGAAGACGCTTGAAGAGTACCTTATCAGTTGACATGGTTCTTTGGCTTCTCACAGCGTCTTCCTTACCATCTACTTGTCAACGGATGCATGTTTAAGTTTTTGGTTTTTTTACACCCAACCTGTTTGGTTTGTTAAAATAAACTCGAGTTTGTTTGCCAAGTTATTGTGGTTCGTTTGCGCTGGTGCGAAAGCTGACAATCGAACCCAGGTGCGGACTGAACAAACAGGCCGAGACCGCTTTAAAGGTGGGTCTTAGTGCGGTTCATTTCAACGATTAAATGATTCAAGCATTGTGTTTTTTTGGATTAAACCGTAACAATGGCCTTATTTATTCATCATAGCTGAACCTGTTTAAAATCCGACGGCTCACTTGTTGACTGGAAGGTTGTTTTATTCATGATCAGGACGATTTACACAACTGCTGTTTATAAATATTTATTATGCCATAAAACGCTAGAAAGCCACTTTCCTGTGATTCTGACCATATAAACCATTTCAAGATCCAACCACCGCAGTAGCCACAATTTACACATATGTCAGCCCACCGACAAAGAAACACAGACTTTTTTATATTTGAAGATTTACCGTACTCTCCTGATCAAAATATTCCAACAAAGATGTCCCTGCTGCATCGGCAATTTTCCAACGATGCAAATCCAGTGAAAGACTTCATGCAAACACATTACATCCATTAAAATCCACCAATTGCTTCAAATTTACCATCGCTGTTCCAGATATCCCTCTGTGTTTGCTGTACTACTTCATGTTTTTGATAGTTTTTCTATTGAGATAAATCCTAAAGGTCCTTTGGATGACACCTCATTTGGCCAATTAAGACCTTCCATTAACTATTCCCAGCCTAAAATAGCCAACGAGAGCACACGTTGAAAAAAGGTTCCTTCCCCTGTTCTGATGTATGTAGACCTGGCCAGTTGCCTGCGACAGTGCCGATTACTGACATTTCTGGTAGCTAATGAAAATCTAAACATGTGGACATGCTGTGTCTTTGTTTACTCCCAGGACTTTTAACACAAGGGATTCCGACCAATAAGAGAGCATTTTGCTCCCCTCGTATCACACATTTTGGTCCGCCTGTAAATGTCCCTCATTGAACACAGACCAAACTTGAGGTAATTATGCAACAATGTGACAAATTGGTCCATGACTGGGACCAGAGCAAAGGTGTGAAAACGTCCTAAGCGGGGTAGCAGAACAGCACGATGTATGATTTTTGAACTACTATTTTAAGGTGGAGAAGTTACGTAGTGTTGCTATTAGATAAAGATCTAGTGTTAAGACACTTAACAAGTACATTTTGCTTGCTGCATTGGCAGCTGCTTTTACTCATGACAAGCAATTCAGGCCCATTTTTTGCTTGTAATGTCTTAAAACAAGATGTTTATCTGGAATTGTCAGGGGATTTTTTAATTAAGTGTAATGACATTTTTGACTTGAAATTAGATGCATACACTTGGAAAGATTTAATAATAATAATAATAATATCTTAAATTTATATAGCGCCTTTCAAGGAACCCAAGGCCGCTTAACAAGAAAGGATGGACACATGAATACACGTAGACACACGCCCACACACCCACACACCCACACACACACACACAAGGAAAACAGACACACTTAGTGGGGAGGGGGAGGGGTAATGGCTAAAATTTGAGTTTTTGCAGCGACACAGAAAAAGAATAGTCCACAAAAATATGCAGGATGTGGGAGTTTGCCAAAGGAACTAAACAACAGACAGAAGAGGGAGAGAGGGATATAGGGGATGGGTGGAGGGGTGAAGGGGGTGATATGGTTCCTGTCCAGTGTGCATGTAATGCCTCCAAACAGAGACAGAGATAGCAGACAAAGATGAGCCAGCATGGCCACATCACTCTGTTACCCTCAGTTACACACACACACACAAGCACACTCAAAACATGCAGACAAAATCCACCCTCCCGCCCATCCAACCAGTCAGCTTGGTCACTCATGTGGAACTCACACTTACAAAGCTTCCCCCTTTCCCCAAAACATATGTATTTTCTTCTTGCATGCATACCTAACATACACGATCTCTTTTTATAAAGTAAATTAAAGAAACATGTCCCTTTGTTGTCTTGCTTTTTAAGCAACTGTCAGAGCTAGAATCTTTATTTGATCCTACATAATGGGTTTTTGCAATGCACACAAAGGTCTCTTGCAAAGAATTGCTAAGCTGACTGTTTTAAAACATGATGCGGTTTTCATCACACAGAGCCAAAGGGCTTGTGTAATCTTTGACAGTTGGCATAGCCGATACAAAGAGGGGATGTGTAAATTTAGATTGTTAAATGCAGCATCCCCAAGCAGTTTTTTTGGTACAGGGAGCACTTTTTTTATTTAGGCATCACACCAAAGTCTGTTCTTTTTTTCAGTTTTTACAAGCCATCCCTCAGAGTCAAATCTCCTGCTTCAAAATGATGGCAGCGGTCAAAACACAGCTTTTATAACTTTGTGCCTGCCGATTAGAGTCCATTATCTTGTGTAAGGCTCTTTCCAGCATCATGACAACTTTAATTCATACCTAGGGGATGTAGAAAATTGCCAGAAAATGATATTTTTTCCCAACAGGATAACGTGTGAAATTGAGAGTATTTACAGAAAAACTGTGCAAGTCTGAAAATGGCTCAAATATCTGCCTTTCTGTCTAATTTTACTGTCTCTCCTACTCTGTGTTGCTCAGACACACACAGAGCCACAGCGGGATAGTGTGTGGTGTGTCCCAGTGATATATGGCTCTAATAAAGCTGTGACAGTGGCTTGAAAGAATGAGACTGTAGTCACCACACACCCCCCCCCACACACACACACACACACACTAGACCACACACACCTGTATGAATGAAGAACATGTGCCAGTGTGCAGCTGTCTGCCACCTTTTCCTCAGAGCACAGACACACACACAAAGATGTGCACACACTCAAAAACACACGCACTGTCAGCACCAAACCCTTACAATTACCAGCCATAAATATGAAAGCATGATAATAGGGCTGCGCATCTTGTCAGGCCTCGATCGATCTGCATTCATTAATGCATAAGCACCAATTAACTGGCTAAGTAACAGAGAGAGTCAGAATAACAGAGGGAGAGAGATACTGAGAGAGAGAGGGAGAAAGAGATACTGAGGAGAGAGAGAGAGAGAGAGAGAGAGAGAGAGAGAGAGAGAAAGAGATACTGAGAAGAGAGAGAGAGAGAGAGAGAGAGAGAGAGAGAGAGAGAGAGAGAGAGAGAGAGAGAGAGAGAGAGAAAGAGAGAGAAGGTGTGAAATGCAGAAAAAAGTTGGAAGGGGTAAAAGAAAAAGAAAATCTGGCACATACATACAGTATGTAAATATAAATTGTCTGTCGTCTGGGTGCAGCACTTAATGCCAACTGCATGGTGACATCCTGTTATTGCATCATCAATTCCTGTCGGCTCTGCTGTCTTGACATCACTTTCTTTTGTCAAGTTCACTTTTATGTTATATTTAGATGTGTCTTTGCCTTTCTTACTTGTTTCATCCCATATCACTTTCTTGCCACCTCCTTTTCCATCCTCTCCATTATTTTTTACACATCCATCTTTACAGTGTGATAGAGATAGTCATCATGATGGATACAAACACAATTGTGTGTCTTTCTGGGCCTGTGACACTCTGCCTCTACTATAGTTTTCTATAGAGGGAAGATTCTTAAAGGTTGCAGAAAATGATTTCCACGTCACTCAGGGAGAAAGAGTGTACAGTGCAACAGAAAACCTCAAACAGGAGAGTATTCCTAGGGAAAAACAAAAAGTGTAAATGGATGCAGCTCAGGAGAAGTAGATTGAATGAATACAGCGTTACTTCATTCAGTGACATGCATACCATCCTGACAACTGGAGGTTATCTTTGAAGACTCTACAAACTCATTTGGTTTGTAAACTGTTACCTTCTAGGAAAAATATAACTAGCATTGTGTAGACCTCATATTGTCCCATTGTGTAACAGTTTAGGTCCGCCATTCTCTTTGTTTCAAAACCATTTATTAGATGCCAAAAGAGTTCAGTCAACGCAAAGACTTTTACTCATCAGTAGGGACGTAATGATACCTCGCAATATAGTAAAAAAAATCTGACCAATTGTGAAAAATATCAATCGATTTGAGAAATAAATATTGCAATATTATTTTTTTAACCAGCAGAGGTTGCTATGAGCTCTTGGCTTCTCTTGTTTGACGTCAGCAGGCGTAGGCATTAGGACCAAGTAACAACCTCAAGTGTTAAAAGAAAAATTAAGCATAATGCAAAAGTGCAAAATCGGCAGTTCCTGAAGGGTCCACTTGAGGCTGGATTAAAGAGCCTCGGAGGTCACATAAAATCGCCTGTTTTTACAGCAGAGATCAACATGTTTACAACATGGATAAAAAAAACCTCAGCCCCAGCTCTTTGCCTGTTACTAGGTTGCCTAAAAGTAAGCCTGAAACAGCATTTCTGATATGGCGACCACCACCGAAGGGTTTCAAAGTCTCAAAAACCAATGGGTGAAATCACTGAGACTACGTCCATGTTTATATTGGTAAAGACAAAGAGGAAGGGAGTGAAGCTTTGAGGTTAAGAAGGAGTCTCGTTACAAAGAAGGAGTGTAGATGCAAGTCGGCCTGGGCCATAAAACGATCACAATAATTATCGCGATATAATTAATTATCGTGATATCATTTTCTCAATATAAATACAACAAACGTTGATAGTGAGGCTAAAACAGACAACACCACAAACCTTTTCCACCGTTTGAAACAGTATCACCCATTAAAACACAAGAAAGCAAGAAATGACCAAACGGCCCAAACGAGTGTTAGCTTTTAGTGGCAATTCCCGCTTCCACCTTATGCAGCAGTGCTGGAAGTACACAAAGGTACAACAATGGAGATCCTGTTCATTCAATGGTGTTGAGCTCAATAAAGCTAAACTAACCACAGGGCATAGCTCTGGTGCTACTTTCCAATGAAGCTAATAGCAAAAGTGTAAACCTTGTGATGCTACCTCAGATCATACAACCAGCTGCCAACAGTCTAGAAGTTACATCTCATATTTTCTTGGAACATACTTTGCATTTTGAGAAGAAAAAACTTTTCCTGCAGCAGACACTCTCATTATTAGAATCTGGAACATCTGTGCTGGCCAGGAGACGTTATGTAGGTCAGCTCTGGGTGTTTATTTGGTTCTTTCAACAAGCTTTTTGATTTTCAGATTTCTGTCTTTGTTGATGCACCTTTTGAGCAGTTCTTATGGAAACATAGAGATGTGCTTTCTAGAAATACAATCCAGAAACTTAATTACCCCCCGCAACTCTCAGTGGACCATCTCTATGTTACTGTGTGTAGCTCTTCTTAATGAGCACTTTTTCCAACTTGGGTACATCTGTATATAAAAGATGGAGTCAATTATTATATTGGTTTCTTGTGTGCAATGTGTCTGATGAAAGCCTTTGCTCTGCTTTACAGCAGTGTAATGCTCTGCAGTATCACAGATCTTAAATCCTCGCTGCAGTGAGAATAAAGAACCCTATGGGGACTTTCAAACATATTTAAATATCACAGCCTCGATAAGTAGATATGCTGAGTGATAAAAAAGGAGCTTATCAAGGCATCTGCACTCTGCATGCTATGTTCTTTTATCTGTTCTGTGAAAGACATTGTTCGTTAAGCAAATACCACCTAGAAAGGTGTTTGCATGGCTCTGGATCAGATACTTTCCCTTTCAAATACTGTATCAGACAATCCCATCACAGGGGGTGCAATTGAAAACAAGCGACAGTCATTGCCTCTTCAGTCTAGTAGTATACTTATCTTAAGAGCCACAGTTACCTCACAGCTTTTAAAACCTCTTCTCCAGGACAGTGACAGCTGTAAATCCTTATTTTACCTTAATGCATCTGCTTCTATTTCCTTGACCTTGACAATTGACCTCAGAACTCAGACTTGGGAATGACATCACACCCGAGTTAACCGCATTCCAATTGCAAGTCGAACAAGCAACATGGACGCCTCCAGGAGTACCTTTGTTTTGTTAGCTAATACCAGATGATAACAACACACTACGTGATAGTTTGGGGTGTTGCAGAATGTAAATGTCATATGTCATCACCTCCTTTGCGGTGAACTTTCCAGCTGTGGTCTCACATGAGCTCACCCTGACATTACGAGGAAAGTTAACTAGGGGTCTGGCAGGAAAAAATCCGGGTAAAGTCAGAGTTAATAACTGGCTGTTTGGATCACACATGAAGTTCAGCAAAACATTTCAGGAAGTTTTCAGGAATTTTGTGCATAATGTGAATAGAGCTTTGTATTGCCAAAGCTGACACAGTGGTGATGCACTCATCATAAAGATCAGTGTCTTACTTTTAGGGACATTCTAAACATATTGAATTAATATGTTAGTTGCAGAAAAATGAGAAACATTATTTCGAATTGGTATCTGTATGGTCTCCCTTGAGTGCTTTCGAGGTATAAATGTAGTAAAAGCTTTTGTCACAGAAGACATATGTTGACATGTCAGTGAAGGAAATGCACAGATGCAAATTATCAAAATATTGACAAAAAGCAGAACTTTGTTGCTTCAGTGTTTTGGTGAGCATCTTGAGTGGGACAAAACCTTTGTTTGAGCCATGGGTATGACTGTTCGATGTGGAGTCAAACGGTGGGCAGGCCAAAATGTGAAATGAATAAATGAATAAAAGTGTGATTTGCTTTCATATATCTTTAATGACGCTTTAATGACGCTGTTTCCAATAACTGGTCTTTTGGAACTTAATTAGATACCTCTAACAACCTCCACAAACGTAGATACAAGCTGTACACTAAAACTTTGCTTGTTGAATTTCATTTTATCGATAAGTTTCTGTTTGAAATGTAATGAAAGGTCGCATTTATTGCACAAAAGTTGGCAAATGTTTTCTTCTTCTTGTGTACACACAGCAGGACATGTTGCCGTGCAGAAGACATCAGGCACAGATATGCAAAGAAAAGGAATTTGCCATGGCGGGGATGACAACTTCAGAGGGAGATTTATATTAGAGACCAAGGCACCAAACACAGATCTTACAAATGACAAATTGTCAAATATTTTCCCGTCTTCATCAATACTGCCTCCGGGAACAACATCATTAGTCAACATTAAATCCCAGTGCTAACACTTCTCATACATCTCCTAAAGTTAAAGGAAAAACTTGCCGAATGAAGATGCCGAATGTCAAACCAAACGTGCAAAAGTGCAAACTGTATTAAGGTAAGTTAGCTGAGAACGTCTGCAAGAGCAGATGGTCCTGTGATTCTTTAAAGCACTTGTGGCTCAAAAATACTTCAGGAAATGAGGATTGTGAAGCTACAGTGAAGAGGCTCTCCTTTCTTATAATAAAATACGCTACACAACACGTACAGTCAGGGGCATCGTAGTGGGAGGACACGTGGAAAGTCTAACCAAGACCCAAACAGAGGGAGGGGCTTAACAATTCACCTGGATGAAATGTGGGGTCTCTCTCTGAGACCCCTCTCACCCCTACTAAATGTGCAACAATGGTTGAGTCCACCCTGCAAGAGTTTACAGGGTCCATCTGACCCCGCAGTTAAGAGAGTCGAGGGAAAGATGCAGCAGCACCATGTGTCCCCAAAGAAAACAAAATCAGGATGTCAAAAAGGAAAGAGGAAGGAAGAAAGATTGAAGAACAAGAGAAAGCAAGGGGAGGGAAAATGTTTTTTTTTATAGTTTCTTTCACCAGAAAAGTGAGCGCAACTTACATATTTAAAGAATGGTTTCATCTCATCTCACCTGATCTTTATTATTCCCTCGACAGTCTACTTTAGAGCCATTTCTGTTGCCTTTCCCAGTGAGCTGGCCCCATACATTTGATATCAACAGATTCATTACAATCAATTTGTATGATATCAGGGGTGTCCCGCTAGCTTTGAAACTTATCTGGATACTGGAGAGAGAAAGTTAAATAAAATTGTTGGAAATTGTAATTTAATAAAGGTCAGAGCTAAAAGTGTGGCTGAATCTGATTGAAGTTATTTTTTAGTCATTCGAATTTATAAAATTTACTCAACATAAAAACTTTAAATCTGTAAAAGATACTCTTACAACTTCAGAAGAGGATATACGTCTCTCTCATTACAGTGTAATCTCCTGTTTGCTTTATGTCTATGTGACATGTTTCATATAGAGTCAAAGACAACAATTGAAAAAGTCAAATGTATTCACGCTCTTAATGACTTTGGCGTTAAAAGTTTACATTTTCTAGGACTGATTTTAACCATAAAACATAAAAACACTTGTTGATATTCTGTTAGGTCTAAATGGACTGATAGATGACGTGGTTTAGTTGATTCTTAAACTGCAATAGAGAGATTGTTCAGGTAACTTCTGTGAGTGAGTTACAGACAAGTTATGCAAAGAGTGTAAAACAGTTTGTTTTATTGCAACTTAAAGAGTGTGTGTTCTTCTCTTCAGCTCACACACAGACTGATCTGTAAAATGTTTGGTGTTTGTTCAATAGAGCAGATGTTGCTGAGGAAATATGCTGTCTTTCTCACGAACATTTAACTCAGTTCGGCACACAAAGTGTTACACAAAGATGAGGTTATTCAAAACTTTTAGAGGTTTGTGTAATAGAGGTGTGGTTATAATGGTTGTGCAGGGTTTGCTGTGTGTGATGTACTGGGATACATTTTCATGGGGACCAGAATTCAGAGCAACCTCCCTGCGTACAAATGGATGAATAAAGACGGAGATTTGTAAAGCAGTGTTTCAGCTGGGAATAATACTTATTAAAAATGATCGTTAAATAAATCTGAGTGAGAGATATGTTGTGTCTGTTTTAACACTGCTCTGAATCAAGTGAAAACGTTTGGACTAATCCTGCACACTGGATTTAACTTTGCACACAATCACACTCACGAATCGTCCACGCCCTTCAGGTGTGCTAAATGACGTACTGTGTGCCCGGGGGACAATTCAAAGGCACATAGAGCAGTAGCATAAGGACAGTCCAAGGTAGACTCAAAAATGTAAACTGAAAATATAAAATGTCAATATAATTACAAAAGTTAATATACAAAATAAATGTGATTAAGTAATATATATAATATATAATATAAGTATTGAGGGACTAAACCTGACAAATACGTTTTTTATTATTTGCCCTAACAGGCCACCATACTAATTTTTTGGCCTTTTTTTTGTGGAAATCTCAGCATCTTTTTCCAGCAATAATACATTCATTTTGCTTTTTTAAAAATAACGCTGGTAGTGTGGTTATTAATTGTGTCTTAAACATGACTGGAGGACTTTTACAAATGCAGTTGTAATTCCTGAATTCAACAGGTATGTCATCTATTACAAGCTCAATCAAACTTCTTCATCAGAAGCGAATACTCTCACTATATAGACAAATGATTAATCATCCACAGCTATCGTGTATCTTATCTATATTCCTTCTGAAGTGACAACATACCACGACGTATGCATGCACTGTTCTATCCAACTTTATTTGTTAAGCACTTTAAAACAACCACAGTTGACCAAAGTGCTGTACAGAAGAATAAATAAAATACATAACAACTCACATGAAATAAAAAAACTATATAAAATACAGAAAATAAGTTAAAAGACATAAAACATGGGTCAAATAAAAAGGCACGCAGTAAAATAAATAAAATAAATAAATAAAATCGACGTCTCACTATGTGTCGAAGGCCAAGGAAAAAAGATGTGTCTTAAGACCAGATTTAAAAACAGACAGAGAAGGGCCTGTTTAAGGTGCTGAGGCAGATCGTTCCAAAGTTTTGGAGCCGCAACAGCAAACGCACGATCCCCTCTGAGCTTCCGCCTGGTTTTAGGCACCCTCAGGAGCAGCTGATCAGCTGCCCTGAGAGTGCGGGCGGGCGTGTAAGGGTGTAGAAGCTCAGAGAGGTAGGGGCGGGGCAAGACCATTGAGAGATTTAAAAGCAAATCAGAGAATTTTAGAATGGATCCTAAAATGAATGGGCAACCAGTGGAGTGAGGCTAAAATGGGGGAATGTGGTCATATTTCCGAGTGCCAGTTAAAAGACGTGCAGCCGCATTCTGAACCACTTTCAAATCTGACACATTTTGGATAAAGCTTGGCTGAACATCTGAAGACCATGTTGTCCCGACCCTGGAATTCAAACAGAATTCACCACAGAAAAAAAAAAGATGCAACAAACCTAACACCGCGTCAAACTCTTCTGGTGAGACTATGAGCAACTTTTCCCCTCGGCTATCTAAAAGCTTTTATTACCTCTGCCAACTTTGAAGTCACACAGAATCCCAAATTGTTCCTCTAATAAAGTCTTGCCCTGACTTCTTGAGCTCAGTTTACAGGTCAGAGATGGACAGAGAGGGTCAATGAGACCTGAAGAGACAATCAGTCCAGCTTGATCTGACCAACCAGGCCAGCTGTAGACTGGATATGATTCCAGACTCTTAGAACCTTTAGCTGCACTGCAGGAAGACTTTCACTGTTAAATTAAATTCCAATGAGTAACTTTGTTGGTTCTTTGCAAAAAGAAAGCCAAAAATATATGTATAAAAAACAAACAAATGCTAATCTGGTTTAATTTAAAACCATCGTATATCTCACACACCCACTCTAATTCACACATGTGAAGAAAGGGTGCAACTTTAAATGGTAAATGGACATTTAAATGGACTTGAGCTTGTATAGCACTTTTCTAGTCTTCTGACTACTCAAAGCTCTTTTACACTGCAGGTCACACCTACACATTCACACACTGATGGTAGAGGCTGCTATGAAAAGTGTCCATCAGTATTAACTAATCCCATTCATACATATTCACTAAGCAGCAGGAGCAACACACATCGACATGTGACTGCAGGAGCTGAGGATTGAACCCCTGACATTTCAGTAGAGAGACGGCTGACTCTACCACTGAGCCACAGCCGCCCCCAAAACTTTAATGTTCTGCAAAAAAGGTAAATTGCAAAGGGAAAACCAAACCTGTGGCTTTCAGACCCCCTGACATTGTGGTTTGTGTGTGTGAATAGGTTTTGTGTGTGTGAATAGGTTTTGGCACATACATGTAGCAGACAATGATGTCATTCTTTCAAACAGACGCTTAGAGGCCTCATCTCTGTTATCAGTGAACCACACGACACAAAAATCAATGAACAGAAGCACACAGAAAGGCTCCTCCACATGAATGTATGAGTCACACTCATACATGCCTGGAAGAAACAAACAAACATAAAAAGTAGACTGAGGATTACACCTTTGCCTTTTCATCCCTCTCTACTTAACATCCCGACTCTGAAATTGTAACTTAAAACGTTTTTTTTCCCATTAATGAGATCCTTCAACTTCTGACAACGGATGATTTTGATGAATGACTCACTGTTAAGCTCACCACCATATTTCCCCCCAAATAGATCCATTAAGATGTCACATAAGAGAAAAGAACCAGTGCTGTTATATCAACTGAAAGTGAGCTTTCATATTTGACCTTTTAAAAAGAAAATTCTACCACAGGATGAAATCCCTCTTTTTCCCATAATGACGACGGTTAACCAATTTATTGCACAAGTCTTCTGAGTCTTACTTTAAACAGATTTAACAGAAAGAAACGCCCCCAGTATGACCCACAAGCTCAAGAGGAGGTGAATTTATCACAAAGGGAAGTGAACTTATGTGCACATTTTTCATTTTTCCAACCATCCACCTTGAGTTGCTCAACAGTTTCACAGGAAAATAATCAACGTTATTGCTGAGCCAGAGGACCGTTAGAAGATCCCTTTTCACATATGCAAAACTTCATGACATTTTCCAGGTGAGCTGCATGTGTGAACGCAAACAGCCACATTTTTCACTCTGACTTTATCCCGACTTTTTCCAGCCAGTCCCCCGGTAAAATGTTCACGTGATGTCAGGGAGAGCTGATGTGAACAACACAGCAGGAAATATTTAGGAAAGTTCAGCACAAGTGAGTGGGGGTAGGTGATGACGTTTACATTCTACAACCAGCACAAGACAGGCGGCGACCGGTGCGATGAAACAGCACCATCATGCTTGGTGTTTGAGGATTCCTGTCAAATTTGACAGCGTTGGACTCCGCTGTCTGCCATCTTTTTACATCATGTCCTGCCTCCTGAGACCACCTCTTGCACAAGCGAGAGGGAGATGTGATTACATTTACATTCTGCAACCAGCACGCGACCGGCACAAGCTGCTTCATGAAGTTTTCTGTTCGCCACTATGTTCCTCTCAAATCTCTTGTTGATACCCTGAATATGTCAAACTATATGTTGCATTTATTAAACGTTAAAACTGTCATCATAGTGTCGGATTCCCTAGACCCCCCTCTCGTCTGCAGCCATAGCCTCCTGCTGTGAGATGCATATGTGAACAAGTGAGTCTGGAAGATTTAACGGGCTGCCTGTCATGAAACTTTCTAGAACCTTTCAGGAGTGAATGTGTGAAAACAGCTTAAGTGTAGCAATGAACGGCCTATCAAAATGTAGTTCCAGTACATGCAGGAGTTGTGAGATATTTCACTGGACAGGTGAAGACTTTATCCTTGGCTTGTTGTAAGTCACAAAGGTTAATCCTCTCTAAGGAACATGAATGTTTGTACAAAATAAAAATAAAAATACAGAATTTGAGACTTAGAGTATGGACCAAAAACCTCTCAAGCTCTTTAAAACAACACAGCTGTAAATGACCTCTCTGTAGCAGAGCTGTTCATATTCGCCCTTGAAACAAGCTTACAAAGGAAAGGCTGAAATACATTGTCTTTGTGAAAAAGCCTGACAACTCCTAGAATATACTGTCGCTCTGGCCAGTTGCAAACAGACTCCATTATCTTGTCTTTTCTTCCCCCTTTCTCCTTCCACCATCTCAAAAGCAAGAGAACACAGGAACAGATAAGGTGCTTATTTATGTGGCTCCGACTTGCCTC
The DNA here is from genome assembly GCA_020745685.1 of Tautogolabrus adspersus. NCBI lineage: Eukaryota > Metazoa > Chordata > Actinopteri > Labriformes > Labridae > Tautogolabrus > Tautogolabrus adspersus. The sequence goes on from CM036539.1 coordinate 5,870,909, forward strand.
TCATTTCCCTGCATCTCCACTGTACAAGATGAGCACTGTCTGAGCCAATAACACCGGAAAAGAGTTTTTTTTAGCACCGTTTCTGCTGCTTATTCTCTTTACACTTCCTGTATAACACATCGACACAGCGCAGGCCACACACTTCCTTCAGGTACACAGCTGTAGTACACTGTATGTGTAGTGACACATTGTAGTATTTGTTACATATATAATCTGCAATGTGCTATCGTTCGTTACAGTAAGCCTTCAGAAGTATTACTATGGAAAGAAAAAGCTTCAGTATGTTGTACTGTGGTCAGGTTTGAGAAGGCTGGCTACAGACTAGACGATTTTTTAAATCTTAACCAATTTAAAAACGTGGGAGACCACACCACAGACATGAGGTCAGTCTCAACAGACTTTTAATAATATAATCCTGAAACGCACACACTGGAAGATTTGACCAGACCGCGTGATCACACCTGCTGTTTGTAGTAACGATTTCACAGCGGTGATTACACAGACACCAGATCTCACAACAACCTGCGTGATCCAACGTGATTTCAGAAGCAGAAGGACGATCTACATCGTCAGCTGGCTGTCACATTGTTGTATGTCTTACATGAGACATTATAAAGGCACACTTGTTGTTGTCAAAATTCCACAAGCTAGTTTTCTCTTGTAGTGTTCTACTTGGTTAAGTGCACAACTGAAGGTGACTCGAAATTAAAATATAGAATTGCAATAACATTTTTTACAATTGCATAGACACTAAAATTTAAAATAACACTGTCATGAAACTTAAACGCACAGTTTGTAAATTCTGCCACCAGGGGGCTCTCAATCAAAACAATAACAAAAAGATGATGTCGAGGCTGGCGGGGAATCATGGGAGATCTCTCTGTGTTTTATTTTCATGTCACCGTCAGTTCAATCTTGAGAATGATGAGATTATGCGTCCCCATTGCAATTGTCTTCAATTCTAAAGTTAACAGTTATAGTGTTTTTATTCTGAGCAAATATCGTTAGTAAAGTAGAAATGTCTTAAGTGTTTTGGATTTAGCACAGCGGTCTTTTTGTTGCAAGAGTTCAAGGAGATACAACAGACTATCAGAACTGAAGGAAAGACATAGTTTGGTCTAAAATAATTCAAAGAAGTACGAACCAAATCAACTTTGGGCCGCATATCTGAGCAGAGATCAGTCATAGAAACGGCTGCACTCAGTGGGTACACAGAGAGGGGCGATGGAGGAGGGGAGGTGGTGCCTTGAAGGGACAGCTTTGTTTTGCTTTGAGCAACTGCTGTTAAAGTGCGACATCTACCGGACATCTACTCTGAAAGTCGTATATTATACCTTTAAATCCCATACAGTGCACCAATTAGGAACTTTGTTGACAAGAGCACTCAGTAAAAAAACAAACAAAATCAGCAAGGCATGATTTTAATCAATTGAAATGATATTGGACTGTTTTGTTCCGACTAGCCATCTTCATGCTCTACAGTTATCAGGGATAGTATTTGCTGTTCTAAATGAAGTAGACAACATTTGAAAACGAAGCATGTCTGCTATCTCTCAGGGGAGAAATATCTCATTACAACACGGGGTGACCCCAGTGACCTGAGTTAGAGAATAAAAATGTGTGTATTGGAAACCAGAGCACAAATATTGTCTGGCAGTGAATCAGCCAAAAGGATTCTGCTTTGTAAGAGCGAATAAGATGCAGCTGCTCTGAGTCCAAATGTAAAATATGGTTTTATAACTAAAGAGCACAGCATAAAAGCTCAAATAAGTTATTATCAGAGCGGTGTGCTATCAGCAGCTTGAGGCAGTGCCTCCGGGTTTTCTTCTCTTGATGGGAAAATGAAAGGCTTGATATACGCACAGCATGCAGCATTTTAGCCGTGCTCCTTGTAAAGCTTTCACCCCTACAGAGCTGCTGTGACCTGAGGCTTCTTTGGATGCCAATTCTGACTGCTTAGGTGCTCAAAAAACACTGTGGAATACCAATTATTTCCAGTGCAAATCCAAAATAAACAGTACTATAATATGTCTATTTCCTTAATATTCCTCTTCACCTTTTTTCAGAATTATTTTCAGTAAACTCTGACCACTCACTCTGCACGGTCGTTCTGATCTGCAAACTCTCCATTAAAGCTGCAGGTACACGATGCTCACTCAGGGAGAGGAAATTCATTTGATTACATTTAATTTAAAATAGAGAGAGCACTGGCACATCTAGGAAATGTAAATTGTTGCACTTGAGTTCAAACCATGTAACAAAAGGAAGTGTTTGATATGTTTATTGTCCTAATGCAATGTAAGAAAGCGATCCATTAGTTGGTGTAGTCACAGCTGATGGGTGGCCTTGTGGATGGTTTGATAGTTCTCCCCTTGGATCAGAGAACACGCTGTAATGAATTTGCAATATCTGAATATAATTGGCAGGAAAAAAAGGGACGTGTGATAGGTTTGCACAACTTTTTGACACCCACATCACTTCTCTCACCCCTCACAAACAGACAGACCCCTGCATAAGGAACCCACTGATGAGAGATGGAAAATGTGTTTTTTCTTCCCTTTGTACATCTACCAAGCATCCACTGATCAATAGCTCCTCACAATGTCTGGCTTTTTCCCGTCTATCTCTTCACCTTAACCTTTTCTTTCTCTTTACCTTCCATCCATCTTGCTCTTATCTGACATGTCCGTTTTTTCTCCTTTCCTCTACTACTCTCTGATTTCTCTTCTGCCCTCTCCAATTCTTCCACCTTTCAGCTCCTCATTTCTACATTCCCCGTTTACTCAGCTCTCCTTTTTTTCATTTTTACAAACTTCCCCATTCGTCATTCCATTTCTTTTTACTTTGTCCCTTTTACTGATTTTCATTCATTCTCCTCCTCTCTTTGTTTTAAATTCCTCATCATCCCCGCTGCCCTCCTTTTCCTGCTGTCTCTCATCTCTTGCATGCACCACAGTAGCTGCCTCTAAGGCAATCAAACAGTGGGAGTTTTCAACACAGCAGATGTGCTGGATGGATGGGAGGAAGAGGTTGAAGGTGAGCAGCACGCAGGCTGAATGCTTGGAGGAGAGAGGACAACCTACACCTGTCTGCTTCATGTCAGGAACGTGACGACACACAGGTTTCTCTTGCTGCATTTTTGTTTAAAAAAGTTGTTTGCTTTTAAAACTAAACAGGACTCACTCTTAAAGGCTGAACCCTCATCAAAAGATGCTTTAAAAAAAAGTTCACTGGTCAGGCGATTATCAAGATATAAAAAATTGCTCTGTTTTCTGTTTAGTCTCTCTTTTATTTTACTGCTAAAATATCCCATTGTAAAACCAAAGTTTCCAACAACAAACGCAGCATATTGCCACAAAAAGCAGTACAAATGGTGGTGTGACACGCCTTATCTCCCTTGTCTTCTGCATCATTTGACAGATTTAATTACCGCAGAACTATTAGTCAAGTGTAGCGTTCAGTCACACAAAGATGACCAGGAGTAAGCGGCGGGCTTGACATAGCTTTTCCCTCTAACATATTGCCCGCCCGCCCTCCTTGTTGTTGTTATTGTCACTGCCTTGCTAATTAATTCAAGACTCCAATGATAAAGTATAAGTAGCAAAACATAATGCTGAAGCCGCAGGGAACCAACAGCATAATTACACAACAGTTTAATTTGCAAGAGATACATTGTAATTAACGCTGTGTTGCTTGTAAAGCTTCATCAAGTGCATGTTAAACGCTGGAAATGAGCTTAAGACTACTCATCACTTGACACATCAAAAGAATAAAGAGTGGGCATCCACGGCATGGTGATAACAAGGATAAAAGGAGGGTTGTGATGGGGCACGCTGCAGGCTGTGTGTGAGAGAGACTGTGTGAGAAGCAAATAAGCAGAAAACACGTTATTCCTACATAAAAACCCATGTGAGCTCTTATTTGTTTGTGAGAAAGAGAGAAAGAGAGAGAGAGAGAAAATTAAAACGCCTGCCTCTGTTTGCTTTGTTCAAAATGTACTTAATGTTTTAATCTTCTAAATAATCAAAAATCTCAGTCTGCCTGCTGCCTCTCTCTATATGAGAATAGGCAGAGCGAAGGAGACGTCGCTGTCCATGGTGCTGAAAAGTAAAGCTGCAGAGAGTCGCGTGCCCCTCCTCGCACTCACCACAGCACCCCGTCCTCCTGCCGGCTGCACGCGCTTCATTTTTGGCGCTATCCCCTGTGCATGTATTGATTAATTATGATTGGGCCGGCGGGTGGCGGTCGACTAGCTTTCATCTGTTGAGGCCCGCACTAGTCGTTGTCTCCCGGGAAAGACATTTCAAACATCTACAAAATGACTTCCATCGCGCGTGATATTCAACTTTTATGAGAAGAAAAACAGCGCAGGGGGCAGGAGGGGGGAAGTACGCACGCTCATACACACAAGCAAACACAAACATGAAACGGACAAAAATGAAAATGTGCTACCTGTATAGTTTGGCGGTTGTAGACTTTGACTACGTGGAAGTTAAAACTGTAAATCCCTTTACGTGGCGCGATGAAATTACTTCTCTCCTCGTCGAAATTCTTCCCAACGTTTACTAGAACCTGGAGGAAAGAAAGAAAGAAAGAAGAAAAAGAAAGAAAGAAAGAAAGAAGAAAGAAAGAAAGAAAGGCGGTTGTCTTTCAGAATTATTGCACTCAAAAGTCTTTGCAATATCACATGGGTGCATACTTGTTTTTTTGGCCTAACCTGCACATCCTGCCAAATAACTGAAGCAGTCCAGACTTTGGCGGCATTTTACAACCCAGGTAGACTCAAGTGTTTGGTGTAACAAACTCGCGCAAACTCCTTACAAAAAATGTATTCTCAGTTCATCTCAAAAGAATCCTGTCTTGAAGGAGAGTCTCAAATCTGTCTTTTTTTACGTATCCACCTACAGTATGGCACGCTTTCCTTTTGGGGTTCCATTGCAGCCTTTATCCCGCTTTTATCTTATGCATTGTGTGATAGAGGGCTATAACAGGCTCCTATAAGGCCCTGGACCTCACATTCAGTGTTGTAGTGGAATAACTCGGCTTTTATCTCGGCTTTTTCTCCTTGTCAGAACTTCTAAACTTTATGGGGAATGAAAGGGAACTTAATCAATCATTCAAATGAATTTTTCAATTATGCATTTCTGCAGCCAAATGTCTGATTTTATGGAAGGAGGCGAACTATGGCGTGTAATTGAATAGCAGTTTCAGGGAGAATTAACCTTTAACGGGAGGCGGTGAGGACCTCGCCCTCGCGACCTGCCGTTACTAAATTATTTGGCGAGATGTCAGTTTCCTATATTCCATATTGGCAGCTCTAAAAAAAAAGTTGAAATATTCAAAGGTCTAGTCTACCAAGCTTTACTTTCGCAGGCACTTCGGAAACGTACTGCCTATAAAAAGAATCGTTACGGAGACGGATCATTTCCGCTCCAGTTTTAGTCTTTCAGAAAGGAGCTGCTCTCTGCTTTCTACGAGACCATTAAAGCGCATGAGAGGCAGCTGCGTACATGTCCAGCCCCCGAAGTCTGCATCCATTGCTTCGTTTAACCTGTTTCAAACGACTTTTTAAATATATTTACAGCAGTACCTCAGACTTAATTCGGCCTTAATTTGACATAAACTTCAAAGCGTTTCTTTTTTATTTCAAAGATGTGCAAAAAGCCAAAAGGAAATAGTTAAGTAAGGCATGACAACGGGGCAGATATAGGCCTAGATAAAAACTATTTTAAATTATTTTATATTGGGTTACTTTCCATCCATTGAAAGCTCAGTTTGTCCTCCATCCATGCTTTTTGACAACTGCCACATGAGGTTGTGGGCTGCACGCCACGCACGCACACACGCCATGTCAAACTTAAGAGCGTTAATCTACATCGTTCCTTCTTCAAGTGTGGTATTATTTCCAATAAGACTAATATAAAACGGACAACACAATTAGAACCGTACGCTTCTTAGTTATTTTATGCAATTACATTACTTAGAATATAATAGAATATTTCCCTACCCGGTCGAAGTAGATGACCATGGTTCGGTTGCTCATCTCGGAGGGCTCATGGTTGGTGTTCCGGACTGCAGAGAACGCCACTTTGGCGCTGCCCGAGCGCACAGAGATCCCGAGCGCCGTGCCCGTGGGGTCCGCGGTCGGGTTGGAGTCGCACACCACCAGGCATTTCCCCTCCAGGACGATTGGTTCCGTCTCGTTCTGAGCGCGGGCTGGGCTCGCCGCGAGCCACACGGCACTCAGCAGGCAAAACGCCAACATACCGGAGCAGAACGAAGAACAACTTCTCTCGCCTTCACCTCAAAACCCGGGTCTACTCTCCTTCGAAAAAGTAAGGTGGCAAGAGTTTCCCCGTGTTCCCCAGATGAACCTAGAGCAGGCTGGTTTCTACAACTATAGATGCCACTCCACCAGCTTGAATTAATTAGCCGAAAGAAAACACTTTCTCCCTCGCGGAATCTCTCGGAGGAGAAAAAAATGGATATTTTGAGGCGTCTCTCCTCTTTTTGCGATAATCACTTTACAACCCCTGCATCTCCGTTCGTGTCACCAGTTTTCACCTGCACTCTTCCTCTTTTCTCACTTCTCAGCAGCTTTTCTGTCACTTGGAAACACGATACGCGGGATTCACGCGCGGTGCGGAGGGGCCCTGGACGAGTGACGAGGCAGCAGAACTCATAGCGCGCGGGGGGAGCTCCGTCTGCTCTCTCTCTTTCCCGGGCTTGAATTATTGATACGTGAGAAATGAGAGTTTCTAACACAAAAGGCTCGGGAGGAAGGGACGCGGCGCGCGAGCGCAAGATGCTCCCGCCCCGGTCCTACTTTTTTTTTTACAGACCCCTCCCTCCCCTCGGTAACGGAGACCTATCATCGGATTAGCGCGTACGCGTCTTCGATATTTTTCCAATCACTGTGTGCCGAACGCCCCCTCAACGCCCCACCACTTTATCTCGCATCTCTCTCTCCTGCTCTCTTCTTTCCTGCTTTTCACCTGCCTGTCTCGTTTCTATCTATCTATCTATCTATCTATCTATCTATCTATCTATCTATCTATCTATCTATCTATCCATCCATCCATCTCCTGTCTAACTTACTAAACCAAACACACAGTGTCTTCTCTGTAATTTACAGGTGAACCTCAGAGAGCTGCAGCAGCCGTTTTGAAGGAGACAACATGTAAGATGAGCACACATGAGTCGCTCCAAATGCTCCCTGCTCATCAGCGTCATCATCAGTGAAGCAGAAGAGTGCCTCAAAACGGAGTTAAGATGCTCTGCTGCAACCAGCAAGGACTCTTATTAGTTGTAGAGATGAAACCGTGCTAGAATGTGTAATGATCCCCTGAGGCTGATGTGAAATCTAAAATCTGAAAGTTGACAGAGGGATTTTTGTTAATGCTGCACCAATACAGCTTAGGTGAACTCCTTTTTTTTAAGACCCACATTTCAGGAAGAATTGGCCGTCTTTGGTATCAGAGTCATTTAGGATACTACAGGAAGGTGCAACAATGCAGAGAGTGTGTGTTAAATGAGCACCACTGGGTAAACCAGCAGGGAAACAGAAATGAGAATGATTTTCTCAGGAGTATCATAATGAATCAGAATCACTCTGAAAGAAACATCAAATTTGATTCAATTTGAGGTTGAGATATCTGACTTGCATGAGGCTTACAAAATGATGTATTATATCTTCATATTCCAATCAGATACTATCTTCAATATTGTTAAATATCCATGTATTTTAAAGTCCATGATATTTTTAAGGCCTTTAGCTGAAAATCTGTAGTAGTCATATCCAAACTGAATTTACTCAAGTGATGCAATTTAGGTAATTTTCTTAGACAAAATAGAAAAAGAAAAATTGATACTTGACCTGCATGGATTTTATTTGACTATCCTTAAAAGAGAGCAGACTTGGAGACCAAAGAGTGCTTCATGTGAGTCGAGAGGTCTCAAGCAACCAGCAATATCCCGTTATTCACCCCCTTTTTAACTGTGCCACATTTTTTACTTTTAATGGATTAAAGTCTCGTGTGTACGATTTAAATTGAGAATGTTCTGAGTTGTATGGTTGTATGTGCATTTTGACAGTATGTGCAAGTGCATTGTGGGATGTAAAAGCTTGCATACAAACATTTCCTGCAGGACTATCAAGTATATCTGATCTTGTCTTATTGTACCTTACATTGTTAAGGAACAAAGGTTTTGGAGAAGAAAAAATAATAATGAAAAAGAAAATGTTGAATTGACAGTGATGTGCCTTGGCTCATCAGTGGATCACAGGACAGACAGAAAGTTTACAGTTGAATGCATACTACTACAAAGTAAAAGCCTGATTGTTCTTTGTTTTTATTTTATTTCCTTTCTACTCTCCTTTTTATTTTTCTGCTGGAACAGTCCTTTCTTTGTTTCTCCTTTCCATGTTGCACTTTGTTCCCTCCTTCCTCCTACTCTACATTTCCCCACCATCCTTTCCCCTCTTTGCTTCAGGTTATATCTCTCATGGTTTCTTTCTCCTTCTGTCTCTTCTCTCCCTGTCTGTTTTTCTGAATCCCCCCCCCCCTCCCTTTCGGCTGTTGTTCCTGCAGTTCTCCCCCTGTCTCTCTGTTGCTTTTTCTCTCTCTCCCAGGGGTTTTCTTTAGCCTCTAATACAAGCTGACGCTGAATGACAGGCCAAAAGGACTTCTCTGTGATGCAGGATGTAAGGGACGAGCCACATCTACTCCCTGGCTTTCCTCCTCTCTCTCTCTTATACATGCTCTGCCTGTCTGTTGTACAATCAAATATAGATGTTGTCATATACTCAAATCCCCATTTCCCTCTCTTTCTTTAAACCCCAACTGAAATCGGTGTGTGTGTGCATGTGTGTGTTTGTGTGTGTGTGTGTGTGTGTGTGTGTGTGTGTGTAAGCTGCCTGAGGTTGTCACAGCTACACAGGAGGAACAGAGCTCATTGTTTCTCAGGGTGACACTGGCCTGACTGCAGTTTAACTGAACTGACAGACAGTTGCAAGCTGTCACCAGACACCTACTGTGCCCATGAGTGTCAGTGTGTGTCTGCAGGTCCGTCGGGGTCTGTGTGTAGGTTTTATGCATGTGTGTTGGTTTGTGATCAGTAATATCATAACCAGCCTTTAGGCCACTAAACCTATCTTCTCTTCTGACTGCCTGTCTGTCCACCTGCCAGTCTAATTACCTGTCTGTCTGTCAAGCTTGTCTGTCCGTCTGCCTGCTGGCCGATGATGCTCTCTAGCCTCAGACTCTGAGGCTGCGCAGTGCAGCCGTGACATTTAGGAAGTGAGATCACCAAAGTTCATTTATTTTGGGTTAAGATTATGAAAAAAAAAAAAAAAAGATCAAATCAAAGCAAATGAGTGGAAAATACTAATTCCTTGAATCCTTATTATGAGAATGGCATATGAAAGTATGGCATCAGTAGGATGGCATATTGTCTGAAAAGAGGATTGTTGTCTTTGATGGCCCAAAATGTGGTGTTTGGAAGCTAAGAAGGTGTGAATGCTGAAAGGAACAAGAATCACTGTTTCTATTTGCAGGTCTAATCTAGTCCTCAAACTCACTGTACATAGAGAAACATGATATGATGTTAAATATGTGGTGTTGATGGGGCTAAAAACAGATGTGGGCGCAATAAAATCCTCAGTATTATTGTCACATTACTTTTGATATTGTGGCACAACATCTGCAGAAAAAACAAGATTATCAGCTGGGACATGGTTGATTCCATTTATTGCATTCATGCATCCATGCTGCATGTCCTTGCGTGTCATTTATTATGAACCATGCAGAACTTACTGAAGGAACAAAGGCGGTCCCTAAATATAATTAAAGTGAAGGCTGCTTCAGCACAAAGCTTCTCAAATTTGCACATGTGTAACTGTTAAGAAAATGTAGCTCCAAACAGCTGGGCTCCTTTCAGTCAAAGAAATTGGATTTGACAGAAGAGGCAGTCTGAAGAAACGAGACAGAGCCTGTAGGAAGACCAGAGCTTAACCTCTGCTGTTCAAGACATCTGGAATAGCTCAACACGGACACCTGACCTATCCCAGAAATGAGCAAAGTTCAGTCAAAATCATTAAACAAAGCAGTGCTGTTGTTTTTTTCAAGGGATAAGAAATGATGACTATGAAGGTGCAAACTATAGTTTCTCCAGTGTACTGTGTCTGACTCAAAAATGAGTCAATCTCAATTAGGCCCCATATCTAAATGCCCAAACTTTACAGCAGGAATAAATCATTTTACCTTCTCTCTTTATGTTTGATCTTTTTTCACGAAGAAAAAAAACGAGCTGAATTTCTACAGTATGTAACACACCCCATTACATCTTAACAAGGCTTATTCATAGGGGCATTTTTTTCACATATTTTTGGGGCCTTTTTGCCTTTATTGGATAGGACAGCTACTGTAAAGAGGGGCAGGAAATATTGGGAGGAGAGAGACGGGGATGACATGCAGAAAAAGACAAAAGGGCAGAGGTCGAATTTGAACACAGCCGCTGCGACAAGGACTATAGCCTCTGTACATGGGACGCGCAACATAACCGCTAGGCTTTCAGCTCTCTCATATAGGGGCATTTTCACATGCAAATCAGACAAAGATATGTCCAGTCTTGCTGTCTTTTCAATAATCCATTCATTAAGTCTTTGCTCCAGTTTATTCGGTTTGTGAATAGTATATTTATAAGCACTGTTCAGCCTGTTTACTGTTTGTCATCCATTGTGGTAGCCTATTATTGTCGTCAGGTGCATATCAGTCAGAATACTCTTAGTGGGCCTTTTCCCCAAAAGAAGAAGTCAGGCTGTAGTGTTAAGAAAACATTCTTTAAGAAACTGGGTTTGTCTGGTTCACATGTTGCTCATCACCCATGCAAAAGCAAGGGTGAGTCAGATATGATCCTCTGTAGTCTTCTAAACCTAAACAACTCTGGTCACCTGCCACCACTAACAGAGTCTCAGTCTGTTGGAAACAGTATGGTATAGCATAATCCATGGTCATCAGATTAGCCACAAATGTACAGTAGATGGAATGGATATGATAGCCTAGAGTTTGCCTATCCCTCGCTGCTCTCCAGCGCCATCCCCTGATTCAAACACGGTCACTTCTGGCTCAGGAAAACCAACATGGTGAAAGACAAAACAACTTGCAGCTTTAGAAATGAGTCAACAAACCAAGTGGATAACGCCAGGGTTGCTACACATAAGCCACCACATTTACGGACAGTCAGTGAGCAAGACATAACTTTTTCTATCCTTGGTAGGTTTTCCATATCAAGCTCTACTTTCCTTCTTGAGCTCGCCGAGCTCCCCTGCTCGCAGAGCAAGATGCATCGCTGATTTTGATTAGCAGCATTATTAATTGTACCATCTTCACTGCTGTTCACCTTCAGAATTCTTCTTCCAACACAGTGTAAAGCAACTCAACCAGCAGTGTTGATCCTAGAGTCTGTTAGGGCCCTGGGCAAGAATTCACAGTGGGCCCCTCCAACCAGAGTTCATCACCATTATGTTAAAAAAATAATCTGACACCAACAAAAGAATTGTAAAATGTCAACATTTTGTCATTTACAAAGTTCACATTAGTGTTATTAATAAAATACAAACATAAAGAACAATAAAAAAAACTTTTAATTTCAAAATATCAATATGAACAATCAAATGTACATAGTTATAAAAAAATACCATTCAAAATTCTGCTCTACTAAACAAAACAGTGTTCATTAAGTAGAATGAATAGAAAACATGTTGTAAAATGCTTATAATAAAACATTTTACAAAATACTGTTTATCTTAAATCATTTGTTTCCCTATGGGAAATGAACCCGCACTAAGAAGACAGTACTCATCAACACCCTTTAAGCATTAACAAGCGATGCTTAGCAGCGCAGAAAGAGTAAGTGCTGTCAGAATGGGCCCCCTTAGGGAGGTTTCTTAGTGTCATTGCAAACTTTGCACATTTTGAGCCACTGCTGTGGTTTTCCGTTTGTCTTCCCTACTGGACTGGGGCCCCCTACTGGACTGGGGCCCCAAGCAGTTGCCTGCCTTGCCTGTTGATAAGCAGCGCCTCTGTCAACCAAAAATAAAATTGGATTGGAAATTGAAATGAAACTTGCTACTTAAAGGTACAGTGTAAATTATAGACAAGGAGTGGAAAGAATGTGTGAATACATTTCTATGATACTCACAAAGTGTTGCTCATATGTACAAAGAGACATATTCTCTGGGATTTGTTGTCAGCTAAAAAGAACATCTCAGAGGAGAAATCTCAGGTCCCACAGTTTTCTGCAAAACAACACACCCCCACACACACAAAAACACCCACCCATAGAGCTCACACACAGACAGGAGCAGTCTTCCAGAACAAAACGTGCACACATACACCCACACACATACATGCTCACACATAGTGAGGCAGGTAAGCACAGAGGGATCGAGGTTAACCAGGCATCAGTGGGATGTGCTGTCTGGTGATCGGTGGCCTCCCTCCTGAGACCCTGTACTTACACTGTAGGAATGTTTGTGTGTGGGGATGGGTTCATGTGAGCATGCATTCTCATTGCGTCATACCGTTGCCTGAGGTACAGTTTGGCTTTTTTCCTAACTGTCTCAAAGAAATAGAAATAAGAGGAAAAAACCAACTGCCCTCTGCTTTCTGTTTGCTTCTTTTTGTTTCATATGGAAGCTTTATCTCAGCTTTCTTCTTGCTTGTAGATTGTCATACATTTTCTAGAAATAGAAGATGACTAAACAATAAACATGAAGGGAAAACTAAATAGGCAGAGTAGCAGTCCACTGCTGGGACAGTAAAGAGTTAGCGCTTTAGGAGCCAATGACGGAGCAGGCACAGGAGCTGTCCCAATTATTCCACCAGCAGATGGTCATTCTCTTCTTTGCATGCACCAAACTGGTTCCCACCCTGCATTCATGTGATCTCGGAACACACTGGAAAAACAAGTTCCCGAGGTTGTAAAATGTACATGCACGCCTTCTCAAGTCGGAACAACAACCCAGACACTCGGGGAAGAATTGGGTTCCCAACTTGCCGACTTGACATCATATTCGTCATCTCAGGGGGGCAAAAGATGTTTAGTTAATTCTAAGATACTTTTGATTAATTCACGTATTGCACATTAACTCTTTGCTGAAATATAACTTGTAAAAGAGACGTTCACACGTCTTCTTTGTATCTTTGTTGTTGTTACAACATTCAGAGTTTCCAAACTGAAACCACATGAACACACTGAAGTCAGAAGAACGATTTCACAACTCAGAAACTGGGATCAACAGAGTCGCACCTGAATGCAGAATTAATCTCTCCGTGCTCTTCTTAATGAAAGGAGCATTTACATCACATTACATTTTTTAACACAGCCAGCACCTGCAAGATTATTCATGCCTTTACCTCAGGTGATCTTAACTTCTATCTGATACAGCCAGACAGGGAACAAGCTGTAAAACACTGGGGTAAGAGGCACTTTATTTTGGTAGGAGATGTTTAGAATTTCAAATTCTGACAGCAGTCTAAAATGGCCATAGCTCTGAATTGGGCAATGTTGTAAACAAACAAAATTAAAAAAATAATGAAGTGGGTATGAATGTGATTATGCAATGAGCAGGTTTGTTGAGTATTTGACTTAAAAGAGTTTCAAACAGTTGCCTGTGTGACATCAGTCCGTTTTCAGTCACATGATTGATCCAGTAGTTGTTTTCTATTGTAAGCGGGCTACACTAAGCTAGTTGCTTTGGTTTGGTTTCCTTTTGATCTTCAGCAAGCCAAACTTTGTAGAGTAACCGCTTGATTCACATGCACTCGTTCCTACAACAGTGAATGCTTTTGCTTCCACAGGAAACGCTGCAATTCCTCTAAAAAGCGTCCAAGAAGAGTGTCTTTGCTCTTCTTTGCTTAAAATATGCGCTTTGTCAATTTACGACAGAGCTTGCATCCAACACGCATAAAGCTGAGCAGAGCATATTGTCCCGGACAGGACGGCAAACATGCAGTGTCCAGTCAATTTCAACATAATCACCCTTTAATAAGCAAAGTTACCAATTGTTTGTATGTTGTATGTATGTTGTGCTGCCCCAGTTCCTGGGTAATCTTGTAGTTCTCTTTTGATCACACCACTAAAGCTACTTCAGGCTGCGCTACAGTTCAGAGATGCTCTCAGTGGGGTTTGATGTGTGCCATCAGATGTGTTATGGTGCACTCATAGCACAGCCAGCAGTCTCATACACACAAGGCTCCGCCTACTCCTCGTGTCAGATGTTTTCTTTTTTTGGGGGGGGTTTGTTGGCTTTTACGGCCTTTATTGGAGAGACAGGAGAGTGGAAAGAGTTGGAAATTAGGGAGAGAGTAGAGAATAACATGCCGGAAAGGAGCCAGACCTGTGGCACAGCAATCAGGTAAACTTGTATTCTCCCTTCTCAAAGTTTCATCAAATAACAGCAACATTAAGTGGGTCCAAAAACAACATATTCTATCAAGTCCCCACTTTTCAAGGTGTTGAGGTGCTAATATTTTGCCAGAGCTTTATCAGGAAAGGTAGTGTTTTCAGCAGCAGGTTAACACATCTATGCAGGAGAGAAATGAAGCTTAAAACCAAACAGATTCAGTTACAAGCTTGAGATCTAAATGCACAGTGTAAAACATCTTTCTCTGGTTACATGCACAGAAATGAGTTAGATATCCCATGAAACAGGCTTCTTTAAGGGGGGAGAAAGGGGGTCTTAGTGTGTGAAAATACATATGCTCAATCCCTTTAATACTGTAATATTGTGATATAATACCATTACCGGAAAAGCAAATAAAATACCCTGACATGTATCGGAGGTCATGACATCCACCTCTAATGCCCAGATGTGTGAGCTGTAAAACAGTACTCGAATAATGACGTCAACAACGAGTACATAAAGGTCACATATTATGCAAAATACACTTTACCATTTTTTTGGAACACTATTATGTGTCCCTAGTCTGCCTACAAACCTCTCAATTATAAGAAAAGTCCATCCTCTTCGTCTTTTGCCTGCTTCCCTTTTCAGAAAATGTGTGCTCAAACAGACCGTTTGGAGATTTTCCCTTTGTGACATCACACACAGCAGTAACCACTCCCCCAGGTGGGTGACACTCCCACAGCTGGGAGTTTGTTCTGCCCTCTGAGTCTGCCTTCTCACCATACACAGCTGGGCATGAGGTGAGAAAACCTGAGCCACTAAAGCCCGTCCAGAGAGGGGCGTGGTCAAACAAAACTCACTTGCATTTAAAGCTACAGCCACAAAAACAGCCTGTTCTGAGCAGGGCTGAAATAGACATATTTTGGGGAGTTCTAAGACTTATTTAAACTTGAAAAGGAGGATAATGTGTGACCCTTAAGTAATCGTACCCAAGTGTAAAGTGTGTAGAGATAGATAGATTTATCTGTTGTTATTTTTTTTCTCCACAGTCATACACGTCTACTTATGATTTAAAGAGACAGTTACAGTTTTAATCTGGCGGTGGTCTCACACCTGCTGCTGACCTCTTTGGTAAACCCTGCAGTATCATTGTTTATTCCTGTTTTTATTGATGTCTCAGCATTGTGATGTTCTGATGCAGCAGGCTGGCGCAAATCTAATAAGTTATTTAATATACAGTTGTCCTGCTGTAACATTAATTAACATACACTCTTGGCTATTTATAGGCATATTTTTGAAGCAGTGCTGCCATTAAGTGAATTATGGTCTGTCACCACATCCAGCACTTCTGTTGAAATAATCAAATCAGATATGTAAAGTGCCGCCTCTAATCTCATTTTCTAAACCTGATTACATTTGGTTGACAGGACATTGGAGGCTCTGATGGTTGCTGGGTGTGACAGACTAGTGCGCTGCAAGGTTGTCACGTCCTTTATAAAAAAGAGCAATAATGCTGACTTTACTACCAAGCATCCGGGATTATTTTCAAATACAATGATTGTAAGTGTTGAGTGGAGGCTTAAACACGAGGGCAGAATAAACCAGGCTAGAAAATGGATAATAGGACAAAAAAAATGTGAGGCAGACAATCATGGGTTGTAAACAAGCAAATGAATTTGACACTTTTACAGACATCATTATAATTATCATTTTTAATATTATAGTGCAATGTAATGTTGTGCAAGAATCAGCATACACTGGACCTTGCAGTATTCTGACTTTTCAAAAACTTCCTGGCTGTTTTTTAAGCTCCTCTCACCTTCCCCATCTTCTTCATTTCAGCCTCAGCAGGCAGCTGTTTTTTATTGAAAGGCTTTCACAAAATCACGGTACACAGCCCACCCAGGTGTTAGAAACTACAGCATGCGTGAAAGGAGAGCAAAGGTGGTTGAAAGGGACTGCAAAAATAATGTTGCGAGGCATCCAGCAGATGCATTAATAGGAAAGTGTTAACTAAAAAGCTATTAACTTGCCTATGGTGTGTTATAAGTATTGTTTTGCCCCCATATTGCATGGCTCAAAATTCCTGTGATGCATGTTCATTTAAGACGGACATTGTTAATAAGTATTTTCATGAACTCATTCAGATTGGCTTGTGAATGTAGGATTTTATATCTGTCGACCATCTTAGGGTAATTCTTCTTGTGAAGAAATGTAGATGTCTGACAGTTTCAAGTGAAGGTAATGTCTTCTTTCTAGCGTTTTAGAAATATACCCAAATGGAAAGGACTGTGTAGACTGTACCTGTTAACAGAATATTAGCAACACTGTTAACATGAAAAGTCTGTCTGTCATTTATGCTATGTTATGTTTTGTCTGACCTCGGCCAAATAAATGGTAAATGGTAAATGGTTAATGGACTTGAGCTTGTACAGGGCTTTTATAGTCTTCTAACTACTCAGAGCACTTTTACACCGCAGGTCACACCCATTCACAACCATTCACACACTGATGGCAGGGGTTTCTACAAACATAAAGTGACCATCAGAAGTAACTAATCCCATTCATACACATTCATACGCCACCGACGAAGTAGCCGGAGCAACTTTGGGATAAGTGTCTTGCCCCAGGACACATCAGACATGTACTGTAGCTGCAGGAGCTGGGGATCGACATC
Source organism: Tautogolabrus adspersus (assembly GCA_020745685.1). Classification (NCBI taxonomy): domain Eukaryota; kingdom Metazoa; phylum Chordata; class Actinopteri; order Labriformes; family Labridae; genus Tautogolabrus; species Tautogolabrus adspersus. The sequence continues at coordinate 5,887,996 of CM036539.1, forward strand.
CCTGACCTTCTGCTAAGGCAGTACTTCTCAAATAGTGGGGCGTGCCCCCCTTGGGGGGCGCAGTGAGGTGTCGGGGGGTGTGAGAGGCAGGGGGGACTTTTAGTATTATTGGGCCTCCTTCACTAACTGTGCGTACGCACAAATATGTGCTTGAACCATGCGTACGAACGTTTGAAGCACAAATCTGTGATTCATCAATATATTCTTGCTTGAATTTGTTCTACTCTGCGAACACAATTTAGAACCTCCTGAGACCATGCGTACGCATAAATGATTGACCAGCTTTCTCAGAAAATGTAAACATACACTCTTTTAACTAAATGCATGACATATTAAAAATACACTCAGTTAAAAATAATATATATATAAATTTATTTTTTATTTTTGAAAAGACAAGAATTAAAAACATGAATTAACTAATGCATTGACTAAATGTATTAAACGTGCAGTATGTAAAATCTGCCGCAAGGGGGCTCTCAATCAAAACAATAACAAAAGAGATGACGTCTGTTACCAAAACCAGCTGATTAATTGGAGCCTATTTAAGAGCATGAAGGGAACATACATGGTTGGGATTTACGTCTCAGAAAGTGTAAAGATCCAGCCTTGCTGAAAGATATTGCAGCCGGTGCCTTCAGAAGAGAGCGCATCAGACCGTCACAACATGTTGGAAGAGTGTGACGAGTGACTGATCAGCTGATTCCAGATGACAATGCACGTACAGAATTGCTGCAACTATGTGGACACACCGCTCTTTTTTACCTTTTGGGGCCATCTCTTGCAACTTCTACGTGTCTCCACGTCGCCACTCTCGTCCTGATACACCAATCGGATGTCCTTATATGGGGAGATGGGGGCGTGGTAGTATGCTGATTGCAGGTTGCGGGCACGCGCCTGACGATTTAGAATTATTCTGATTCACTAACATGGGCATGGTGGTGAGAACAAAATTGGCTGGTACGCACGTGTCATGAATCCGACGGTGATTTTGCACATGCACTTATTTTATGCGCAGAGTAAGAACATTTCTACGCACATATTAGTGAATGAGGCCCATTGTCTTTATTCATGCTTGAACGATAAACAAGCCTCCAGTCACTAGGTGGCAGCAGTGCTCAAACTAATCAACAGGCTGCCTGTTCAACCCAGTAGAAGAAGTACAGAGGAACACCGGTGTACAGAGCTGACGGAGGAGGAGAGATGGAGAAGTTTTTGACAGGAGTGAAAAGAAAAACGGAGGAGGCGTCAGAGTCAAGAAAAGCAAGTGATGGTAACCGGCATAAACCTAATAAGACCAGGAAATACGACGTGATCTATTTTGATAATCAGGTGATTGTATGCAGAATGCTGGTGCCAGCAACTAATACAGTGGTTTGTACAGATAAATAAATAAATATTATCAGGTTCTCAATAGTATTTCAATTCAGGGGGGGCGTGAAAAAATGTCTGTCCCCTAGGGGGGCCATGACAGAAAATAATTGAGAACCACTGCGCTAAGGAGACGACCGACTAGTGATGGGAATTCCGGTTCTTTTTAGTGAGCCAGATCATTTTGCTCAGCTCACCAAGAAGAGCCGGCTCTTTTGGCTCCCAAATGGCTCTTCATTTTACCATTTATACCTTTTATAATTCAGCCAAATTTAACGCTGTTTTGACTTATGATTTGTATGTGTACACATATCACTTAAAGGTCCCATATTATGCTTTTTCTGGTTTTATATGCTCTTTAGTGTGTTTTCCAGGTGTCTTGTGCATGTTTAGGCACATCTATGTGCAACATTCAAAGTCCGCGGAAACGCGGCTTCTCCTACCTCCTCCTGTTAGCAGTAGCAGTAGCTGCATGTAACGCTCGGTTCTAGCCCCCCTCGTTGAAAAGTGCAGTGTGATATCACACTGCGATGATGTCACTGATCCAAGCCCATTGGCTTGTTGTGGCAAGCACAAGCTCATGCTGCACAGTAGCTGAATTCCAAATATGGTAAAAGGGGCGTAACATTTCCGAGAATTGTCCGAACGACTGACCAATTACAATAGAGCAGATCGGCCAACCAATCAGGTCAGACTTGGCACAGGTGGGGACCCTGCTCGGGGGGGATTCAGAGCGTTGCAAACACAGGCAGATGAGACGGGCTGCATCGATCGTCAGTACATGAAAACAGACACTTTTTTCGAACATTAGCGATTGTGAACGTACTTTAGTAGGCACATAAATTAGATATATGAACCCCAAAAAGGGCATAATATGGGATCTTTAAATTATTCAATACATCCTTTGTACTGAGGTATTCAAAAGTAAAATTCGATTTTCTAATATCAATAAATTGCTGTAGCCAATTGTTTTCACTGCATTTACAGATCCTTGTAACTCTGAAACCACCCAATGACAGTCAGAAGCAGGCACACTAGCGTGCCTTTTTTCTTCCCACTGAACTGCTGGATGCCCAGTTCTCATGTGTCTGTGAAGGTTGTTTGTGGACCCTGCTCGATATGACAGCTTAATTTTGCAAATTCTGCATTCTTATTACTTTACAAAAAAAAACGGGAGCCGGCTCCCATCGTTCACTTCAAAGAGCCGGCTCTTTGAACCGGCTCGTTCGCGACCGACACATCACTACAACCGACTCTACCAACTGAGCCACAGCCACCCCTCACTAAGATAAGCTACAGTCTGTCTCAAGATTTCAACATTGAACAAATACAACCCCAAAATCATCCCCACCTAACAGAGGTGAATGACTTGAAAGTATTGTTTGGTTAAACTCATAGACTGTAAGCATTAATGGACGGAGCCTCAGTGACGTCAGCCATCTGTTACGGCAGGGGGGTCCGGAGGCTCATCGGTAGCAGCTGCCATGCTGGAAATGCTGTCTCAGCCTTAATTTCAGTCAACCTAATGACAGGCTGAGGCGGGTTTTAAGCCTCTTGACGAACTGTTACACCTGGCCCACCTGTTAATCAGGTCAGCTACACGCCTAACTATGGATAACACGAATCAGTCATGAAATCAAAACAGATCCGTTATAACAAAAATCACCCCCCCGTTAAGTGTGTGCCCATGAGGACAATAACTGATCAGACCAATATCTTTTTTTCTTTTCTTTTTTTCAGAATCAGAATCAGAATCGTTTTTGAAACATGTTAATTTCTGCTGTCAAAACAGGCTGTTGTGTGTACGTGACTTCCGGGGCTCCTGGAGCCAGCCTCAAGCGGACCATCGACGAAATACAGGATTGTGCACTTCCGCATTGGCTTCATTTTTTCTACACCGGAGGTTGCCGCTTGGTTAAACCACTGGTTCCCAAACATTTTTTGCAGGGCCCCCCTTACATAAAAATATGTTCAAGCCCCAGCTACCCTGTAAAATGAAGAATACTTTGTGCAGTAAGAATGGAGTTTTCTTATTTTGTATATAATCAAACAGTTGAAGTCTGCAGCTAATCTTACCGTCACTGTTGTAAATGTAATCTGTAGAGTATCATCTCAAACATACAAATAAGTAGTTTGAAATGCTTTCGTTTGGTTAAAAAGTGCTACAGCAGGCCAGGAAAAACAGTTCTATTCCTCAGCCGTCTAAATACTGTATGCCATCTCACCAAACTAAAACAGGCCTTGGCTCATGGAGGAGATTTCAACCTTGTGACTGGAGAGATCTACTGGGATTGAAAATGTACGGTGGAGCCAAACCTGCAAGTGTTTTGTGAACCAAGAGGAGAAATTTAAAGTCGTATTCTGAAAACAACAGGTTCCCAGTGAAGGTTTCGGAGGACTGGAGTTTTATGGACTGATTTGTTTCTCTGTATTTTTTCTTCTTTGCATAAAAGTAATCTTGATCAGAGTTGAATTACAGTCCAGCAAAGGATAACATACAGAAGGAGAACCACTGGAATATCTCCAGTGCCTATCTTTTTATATTGATGTAGTAATCATTATTTATAGTATGCAGCTCCAAAATGAGGAACAACAAATGAACTAAATGTAATCAAAGTGGGCTCTTATGTCATACGTAGGGACAGCGTGGATGAAGAAAAACTGGTAGAGGTACCTTTTTTTGCATGAGTAGCTAGTGCTAGAAAACAGTCTGTGTTCATCCTTTTGTATGTCAATGTTTTTTCGCCTCTGCTGATTGGCTACTCATGTCCACACTACAAACATGTTAGCTCGTGAGTGTATGGGTGTTACATTAGTGTTTGTGTCTTTGTGCTTATGACGTGAAACATGTAACTCATGTCTTTTAATCTGAGATCTTCACAGAACCGGATACATTTGAGAGGACCGGCCGTAAAATCAATCACGGCAGAATAGGCTGAAAATGGGCTGATTTCAAATCACCACCCGGTCATTCAAAGCAAGTGATGCACACAATTTCTCACCAGCCTTTCCCTTCTGCAGCATATTAAAGTGGGTCAATGGTTTTTAAAAATGTTGTGTTTTTGTCCATACAGGTTTCATTTAATGTATGCTGTGGAATTAATGGAAAATGTTCTTTATTTGCAGCTTTGCTCCTTTTCACCATGGAGAGAGCACTCAGCAGAAACAAGCAGCAAAGTCCCTTAGAAACTCGCCATCAATATTACATGATATCCATCTACGATCAACGACAAAGTAAACCCACTCAGAGCCATCCTTTTTAATATCTGAAACTGTACCGTAAGTGCATATGTTTTCTTTCTATGTTTAGATAGTAAATGAAAAGTGAAGCCACAGCTGTAGTGTAGTTTAATCTGGGAAGGACGATCTGATAATAGAAACATGCTTTTAACCGGTAGATATGAGTGATAAATTCCCACATCCTCAGTCCATTCTCCTCAATGTTTAAAAGGGTATCCAAACCAAGAAACTCTTTATCTTGAATTCTGTCAGACTTCAGAGCTCATAATTCTGCTCATGTTGTACTTCTTACAGTTGGAAAGCTGTGGGGCCTCAGTGTTCTCACTGTAAACCTTTGGACAGTCTGACAGTCTTTTTACCTGAGGGCAGGTTTATCTGAGTGTAGCTGTTATTCGTTCAGAGGATTTGGGAACATGTTTCAGCACATTTTGTGGTTGGGAAATGAGTCATGTTCAGCTCCACTGTGAACTTCAGGTAAAAGATGGCTCAAAGACATCCACAGCATGTGTTTCAAGGGTGGCAGACAGATTAAAAATATCATGTTGTGTCTAGGGGATTAGTCAACCCATTACAGTTTAACAGCTATATCACGCATTGTACTGGGGTTGATTTTTTTTTATAACTCATCTGTTTTGATGATATCAAGGCTAAGAGTAATTCATAAAAGGGGCGTGGCTGATCTGACAGGCGCGTGGGTGCATTCTAGCTGTAAGTTCGGAGCTCATGGCCAAGCTCAGCTCCACCTCTTTGCCTGCCAACCTTTTCAAAAAGCGCTGCGCCCGATGCCCTTTTCAGTTGAATTGTTTTAACTTTTCAGAAAAGCGCTGTGTGACGTCAAGCGCCTTTCTGACAGCTGACCAATCAGAACGAGTCTAGTAGGTGCGCGTGTACCTTCCCTAGTAACCTACGTCCCTAGTTACCGGTGGCCAAAAAGATGTGGTGTGAATTGTGTGTCCGCTCCGCTCCGTTACGGCTCCGTGCACCCTCGTCCGTCAACACCCACCAGCTGCTTTCTCAGTCCGCAGCTCAGAGAGCACAGCCAGACAGCTGGAGTGCGGAGACAAAGGAATTCCTGCGGTAATTTTTACAGATTAACTCGCGACAGCGGGAGATAATACAATGTACGTGGTATAAAACTCTATATTAACCTTATAAACACATAAACAAACACACGTACGGTCGTAAAAGGGAAATGTAGTTTCCATCCGTCAAAACGGAGTCTTTTATTCTCAAAACCGGAGGTTTTAATGTTGTATCGGTGTCTGACTTCCCGTCCCGCTTGTTCTTTTCTGTGCTAAATTGATGCGTCGTGCTCCGGCCATACGCTTCGGCACGGTTGCGCCGTAGGCTAATCCCGTAGTTAAGGTTACAGAACACTCGCGCAGAAGCAGTCAAAAGGCGCTGAAGGCAGCGCTTTTTTCTGAAAAAATAAGTCAAATGTGTACACGGCCTTAATGGAGCGGTGAACAATGTCTCTTTTGCATAAGAGGTTTTTGAGACTGCAAAGACTGTATCAGGTATTAGTCAAACCGTCAGCATGTGATAAACATTAGATTTATTTGCAGAATTCATTCAAATAAAACCTTCTGTTAGTATTTATTTAGTCAGTCAATATTGTATGAGCTTGACTTTTTGGGAATTCATAGACAACAAGGAAGTCAAACATTCAGCACAAATATTCATGATGCTGCTCCTGCTCATCAGCTCTATTTTTTACTGGGGTTTTTTAAAACATGATCTTGAATTAGTCCAAACTAATTTTCTTGATTCGAGTGTCTTGGGAGCAGAAAATATTAGCAGTGAGTAGATGTTCCATTCTAACATATAGAGCAGGGGTCAACAACTACATTTGTACTAGGGTCAGCTGTTTTCTTGACGGACACTGTACCCCATGTACGGAGGCTAAAGTCCTCCAAGCGGGCGGCCCAGGTTTGAATCCGACCTGTAGCTCCTTTCTCGCATGTTATTACCCACTCTCTCTCTCTCCCTGATTTCTGACTCTATCCACTGTCACATCTCTCCAACGAAGGCCCAAAAATAAATCAAAAAAACAAAAATGCTTGCACATAAGCCTGACAGCTGTCAAGTCCAATGTGAAGAAGTTGGTGTCAGAGGGAAATGTAGTTTCTCCCATTAACCTAATGCGAGTATTTCAGCCTCGTGATTTTATTTTTATGTTTATTGTTTAATCACCCGAGATGATTTGCATTTTGTGAGGCCGGTAGGGAAGCTTTGGGGAGCCAGATGTAGCCCGCGGGCCGCCAGTTGATGATCACTGATATAGAGCCAAGGCAATTCTAAAGCTAGTATATAAATAAATGTGTACTATAACAATACATGCAATTAAAAGTTATTTGATACGTGTAAATAGTGTGGGGGATTAGATAACACAAAAGTATATCACAGGATCTGGTTTTCTGCATGTGAGAAATGTCAGAGGCAGATGTCTGATTTTGACCTTTACGTTATTCTCTCATTCACACTCATACCCCTAGTGCATACAAAGACTCAATTTCCCACAGTTCCCAGAGCTCGACCCTTCTTTGTGTCACTCTAATAGACTGAAATAACATGATAGTAGTAGAGGTGTATTAAGAGAACAGTCACCTTGATTCTCCTCTCTCACACCTATATGATTATCTGTCATCACCCTCTCATTCTGTCTTTATCTTTCTCTCACTTCTCTTCCAGTCACTCCGAGTTCCTCATGTATTCCTTTAAGACCCTCATTCTCTACCAAGAGCCGCCTTTTACTCTGAATCTCGCTCTCTCCATCGTTTAGATTTCACTCAAATTTCTGTGTGGGCCTCCTACTTTTTGTGAATATCTCTTTTTAAAAGTCCCAATCTTATTTCAAGAATGAGAATAAATACCGCGTTAGCACAGTCTGGAGATCATACATACATGAGATATTAGGGTGATTATAGAGGAAAAGAGAAGGAGGAAATCCAAGTGGGCAGGGAGGCAGGAAATGGTAGAATAATTATTTACCAGTACTCACAGTAGATGTCTGCTGTGGGTTTTTAGTTTTATGGTCTTACACACATGGCTCTCCAGTGAGTGCCTGCGTGTACGTGTACATGCATGGTGCTTGTGTATACTGTATATGTCTCAAGTGTCCCCCGTCAGCTTTGTGAACAATAAAATCACCGTAAACTAACATCCGAGAATTAAACCTTCACCCCATCCTCACACACACGCACTAAACATAAACTCTGTTCACGTTGAGCACACTGAATACACCACCCACACAATATGAGTACCACTCAAGACTTGGAACATGCATTCATTTGTGTTGCGCAGACCTTAGATGTCATATTATAACACTGAACATAATATAAGAGTTGCTAAACCCAATGTTATATTTCTTTTTTTTGTTTTTCTGTAGGGATATATGGTACGTGTTCTTTCGTTCTTTTGTGAGTCGGTTTGTGTGCAGGTGTGTGAGCGGTCTGTGTAAGGTGTATGTAATAAAGGTTTTCATTTGGTTACGGGGCTGCAGAAGGGGCGTCCAGAGAAGCCTTAGATTAGATCCGCTGTGTGTCCGAGGAGGATGGGAAATAACATCAGCCGTCAGGAGAGGAAAGGTGAAAAATAACCTGTCATCACTTCTCTCTCTCATCCACTGTCCTCCCTCTCACCTTTGGAGCACTCCCGTTCTTCTTGTACTTGCTAATCTAGAACTAAATGGCTCATAGCTTTTCACATTATTTTTTTTTTATTATTTTTTGTGCTTGTTGCATATTGATATTCATTTGCATATATGCAATATGATGGAGCATATTTGAAGATTTTTATTTGAGCGCTTTTGTGTTTTTACTGGAGGGACAGGACAGTGGATAGAGGCGGAAATATGGGAGGGAGGGATGGAGGGAGGGAGGGGGAGAGAGAGAGAGAGAGAGAGAGAGAGAGAGAGAGAGAGAGAGAGAGAGAGAGAGAGAGAGAGAGTGAAGAATGACATGCCGGAAAGGAGCTATAGGTCGGATTTGAACCCGGAGATAAAGATGCACACACTTGTCTATTAAGTTTTCTGTTTACTCAGTTCTAAAGTCAATACATATTTATGGTTAGGCTGTTTTATTCTTTTGTATTGTTAATTTGCTTTAACAGTGTTTGGATAGACCTATTAGTGTGTGTACTTTGTTATATGCCTCTACCACCTGCAGGGACAGAGGTCCCTGGCACCCTTGTTTTGGGGGTCGTGAGCTGAACTGTGAGCTGTGAAGTTTAGGAAACCCCTATTCAAACTAAAGACCTCACATTCAACACAGAACCAATACCTGTCAGAAGCCCAAGGTTCTTTGTGCAGGGTGATATAATTCACACCTGATTATAATCCTCCTTAGAAAGACTGTAGCTACTCCTTTTATATCTATTCCTCCTGAGAGACCTCCTCCTCCTCCTCCTCCTCCTCCTCCTCCTGACCTGCTCTACAGTCAAGAAGGTGTGAATGTGAATGGGTTCACATATGATGCAGCAAAAAAAAAAGAAAATGGATCATTTGTCCCGAGCTTCTTCATGACTGCAAGCAAGTTAAATTTAAGTAAGTTGAAAACTTAAAAGTAACAAGATATTATTAAGATTGTGAGCCAATCTAAAACCTTGTTTTCAAACTAAGAACTTTTAGGTTTATATGTTCATTCATGCTGAACATAAAAAGTATTTCTTACTTTTTCACACTTTATTTTGATGTCTTTCAAAGCCAGGTATTTGAAGGACAAAATGTGGAGAGCATCCCTGTATACCTAGGCATGTGTAAAAGAAAGGGACCAGCACACAAAGGATGACAGATCATGATTAAAGGTGAGAGGGTTAAAGCATAGAAGACAACCCATCTGTGAGCGCGACAGTTTGAAGGCAGAGAAACGATGAGACGAGTGTGAGAGCGGGAGTGAGGGCGTTAGATTGAAAGAAGAAACTTGGGAGAGGTGAGAGACACAAATATATATTTGTAGATATGTAGCTGTAAGGCAGGTGTAGCTTCAATAAAGAGGGATTATGATGGAGTAATGGTTGCCTGATTCCAAAACTGAAAAGAAAAACTGTTAAAGGAAGAATGTGCGACATTTTACTCATAAATACAGCAGAAATCAAGTATATCCTCTGTATGTCACTCTGAGTCATGACTGTTGAAAATGAGTGAGAATTATTTTTTGAATTTTATATACTTTTGTTTTTATTAACCCCCAAGGGGAAATTCTGGTTTACACTCTGTTATAGAGATACATGCTTCTCACACACATAGGCTCGAATCCCACACATGCACAAACAGGACCTGTGGACATGCATTAGTGGAGAGATGTCAGAGTAGGGCTGCTACACACTGCTACACAGGGAGCGCATCAGAGAGGTTGGGGGTTCAGTGCCTTGCTCAAGGGCACCTCGACAGTACTCGGGAAGTACCCTGGCATGTCTCCAGCTACCAGACCAACTTCCATCTTATTGTCCGCACCGGGACTTGAAACCGCGACCCTCCGGTTCTCAAACCAAGTCCCTACGGACTGAGCTACTGCTGCCCTAAGAAGTGCAAGTCCTACTGGCTGTATTCTTGTTGGAGTCGTGTTTACATCGGCTTTACATGGACTGGACAACCAGCTCCTCCCCTTACATATGAAAGCTGTATTACCCCCAATTCACACATACTCTGTGCGCGCTGTGGTCCGTCAGCGCCTCGCACTACGCCGTAGTTAGCTGCCACTCATGTCAATCATTGTGTTCACACATGCGCTACGGTTCGTCTCCGAAGCTGCAAGCACGCGTCAAGCTGGACAGAATATGGCAACCCGGACAGGAAGTCAGGCAAGGAAATGCACAGAGCATCCGGTAAATTTCAAAATAAAACAAAATATATGGACTTGCGATCGTATTGGCAACAAAGCAACATGTTGTTTGCACGTTTTTCTCTTTATTCCCGCGTGATCTTGTACAGTAGTTCTCCTGTGATGTGTGTACAGCTGCTCATGGGTGCGCTCCGTTGCGCTGACGTTCCAGAAACGGATCCAGTGGGGATGGGCGCGTGCCGTCCGACGGAGCAAAACCGTGGTGCTGACGGACCGCGGCGCGCACAGAGTATGTGTGAATTGGGGGTGAGTCAAGGACTAGAGAAAAGAAAAATAACATACTCACTGCTTATTTTAATGTCACATAAGCGTTTTTAGATCACGCACATTGGCCCTCACTTATCAAACGTACGTACGACAGAAAAATTGGTGTACGGCCATTTCCACGCAAAGTTCGGCACTTATCAATTTGGACGTGAGCGGAGGGTACGCTCAAATCCCACGCCAGGTCTCAGCTCGTGTACGCACGTTTTCAACCCAGTGTGGACTTGCGGTGCAGCGAATCTGTCTGAGTCGGTGAATCATTAGATCATACTGCAGTGTCTGTGAAGACAGACAGATAGAAGTTCAAAGATTTATTGTTAGATAAGATATGGCATCTAAAATGTATTTTACATTACGCTCCACCTCAAACGATCTCTGTAAGCTTTATTGCTTTGTAAATATTGTTGAGCAGCGCAATCTGTCAGGTGATTTCTTTAGTTGTGTGTTATATTTGATGAATGAATGTTTTTTAAATCGATTTATTTTAAGGATTAGAGAGGCTGCTTTCAGTAATTACATGTTAAACGTTCCCATGGTAACAGGAATATCCCTGCTGAAAATATTGAGACATATTCAAACAGAAAAACTAAAAACAGTTTCTTTAAAAGGACAGAAAAACCTCCAGAGGAAACAAAATAAAACGTTTAGCCTCTGAAATAGGAAATATTTAAGAATACAGAACATTACATCATAACTAATCTGTATGTCCGGAGATTTAAAAACTTTAGCGATCTATGGTCTAACCACGTTTTTTTAAACTGAAAGTAAAAAATGCATTGCAATTATTATAGCCTAGATCATCTACGTTACATATCACGGATGTTTACATTAATTATTAAAAACTCCGTACGCTGTTGAGATTTCCTTGCAGACGTATTTCGTCTGATGCCCTTTAATTCTACATTTCAGGCTGCCTAACAACACAAAGTTATTGCTCTTTACTTCTCTTTGTTATGGTGTCACTCAGGTCATATCTCGTTTCTCTTTTTTACCGTATTACGTATCTCCATGCCGTAAACTCTGGGGGCGAGGACGGCTGAACCGTGAATATATAGGGGCGTGGTATTTAAATGACGATCGTTTCCAGCTGCCACACTTATCAACACCCGGTCATGCGTACGCTGTTATCAGCCAGATACGCACGTTTCATAGGTCACACGTGGACCCTGTCGTACGATGATTTCTACACCAGATTGATAAGTGAGGGCCATTGTGTGTAAATTTGCATGCAATGTGAAGCTACGAGCTAACCAAAGTGTGCTAACAGGGGGCAGGGGGGTTGGAGGTGTGTCGCTGGAGAAGAGTAGAGGCTTCACTGTGGCAGAGGTGTCGCCAAACAGAAGTTTGTTTTGGTTTAATGCTGGTGCTCATGGGCAACATCTACTGGATCAAAAAGTCTCAAATTCTTCCTTTAAAACTTTCAAGTAATATATACAATAAGTGACAAAGATCTTTGAACCAATAATGAATGGATAGATTAGCTAATTAATCAAATATTGATTATAAAAACACACAAATCAGACAATAAGAGCTGAAAAACTTCAACATAAGTAGCAGTCCTAACACACACAGTGCATTCTTTGTCTTCAATAAAAGCTTTTATTTACTCCCATAAACTTTTCAGACCGGTGTTTGCGCATGATGTTAATTTTCTACCCGTCCAAGAAGACGTGTGAAGTGGGCAGGCACCGAGAAAACAGCTACAACAAAAATAGACCGACTCCTTTGCCATAAGCTGCTGGAAAGAGCGATTTAAATAGAGTTAAATGGGAGGTGTAAAGTGGGTAGTCAGTGAAAACACAGTTCTGTTCACCAGAGGAAGCCAGACATGTTGGAGAACATTTGGTATGCAGCACCCCTTGAAGAAAAACATGTTCCCTTGTCCAACACCAAGAAGAGGATGCTCTTTTTTTTTAAATGAGTGTGAATCAGCCCCAAAGAAAGCATGTGATGTCTTCAATTCTAACAAGGTGAGCAGGACACAAGACTGTTTTGCATCTCTGTTTATCTAAATGAAAATCTTGTCGGGTCAAGGTGTCATTCCTAAGCGTGTGTGTGCCGGTGCGTGTGTGTGTGTGTGTGTGTCCATGTCCACTCTTCCATGTGAAGGGAGAGCTGCGTTCATTTTTTGTAATGCATGTGTGTGCCTGTTTTAACGTTTGTTTGCACCTGTGTGCAAATATCAGAGAGGTGTGAGGTGTTGTGTTGACTCTGAAGATCAATGGCTGATCTCTCAGGAAGAAGAAAAGGCCAATCTTCTTCTGTAACAACTCGAGCACAGTACACCTGCATGTGTGTCTGTGCATACAACAAGTAATAGAAAACATGCAGTAGACATACAGAACATGATAACCACGGCTTTCATCTCACAGGGACAACATACAGATGAGTCATTCTAGATTTCTGGCTACATCTTTTCTTCTATTTTATGCTGTTTGTTTTTTTACTCTGTGTGTCACGACCATATTATGCAAAAGTCAAGGACAAAAACTTCACATTCCTCAAGCATATTACAACAAGGTTTGAGTGCTTTCTCTTTCACTGATGTGGTTTCAAATCATCAGTAAATTATTCAGGTCTCTTCAACAGATTTTATAGCCCAGAGGGTTGCAAATTTCATTCAACACATTCTGTAGAGAAATAAGAAAGTCCAACAACCAACGATACAAGGTGCAGCAGCAATAATGAAAAAAGCCCGAGACGAGTCTAGCTTTCAAAAAGCTCTGTATTTGGCTTGATAGATATGTTTTTACTTCATATTGTGCCATAGCAGAGAGTAAGGGTGTTATCTGTCCTCGCTTTATAGTAGGTACTCATGAACTTAAAACTTTTGTTTCTGTCTTTAATTCTAATAGTGACAAAACTTCTGTAAAGTATTAGAGTATTGGCCCATTTCCTGGTCACAGAATTGGAGGGAACTGGGAAAAGTAAGCGATTTCAATTTCTTCCAAGACTTTTGGTTACAGTGTTTGTTTGTATCTATGAGCGTTATTCCGACATTGAACTGTAGGTGGAGAATGGCTCATGCTGGGACTAAAGCAAAGACTCCAGGTGACTGCAGGCAGGTGTGTGAATGAAGGCAAATAGTTTGACCGTGTCAGCATGCAGCAAGGTTATTTAGGTGTATTGTCTTATATTATGCTTTGGCTATTAGAATCCACATATCATTGACAACCTAATGGAAAAGGTAAAGAAACAGGTCGGCATATCCAAGGTGATGATATGCATTGGACATTGGAGTTGTTGCATTGACATAAAACGCATCCGAACTAGATCCAATTCCCCCCCTCAGTGGCCTGTTAAGAAAAGTATTGAGTTTGTTTAAAATAAGTCACTACACCTTGTTTACACATTTAATAACAAACTTATGTCGGACCCATTGGCAATCATCATCAGAGAGACGATATATGCCTCAGGAAAGGATGCAAACATACACTATGTAGAATTTTATTACAATGTTTACAGTAAAAAAAAAGACTAAACCTATGTTATATATATTTTTTGTTGAATACTTTCATTAACTCAAATTTTTCTAAGAGTTTTCAAAGCTAGAGAAATCTGTAATGTTATAGTTGTACCGGGACGTGTCTTGTCGTGGCGGCCGCCATGACACAGCACGCCATGTTTATCATTGCCGTGGGAACACCAGATGTTACGTCAAAGATGCCTACATAAGGAAACAGTGAAATAACAAAGAGAACTCCCATGATTCCCCGCCAGCCTCAACGTCATCTTTTGACATTGTATTGATTAAAAAGCCCCCTGGTGGCGGAATCTACATACTGTGCCTTTAAGGACAATTTTGTCTTTGTTTAAAATAAGCCACTACGCCTTGTTTACACATTTAATGACAAACCAATGTTTGAACCCATTAGCAATTATCGTCCGATAAACGATATTTGCCTCAGGAAAGAATGCAAATTTCTCAGTAATTCAGGGGAAGCCACCGGTTAGTATTAAACAACTTCCAGACAAAACGTCCTTTTGTGCGGCATTTGCGTCTGCAACCTAAATGCCTCCATTTAATGGTCCATAACATCTCCAGGAGTAGCATCCATTCATCTCATGAGTCTCAGTTCCCCAGTGGACTTACATTAAATAAGTAAACAGATTTCTTCTAATTGCTACTTTCTGAAGAAGTACACAAAAGAGCCAGTGCATATTAAACTTGAAAAGTCTGGACAGAAAAGTTCCTTACATTTATTTTTTAAGCACAAGTCTGGGAGGTCTTATAGGTTTTTTTAAGACGAATAATACAGAAACCATGAGGTCCAGCAAATCTGTCTATGTTGCACAGTAATTACTTGTAAACCAATATAACAGGAAACCAATGGAAAAAATAGAAATAATGATGTATCTTTTTAAACAGAGTTTTGCAGACTCAATAATGACATTAGGTAAGGTGATAATTTTCAGTCAGCACCAAAAATGAGGAAAAAAATATTTCATGTTAAACTCCACTGCAGATACCTTTACCTAGAAGCAGTGCACAGAGGGGCTCAGCACACTAATTAACACTCCCAGTGTGTGTGCGTGCGTGCGTGCGTGCGTGCGTGCGTGCGTGTGTGTGTGTGTGTATGTGTGTGCATGTGTGCGTTTGTGTGTGTGTGTGTGTGTGTGCGTGCGTGTGTGTGTGTGCGTGTGTGTGGGTTTTGATTTCAGTCTTTTGGTGTGCTAAATGCACCTGATTGGATTGTGGAGATGAAAACTTGAGTTTGCATCTCATGCCCCCAATTAATTTAAATGTATGCAGAGGGGAGAGCCTGGCTGGCCCATTCACTTCATATCCACACAGTAAGAGAGGTAGACATTGTTTAGGTGGAGGGGGGTGTTGGGGGGGGGGGGGGGGGGGGGGGGGGTCATGCTGATGAGAAGTGGAATGACAGAGTAAATAAGGAATAAGTGTGAGAAACAGCATTTAAGATGATTTTTTTCGAATCCAAACCAATGACATACTAGCTTGGCTGGTCACCGGTCACAGCCAGGCGGGCTAACAATAAACTGGGTCGGCAGCCTACATCCACAATGTAAATATGCCTTGAGCCCACTACTTGTGCACATCGATTTCAGACACAGACCCAGTGCTCTGATGTTATACCCAAAAAAAGCCGACACGCCTTCACATGAAGTGAATCAACTGCATTACTTACTTACTTTAGTAGAGTCGTACAGACAAGTAGAGTCAGAGTCTGACTCATTGTCTGCTGATGTTAGAATATACACACGCCCGTATTGTATTCGATTACTGCAGCTGCAGAAAAACATTAAAGGCAGGGTTGGTTATTTTCGAAAACTAGCATGATTTTGAAAGTAGCATTCCCTCAGTGCTCCGTCTGCACCATAGACTGTAAATAATACTGGACGAACCCTGAGTGACGTATCCCGTCTGTGACGGAGGCTTAAAATGAGTCGACGGGCGCTTCCATATTGGAATTGTTGTCTCAACCTAACTTGGATCAAAGCGGGATCAACCTAACGACAGCGTTAAGGCGGGACTAAAGTCCGCCGATGCTCGACCACCTCGACGCTAGCTAGCAGTCCACTTCACAACAATGCTAACGTCTGCTTTACATCACCCCCTACGGCTTTCCTGCTCCCACTCGTCCAGAGATAACTCTATAAACAGTAAGTTAACATTAAACTTTTCTACAACACAGTTACAACGAATTATCGTCATCCCAAATATATCATTTAAGTATTAAAACTACACTTGTTTTAAATATATAATTATGGTCATTAGTTATTTGTCACAGCAGTTAGTAGACCGGGTTAGCAGAGCAATACATTAGCATCGTTTTAACATACAATATAAGAACCACTTTGAGGCCGATCTTTACAAATACATTCTTGTATTGTGTTACAAATCATTGCTTGGGTGTAATTACATATTAAAGGATAAGAAGTCCGTTTTAAAACGATAAAAGAGCTTTGTTGTTGTTGTTAAACTACTGTTAGACCATAGACTGTAAATAAATGAGAGACATCCAGAAGAAATCAATATTACAATGCATACAGTTCATGGTTGTTACTGTTCTGACAAAAAGAGGAATGTCTGTGACTTATATTTACTGATAGCTATGTGGGTGAACATGACACTTGAAAAAGAAATGTTTTATATTTATCATAAGATATTTATTTTCTATAGAGTCCTGAAGTCATGGAGTCTGTGGTCAGTGATGACGAAGGGTCAGCTGCACACCCCAAAAACTGTAGGTATTAGAAATGTATCTCAAGTCTGGCATCTATTATTATGAGTTATGCCTACCTTGTTCAATATTATCCCTGCAGATGTGGCTAATAACAAAACACACCCTGAGCTGTCACGTGTAGTGAACTGTACATGTTGCCTTATCTGAGGCATTCATTGAACATTTTTGTTTTTCTTCTATAGACAGTGTGGATTATTGGTGACAGCTATGTCTGTCCATGTGCCCAGAGAGCTGCAGAGACAGAAGAAGAAACCTAGGCCTCAACAACATCTGCATTTGTTGGTTCTGCTGGGGTGGACTTCGGTTGAAAGGCCTGCTTCCCTTCTTCAACAACTCACTGCGAGGCAGGTCTCCCCCGGATGGCCTGAGAGATGTAACCCACTTGTTCCTGCATCGATGGCGGTCTCCATGTTGGAAGTGCTCTCACCATAACTTTCAGCCAACCTAACGACAGGCTGAAAGCTGGAGCTGAGGCGGGTTTTAAGCCTCCTGACAAACCGTTACATCGAGCCCCTTATTGTGAATAACGCTTATCCTTCATCAAATGTTTTTTTGTACCAAGCCGTAAACATGTTAACTTCTGGTGTAAAAACAGGCTTTTTTGAATGTGGTTTTTCAGATTAAATAAATATTTAAATGCACTCCTTTGTTTCTACTTCTGAGTATACATTTTAGATTTGAAATGACTAAAATGTGCATTAATGCTCAACTCAATAGCTAAGTTTTTACTTTGACACAACTTTTGACCAAATACTAACGCAGTTCATTTCTGAAAATGGGATGGAACAGAGTCATTGCAAAAAATATGCCCTTAGACACAGCCCCATTCTTAAATCAAGATACATACAGAGTAAATACAATCAATAACTTGTGAATAAAAACACAGTTCAAAATGTCTTCCCAGATCAATATCACATCATATCAGCTTTCTCCCATCTAAACTAGACAAAGGGTTTAAACATGTGAAGAAAAGGGTATGACTGCAAGTTGTTTGATGGAGAAATATTTTTATTGAACAGCTTCTTACACCACAATTGTTGTCAAGATACAAACCCTCCTTCTCCTGAAGCTTGTGGAGCTCCTTGATGTACGGCCATCTGATCTGCTGGCCATCTTCTCTCAGCAGAACTTCCACTGATGAAAAGACTGAAGAAGCTTGAGCATGTGACATGGATCCAGGAGAGACTTTTAGTGCAGGGTCTCCAGGATGACAAAAAAAGACAGAAAATAGCAGTTACCCATTAAATCCATTTGTGTGCATTTTCTGTTTTCATCTGTGTATGAGTGCATTTATAAATTCAACCGTGTCCTACCCAGACAACAAAGGTATGAAGGTAATCAACATGGAAATGATTCTTTCTATTCTAAGAGAAACCTTATTGTAATCAATCTACTTTCAGCTCTCTCACTCACTTGCAGAATGATATTCCACATACAGCCACAGATTTAGTGTAAGGAAACATTAAGGCATTTATTTCGTATAGTACTTCATCTTAACATGAAATAAATACTTAAATGATTTAAAGATAGATAGATACTTTATTGATCCCGAGGGAAATTCAAGCTAATATAATAACCGGTCCCAACTCTCTGTGAGCATTACAGTCTATGGTGAACCATTGTGTTGGGCCTTTAGTTTATAACATCACACAAACTCTTTCTTTTCAACATCTTAACAACTCAAATTCTAACATTTCGGACTTAGTTTAACCCCCCAGTTTATTAGTCCTGGATAGCTATGTTTCCATCAGCATCTGTGTCTCTTGATCGGCTAAAGTTAAACCATTTACCGTAAATAATGGGCTACACTGAGGCCAGTCGTACATAGATACCGACACCTCCCGATGAGTATGCAGTACATTTAACAATATCACTATATCATTCATATTTACAGTCTATGTATATCACCAAGCTAACATTAAACAAGCTAGGACCGCAAAAATAGACACCGTAATATTTACAGTCTATGATACCGACACGAGTATGCAGTTAATATAAAACTACTATATCACTTACCGTAAAATACTGAAGCATCACAGTCTTGGATGGTCTGTTAATCCAATTAATCGCACAGCAAGCCATATTTGTTGCTAAACAAACACTCCACACGAAGAAAAAAGGTCCGACGGACCAAGCTAGCGGCTGCTAGCCTCCTGCTATGCCCTGCTTCTGACCTGATACAGCTCAGCTGCTCAGCACGCTGCAGCTGTCAATCAAATCTCCACAACCCTTATATGGGCATGACCGTTTTCCTTAATAACAAAAAATCAGAGGAGTTAGAAAAAAATTCACCCCCCCCCCCCCCCCCCCCCCCCCCCCCCCCCCCACAGTGGGAGCACATGATGCCACTAACTTATCAGATGTATTTCGTTTTTTGTACCAGGCTGTAAACGGGTTAATTTTTGTAGTGAAAACAGCCTTTTTTGGCTGGGGGCTTATGGAACTTCCGGTGCTTCTGGAGCCAGCCTCAAGCGGACACTCGATGAACTGCAGTTTTTTGTACTTCCGCATTGGCTTCATTTTTTTGGAACGGAGGTTGCCGCTTGGTCTGCACTCACCCCCTCCCGTCTGTGCTCCCTCAAAAGCCACGCCCCTCACTTACATGCACAAGTGCCATTGGTCCAGAAGCGGACCTCAGCTCATGCTTTGAGTGTGGGCTTGTGCAGTAGTATTTAGTAGTAGAAAACCAAGGATATAAAACCGAGGACATTTAAAAATAGACCATATTTACAAATGCAGCTTTCCTCTTAAAATATATATTATTTAAATACTACATACTACATAGAGAACGAGCAGGGAGACAGGGAGGCATGATTGGTTCATCAGATTGCCTCGTGGAGTCAAAGTTTTTACATGCTTACTGTGCAACTGCTACAGATGACAGATTTTCTTCATTCCTTTTTCAGAGCACATTTCTGTCAGGACCTAAAGACAATTTTAACCAAAATCTTAAAAACTGCATCTGGAGAAAATTACCAACCCTGCCTTTAAAACAACAGTATCAGAAGCTAAAGTTTGACAATGAGGCGTGCATGAACTAGCACCACAATCGTACGGGAGGGACGTCAATCAGTGGACTATTCAGTCTGTCTTTTTATCTCTCTCCCTCTCTTTCACACTCTTGTGTGCATCTCTCTTACTCTCTCTCAATCTTGAGTCAAACTCAAACGCTTACTAACTCTCACTCATTTATCACTTTGAACAAAACATTTTTAAATTTAGAAGGATTGTGTGTAAAACACTTAAAGATACAATATGTAGATTCCGTCGCCAGGGGGCTCTCAAACAATACTAAAATAAAAAAAGATGACATCGAGGCTGGCGGCACCATCACCTCTGAATATTATTTACCCTATATTCAGTCCACTCATGTCTATGGTACAGCATGTAAGCAAGCCCGACATTGCCAACATGTTGTACTGTAAACAATCTAAATTATGTTATGGTTTCATTTTTGGTGACTTTGGAATAGTGACTTAAGTGGAAATGTACATCCCTAGTAATACTGTAAGTAACACCTGTGTTTCTTAAGTTAAAAAGTCTTCCTATTCTACTAGATCTTTAGGTGTACTTTTAAGGTGACTTTTTTTTCTATACTAACAGAAAGCACAATTATGTAGCATTACAGGTAGCAATACTTTTAACCTTTGTCACAGTGACGACAAAAATGAAAATGAATAGAGGTTACTTTGTTTGGTTGATATTTAAAGGTCCCATATTATGCTTTGTCTGGTTTTATATGCTCTTTAGTGTGTTTTCCAGGTGTCTTGTGCATGTTTAGGCACATCTATGTGCAAAAATTCAAAGTCCGCGGAAACGCGGCTTCTCCTACCTCCTCAGGTTAGCAGAAGCAGTAGCTGCATGTAACGCTCGGTTCTAGCCCCCCTCGTTGAAAAGTGCAGTGTGATATCACACTGCGATGATGTCACTGATCCAAGCCCATTGGCTCATTGTGGCAAGCACAAGCTCATGCTGCACATTAGCTACATTCCCAATATGGTAAAAGGGGCGTAACATTTCCGAGAATTGTCCGAACGACTGACCAATTACAACAGAGCAGATCGGCCAACCAATCAGGTCAGACTTGAAACACGTGGGGACCCTGCTCGGGGGGGATTCAGAGCGTTGCAAACACAGGCAGATGAGACGGGCTGCATCGATCGTCAGTACATGAAAACAGACACTTTTTTCAAACATTAATGATTGTGAACGTACTTTAGTAGGCACATAAATTAGATATATGAACCCCAAAAAGGGCATAATATGGGATCTTTAAGGAAGCACCAAAAATAAAAACAAAAAAAAGGGATCAAAACTGTTTCTTTAGGGTTGCAGTAAGCCTGGATGTTCCCCAGAATAAAGTGGGTGGAGGCAGAAGAATGAGTCAGAAAGGTCACACAGTCATCACAGTGATTACCACATTACCATACAGTGGTACACAATAACACCTGCAGGAATTTAAGTGTTTCCACTTCAGCTCATTCATATGTTTGGACAATCTAAAAGTGAGCTCACACAACCAACATGAAAAATCCACACACACAATCCTAGGACGAAGGGTAAGATCAGCACCACAAGCAGCAACAACTGAGCTGCCATGATGTAAAACACGTTTGGAAAAACTCTGCGATGAATGAGATATGAGAGGGGGATGCTGGGAGGAAGATCATGAGGAAAGGATGGGGACAGAATCTAAGAGCTCCAACGACAGAGGGCAGCGAAAAGCAGCGCTATTAAAAACACAGTGAAGAGAGGAAGGACCAACTCAACCAGCACTTACCGAGAGGGTCACGTACTGTTAATGGAAAAGATGGAGTGATGGATAGAGGGATAGAAAGATTGTGAGTGAAGAGAGAAATGGGTCAGGTGGTCAAGAGAATGTAAAGATAGCTCCCAAAAATCTGAGAAAAAAAACAGGAAATGTGTGCTTATGAGCAGACACACTCAGGTATTTATACAAACTGATAATCTGTGGGAAATGTTGCCATTTTTCAGTTATGCCATGAAAACGTATGAACTTTAATATTATTATTATAAATGATTCCTTATTGTCAGAACATGACAAGCTATACTTGAACTGAGGAACATTTCACCATCATTAGCTCAGTGCTCAGTGCTGGAAAACGCTGATTTGACAGTTTGCTTCTGTGGAGTCTCACTTACTGGCCCGCTGCTTGCTGAGGGTCCACAAACACTCGTTTGGGACGCTCATATCTTTCCTTCGGTGTGTTCTAACGGGTACATACTGTTTCAAATAGTGGCCGCACATGTTTTCTGTCATAATCAGAGGTTTAAATCTATCAACGTTTGTTACATTTATGTTGAGAAAAATTAGATTGCGAAAATTAATTATATTATAAACAGTTAATGTGTCACTCTTTATAAATCTTTGCCAAGTAAAAAGTAAATAAATGTTTTCGGCAGCATGCAGTTAATCACTTTATCTGACATACATCCGACCCTGCTGCAGCGGTATTAGTTAGTTCCTTTATGGTTTACTAAGTTATCTACAATGAGGTTTTATTCAGTCTCCAAGATAAAGGACCGTTGTGCTGACTGACTAAATTTAACCGTACAGTTTAAGAGTCACACAGGGAAAAATGTGTCATAGAAAGATGAACACGTCTGTTTCGTAAAGTGCCAGAATATATTTTGGTCATTAGACATGTCAAGTTTGATTTTCACTTTCTCTCCACAGGAATACCTTTCACACCTATATCACAATTAAAGATGTTCTCACTCCTCCTACAAGTAACACATGGCTGACTGTGGGACGTTCTCAGACATTATGAAGTGTTAGTTCAGTACGGGAGATTCAGGCGATTACTGACATAGATTTAAAGGGTCATGTAAGGGGATGATGATACATTTCAAGAGGTAATAATTCCTGACAGAAAGAATATACAGAAAATAGGGCTGTGCACAAAAAATCAAAACAGTAGTTTATCGTCATTTACTCCTTGCCAATACATGAACGGATACAGATTTAACAGTATCAATACAGCCGAAAAGCTGTAATGGCAGTTTTGAAAGACACCTCTCCTATGGTGCAGTTCAGAGCAAAGCCAATAGGCGGCAGTAGAAGTCAAACTACAAGATGAAGCGCGTATTCCAAATCCAAAACATACAAGCACGGATGAGACACTCTATGCACCACAAGCAGAATTGAAAGCAAAGATTATGGGAGCATTTCAGATTTTTTGAAACACCAGGAAGTCAGGAGTTGGACATGAGTCATGCAAAAGTCATGACAAGTCGCTAGCAACAACAGCTAGACTAGGCCAACACAGGGCCGTGCCGTCCACTGAATGACACTTTTAAGTCAAACATTTCCCTCATCTTTTAAACAGGAAACTCAGAAAAGCACTTTAATGCTTTATGTGTAAAGACTTGTGTCCGTACAGCGTATTTGATAACAAAGGCATTAGGCAGCTGATAAATGTCAGTCACGCTATTTAATAATTAACTCATCCGTTCATTACAGTAACTGCAGTGCTTTAGTAGTTTGAAGATGTAAATAATAATAATAACTTAGATTTATATAGCGCCTTTCACGAAACCCAAGGACGCTTTACAGTAGAAAGGGGGGAGAAGGTAACACAAAACAAACAGATTAAGGTGTTAACTGAGGCCGAATGCTTTGGTGAACAGGTGGTGTTTGAGCAGATTTTTGAAAATGTCCAGAGAAGCAGCATTGCGGATTTTAGCAGGGAGAGAGTTCCAGAGGGTCGGGGCGGAGGCACTGAAAGCTCTGTCACCAAAGGAGCGCAGTTTGGTGTGGGGGGTGGAGAGCAGGCCTGAGGCTGAGGATCGCAGCTGTCGTGAAGGGGTGTAGGGATGGAGGAGGTCAGTGAGGTACGGTGGGGCTAGTTCATGAAGAGATTTGTAGGTGAGTAGGAGGAGTTTGTATTCAATGCAGGACTAGATCGGGAGCCAGTGGAGGTGAATGAGGGTGGGGGTGATGTGCTGCCAGGGCTTGGTACGTGTGAGGACCCTGGCAGCAGAGTTCTGTACATATTGGAGTCTGTTCAGGGCAGTGTTTGGAAGCCCGAACAGAACTCCATTGCAATAGTCCAGACGTGAAGTGATGAAGGCGTGAATGAGGGTCTCTGCCACGGAGTCGGGGAGTGAGGGCCGGAGGCGTGAGATGTTTTTGAGGTGGAAAAAGGCGGACTTGGTGATGGACTTGATGTGCGATTTGAAAGAGAGGGTGGAGTCCAGAATGACGCCTAGGTTGCAGACCTCGGGTGAGGGGCGGATGGAGCAGTCGTCCACAGCGAGGAGGAGATCTCCAACCTTCCCGAGCAGTGCCTTGGGGGCCACAACCATGAGCTCAGTCTTGCTGCTGTTGAGTTTGAGGAGGTTAGAGGACATCCAGGTTTTGATATCGAGCAGGCAGTTGACTAGTGACTGGGGGGGAGCTTAGTGGATGGCGGGGTGCTGAGGTAGAGTTGCGTGTCGTCGGCGTAGGAATGAAAATTGAGACCATGTTTGCGGATTATCAGACCAAGGGGGAGCATGTAGATGGTGAAAAGAAGAGGGCCAAGCACAGAGCCTTGCGGCACGCCCTGGTTAACTGGGGCTGGGGAGGAACTAGAGTTGCTGATGGTGACAAACTGATGCCTGTTTGAGAGGTAGGAGTGGAACCAGGAGAGAGCTGTACCGGAGACGCCAAGGTGTTCAGATAGGCGTTTGCGGAGGATGGTGTGGGAGACTGTGTCAAATGCTGCAGAGAGGTCTAGGAGGATGAGGATGCTGATCTAGCCAGAGTCTGCAGCGATGAGGAGGTCATTTGTGATTTTGATGAGGGTGGTTTCTGTGCTGTGGTGGGGTCTGAAACCGGATTGGAAGGTTTCGTAGAGCTCATGGTTGGACATGTGCTGGTGGATTTGGGCAGCAACTGCTCTTTCCAAGATTTTACTGAGGAAGGGAAGGTTGGAGATCGGCCGGAAGTTATTTGGGTCATCTGGGTCCAGACCTGGCTTTTTCATGATTGGTGTGACAGAGGCAGTTTTGAAGCCGGAGGGGACTGTGCCAGATTCCAGGGAGGAGTTGATGATGTTGGCCAGGGTGGAGCAGAGGAGGGGTAGGCAAGTTTTAACCAGAGGAGTGGGCATGGGGTCCAGGGAACAGGTGGAAGCCTTGGCCTTGGTGATGAGTTTGGTTACCTGAAGGGCATCCACATGTTCGAAGGAGGTGAAGTGGCACTGAGGCCGATGTGGAGTGGAGGGAGCAATGGCCAGAGGTGGTGGTGATGAATGTGAGGGGGAGGGGCAGCTGACCGAAGTTGCTGGTGAATGGAGTCCACTTTGGCCTGGAAAAAGGCCAGAAATCGGTTGCAGAGGTCGGGGGCATTTGAAGGGTGAGGGGGGTCAATGGGGCGGAGTAGGCGATTTATGGTGGAAAATAGCTTTCTGGGGTGGTTTTGCTGGTTGCCAATGAGGGAGGAGAAGTACTGAGTCCTGGTGTGCGAGAGAGCTTCCTTGTAGGATCTCACATAGTCTCTGTAGGCCTCCAGTAAAGCAAAAAGACATTCTTGTAAATCAAAAATCAAGTCGACTCATAGAGGACAGAGAGACAGAGAGGCTTATTTTAAGTTTTAATTCATTAATAATGTATTTACATTTATGAATAGCTCTGCGACTAATACTAACTATTACTTTAAGGATCTCTAAGCATTTATGTGTTTAAAGTTGTAGGATCCTTAAAAATATGCCTTTGCTGTTATTCTCAACAATAAAGAACAGCTGTTGTAGTGAATTCTTTGTAGGGCACGGACTTTTTCCAAAATCAGCTTGTATCACGATGTGCATCCTATTGTGGTCAATGTATCATGATAGAGATGAGATCACGAGATTCTAGAGTCTGTTGGGGCACTAGACAAAAATCAATTGGGGGGCCCTCCAACCAGCGTTCATCACCATTATGTCTGCCAGTGGCCCGACACATAGTCCTCTTCCTCGTTCTTTTTTCTCTCCTATAGACGGATAATTCGTCTTCATTTTTACGTTGTTGACTTTCATTGACAAACTTTGATCTTCACAGCAATAATGCATGCAACGCTTAGCAGTGCAACGAGAGTGAGGAGTGCTGTCAGATGGGGCCCTCTTACGGAGTTTTACTACTGTCATTGAAAATTTTGCACATTTTGGGCCACTGCTTTGGTTTAACTTTGTGAGCCTTCAGGGGCCCCCTACTGGTCTGGGGCCCCAAGCAGTTGCCTGCCTTGCCTGTTGATAAGCAGCGCCTCTGCCAAGTTGCAACAACTGGTGTTGAAAAATAAAGCCCATGCAAATAAAGTGGCCGCTTGAGGCTGCGCTGCAGAAGAACAGGAAGTCACATACTGTACACACCCATCCAAAAACGCCTGTTTTTACAGGAGAAATTAAAATGTTTACAGCCTGGGACAGAAAACAAAATAGGTCATGATTAGATCACGTCTCTATTGGCACACAGGGGGTGAATTCTATTCTACCTGCAAACCCTCTATTAAATAACAACCCTCAGTGTTGAAAACAGGAGTCGATGTGTAAGTGAAAAAAAGTCTGAGAGTGGACTTGAGGCTGGCTGCAAAAGCCAAGGATTCCCCATAAGGTCCCTTATCAACACACAATCTTTTACAGTATAAATAAACATGTGTACAGCCTGGTAAAAAAAACGGTTTTGGGGTCAATAGCTTATTTCTCTACCGGTTGTAGCTGTTTGCCAGCAGGCCAAAGATCCAACTCAACCCCACCTCCTTGTTTGTTAGTAGATTGATTGATCAAAAGCAACCGCCCAAAAAAGCCTCTTCAGAAAACAGTGGCTTTGATTCAGTATCTCATCCAAGGACATGTGGACAGGAGGATCTGACAAACTTGATTAATGGATGTAGAGCTCTACCGGCACAGAGATCAACAATTAAATTGACACACAATACCTTTGACCAGTGCAAACTTAATCACTGCTATCATTCCATCCTGATGCAACCACCACCACTGTCTGCCCCCACCCCCATCTCGCCCCCCTGCACACCACTCTCTGCCCCCAACCCCATCCCACCCCCCTGCACACCACTCTCTGCTCCCCCCACTATCAGCCACCCCCTCACCCCCACCACTACCAGCACACAGCCCCCCTGCGCCAGCCTGTCCTTTACAACAGCCCAGGTGAACAGAGAACTGAGGAGGCTAAAGGTCAGGAAGGCAGTAGGTCCAGACGGCATCAGCTCCAGGCTCCTCAAAACCTGTGCAGACCAGCTTTGTGGGGTTATGGAGCACATGTTCAACTTGAGCCTTGAACTGGGGAGAGTACCACAGCTCTGGAAGACATCCTGCGTGGTACCGGTGCCAAAGACCTCCCGCCCCAAGGACTTCAACCACTACAGGCCGGTGGCATTGACATCACACCTGATGAAGACCCTGGAGAGGTTGGTCCTTCACCATCTGCGCCCCCTGGTGAGCTCATCGATGGACCAGCTGCAGTTCGCTTACCAGCCAGGCATCGGTGTGGACGACGCAGTCATCTACCTTATGCAGAGATCCCTCGCGCACCTGGAGAAGGCTGGGAGCACTGTGAGGATCATGTTCTATGATTTCTCAAGTGCTTTCAACACCATACAGCCCAGGCTCCTGGGGGACAAGCTGCAACACACAGGAGTCGACCTGCACCTCACATCGTGGCTTCTGGATTACCTGACCAACCGGCCACAGTTTGTGAGGACACGGGACTGTGTGTCCGACCTGGTTATCTGCAGTACAGGGGCCCCGCAAGGGACCGTCTTGGCTCCCTTCCTCTTCACCCTGTACACTGCAGACTTCTCCCATAACACAACCAACTGTCACCTACAAAAGTTCTCTGATGACTCTGCTATTGTCGGCCTCATCACTGATGGGGACGAGGGGGAGTACAGAGAACTCAACCTGGACTTTGTGGACTGGTGCCAGCGGAACTGCCTCCAGATCAACGCGGGTAAAACCAAAGAGCTGGTGGTGGACTTTCGAAGGCACAGACCCACTTCTCCCACACCGGTGAACATTCAGGGAAAGGACATTGAGATAGTGGACTCTTATAAGTACCTGGGTGTTCACCTGAACAATAAACTGGACTGGACTGATAACACACACGCTCTCTACAAGAAAGGCCAGAGCAGACTTCACCTGCTGAGGAGACTCAGGTCCTTCGGAGTGCAGGGAGCACTCCTGAGGACCTTTTACGACTCTGTGGTGGCATCAGCCATCCTTTACGGAGTGGTCTGCTGGAGCAGCAGCGTCACGGCTGCAGACAGGAACAGACTAAACAAACTGGTGAAGAAGGCCAGCTCTGTCCTGGGCTGCCCCCTGGACCCTGTTGAGGTGGTGGGAGACAGGAGGATGATGAAAAAGCTATCATCCCTGATGGAGAACGTCTCCCACCCCCTGCATGGTACTGTAACAGCACTGAGCAGCTCCTTCAGTGGCAGGCTTCGCCACCCGCGTTGTCTGAAGGAGAGATACCGCAGGTCCTTCCTTCCTGCTGCAGTCAGACTGTTCAACCAAGCCTGCTCCCAGTAGATCATAAAACTCACCCACAAACTGGACAATTCACTTAAACCTCTGTGCAATAATTAATGCTGTATTCTGTCATCACTACCTGATTTATTCGCATTGCAATAATAATTTATGGGACTACTTGTGCAATACCATGTTCATCCTCATATGCACTGTGTGCATGATAGTATTTTGTTTATACAGACTGTTACTGGCTTTTTTTTTCTTTATAACTCTTGTTTTGATATATCATGTTCATCCTCATAACATGTAACATGCAATAACATGCTCATCCTTATATGCACTGTGTGCATGATAGTATTTTGTCCATACAGACTGTTACTGGCTTTCTACATAATTGTTTTGATGTATATTTTTTACACTTTTTTTGATATTTTTTATTTAACTTATTTTTGCACTGTGTGCTTTTTTTCTTCTGCTGACTATCCTGCTTTGCTGCTGTAACACTGTAAATTTCTCCGTTCGTGAGATGAATAAAGGATTATCTTATCTTATCTTATCTTATCAGCCCCTCTAGGCTGACCTGAAATGATATTGTTAAGGATGGAAAGGCCACCTGCTCCTGTTAAAACAAGACATCGTCAAGACTTAAGAAATCCTCAAAAAAATGGGCAGTATTATTTGATTAAAATTGTGCCCATATTTTTTGTTTTCGTTTGCAAGTTGCTGTACTGCAGGATCTACCTGACAGATATCATCAAGATGTTTATAAAGGTCACAAATAAACGACTTTCTCTGCCACTGCCCTCACACAATCATTACATCTAATGTTTGGGGGGGGCACACTAATGTAAAAAGAGTTAATCAAAATGTTGCAGCTGGGATATCATTAGGATTGTTTGTCTTTTACCAAACAGGTTCAAAGACAGTCCATTAGCAGGGCGAGTCACTGCAGCGTCCCGGTCACAGCCTCTCCTACCTCTTCTCGGTGAAAAATCACCGATCTGATGTGCCTGGAAGGCTGACAGCTGTGTAAAGCAACACACACTTGCACCTGTCCACATAAATTACAAGTCCGATTATTCCTGGGAAATAAACAGCAGTGCTCTCTGTAAAAGTCCTGCACTCTACATTCTCTTGGCGTTCGTAAAACAGCAATAGTCCTTATAGGCGCTCCCTTTACACAGCATGTCACATTTTCACTCTCTTGTCACATCTTTCTATTTTTAACAAACTGAAGCTCAGGGAGAAGCAGAGTAGAAAAATATACTTTGTCCTGTTTATGAGCTGTAGCCCTCTGAAAACAATAGAAGGATATCTATACTTGTTTGTTATTATTTTTCTTACTATAAAATCAATTTATGACTAAGTTGAACAAATTAACTGAAATCACAAACCTTTGAAATGACTCACGTCAGTTAAAGAGTAAAGTTGAATTTCTGCTGCGAAGTTAGTTGACCTGAATTTTTATTATTCAAAAGATCACTTGTGAGATTTTTGGTCTTTTTGGCACTTCTCTACACCCTCCCATGCCTTCTTTTCCTTCTTTACCAATTTCTCATTACTCTGACCCATCTTCTTTGCTGGTTCATCAAACTATACAGCGAGGAGGAATAAACATCGTTCTACCTTTCTTCAAACTGTTTGTGTGAATGTGTGTGTGTGTGTGTGTGTGTGTGTGTGTGTGTGTGTGTGTGTGTGTGTGTGTGTGTGTGTGTGTGTGTGTGTGTGTGTGTGTTGGTGGTGAAGGGTCTGGGGCTGGTGGGAGAGTGCAGTTAAAGGTCAAAGCTGACAGCCTTTTAGCAATGCTGCTAACAGCGCACAGAGGAAAACACAAAGACAGACAGGCGATGGAGGGAGGATTGTGTGCAGAAACAGACATTAAGGATGAGGGAGATGGATGACTGATGGGTGGAGGGAAAGAGGAGGAGAGTTTAGCTAAATGACTGGACAGATGGATGATGAATGGATGGAAGATGGAAATAAAGAGCAGGGAGGCGAATAAATGGATGGATGGATGGACAAATAAACAGCCTATCAGACATTCAGAAATGCTGATAAATCAGAGAAGAGGCAATACAGTCAAACACTTATGTCTTCAGTACGAACAGTGTTGGGATATCAGCACACTCAAAGATGTCTTAATGAGGGAGCTAGTAGAAATGTTGCACTTATCAATGATAGCAGTACTACGTATAGTAGCTAATAGGGATGCAACACTAGTCAGCCCACAGTTCAATTGGACATTAACTCGAGGGGAGGGTGTTTTATTATCCCCGCACATGGACTCACAGGCACACACAAACAGAGCCAATTCGGTGAGAAACAAAATGCATGGAAATCAGTTGTAAGCAAAACCGAAAACCCGCAATGTTGTTGCATCCCAAGTAGATAACAGACAACTGTTTGGAGACCAGAGTGAAGCCCAGCTATGCCACACTGCAGACATGGTCACGAGACACACATACTTTCAATGGATGCGCTTGGTACTGGATATCGGTCCAATCCTGACTCCAATAGCTAGATCAGGTATTGGTGACAATGGGCCGATCCAAGGGGAATTCCATGAGGACGATCTATTTAATTCAGTTTAATTAATATTATTCTGTGTTTACAGCAAGCACATACATGAACTACAGCTCTGTCATCAGTGCAGTTGTAGGCATGTGCTTTTTGCAAGGCAGAGCCAATGTAGCATGGAGGGTGCTTACAACCAAGGCTAAGCAGCTTGGATGTATTTTACGCTTGTTTCACCAACGACTTCTAGGACTACAAACCATATCTGCAAGGCTATTGCTTCGAGGGACAGTGGTAGATTGAAGTGTTTAAACAGAGACAGCAAATGAAACAAAACCTAATACAGTTAAATCTGTCAACTGCATTGCAAAGACACAAGAAACTACCAGTGTTCTGTATTTGAAAGCAACAAAACACAAATATTTCTGAGAGCGCTCTGTATCTGAGTCGGACTTTGTGTTTTTCTGTGTCAGATTTAACACGCACGCTGTGCATTGCAAAGCTGGTAGCAGCACTCAAAGTCTTACTTGTGTTAAAGAAAACCACACTCAAACGCCTGACTCTTACTCATTTATCGTTTTGAACACAATAATGTTTAAAATAGTTTGGTTAAGGTTGTGATTAAAACCCTGAACTTTGACAGACATATATCACCATCACTGTTAAATATTGTTTACTTATCAGTCAGTGCACATAGACTGAGTATAGATAGATAGAACATGTTATCTTACTCAAGGTAAACAGGTTTACTGATTTCTGCTCTCTATAAAACCCAAAGTATAAAAACTTGATTAATGCTTTATTCCTAGTCAAATAGAATACTTCATGAATACCTCCTCATATACATGCAGAAATTAACAAGAACTGAATGCATTAAAGAAAGTTTTTTGTACAACTATTTTCGCTTAATGACTTAATTTGTTTTCCACAGATACACTGGCAGTGGTCATTCTTTCCACAGCATCTTACCTCTGTAACCCACTTTAGGTCCACAGTTGCCCAGATTGCTCCTGCTGAGACTGAGGCAAGTTTTTGAAACTGTGACAGAGGTCATGCCTAAACCTGCCATAAACTGACTGGAGAAGCCATTATAAAGGCTTATGTTTTAGGTGGTGAAATGTTGTTGATATGCATTACCTGCTGATTGTAATTAACAGAATAGGGAAGGGATAGCAGGTGATATCATCTAACTGTAATTCAGCGATAGCCCTAAGCTTGCCCCTATGACATCTCTGAAAATTAAACATTCTCCAGCACTGAGTATTAAGTTGAAATCTCATATGTTTGGATGAGACCTTTCCTCCTGAGTTGGTGTTTATTATGTCCCTTTCATGTCTATGATTTCAAGAGAAAACTACTTTTTCAAAAGTGTGCTAAGTCTGAACAGTAGATGCTTTTTTGGTATTTTGTCATCACAATGGAGGACCTAGTGACTGAGAATTTATCCTGACGCAGCGAAAGAAAAATAGAGTTTGTCAAGGCAACTTTTTCCTGAAGATTGCTCTGCACTTGGCATGACTGACATCAGTCAGATGTGTTGTAACTGCTGCACAATGGAAAGCTGGAGAGTGGGAGAAGCCTTTTTCAATGGTAAACGGGAAATGGATTGCATTCATGTTGAGGCTTTTCTTCCAGCCCCTCAAAGTGATTCACACTGCATTAACATTGACCCCATTTACTGCACACACATTCATACAATAAGGACCACACCATACAAGGTGGCTCATTATCATCACATTTAGAAGCAAACCAACAAAGAACATCCGAACACCTAAACAATACTGAAATAAGATTCAGATGTAAAAAGTGTTGTTTACAATAAAAAAACCTTTTAAGAAAAAACAGGTTTCAAATTCAGGAAGAAAGTGCAATTACTTGTCATTACTTATTACAGATAGAAATCAATGTTGGCCCTCTTTCTATAGACCTCTCAAAGGCCTTTGTTACTGTTGATCACAACATTTTATTACATAGCTACGAACGATATGGTTGGGTGGTTTGCTAACTATCTTACTGGTAGAAGCCAGGCTGTTCAGATAGAGAGTATCACATCTGACGTACTAAAAATCAACAAGGGGATATCTCAACGTTCGGGTTCTGGGCCCACTATTATTTACTGTCAACATGAATTGCCTTTGACAGAATATCCCAAATTCTGCTTTTCATTTCGATGCTGATGACACATTAATTTCTGTGCAACTATGCCTGCACAATCTTTTGCAAATCTTCAGCATTCATTTGATTCAGTAAAAGAAAAGCTCTGCCAACTGCAACTTATTCTAAAAGCAGACTAAACTAAACTTGTGATCGGCTGTTCGAGGTGTTTTATTTTGAAATTGACTGGATACTCTATGATTTCCAGTGTTTTGCTTCCGTCTGGGTAAATCTTCTCCATTCAGCTTGACCCATGCTGGAAGCAGCTCTGTCGAAAATAGACTCGGCGTGTATTTCGAGCAGAGCAGAGTGGCACTTCTGGGACGAGGTGCAGACAGAATGTGGCAGTAATGGTCATGGAAAAATGTATGTTTGTTTTTTTTACTCATCTTGATAAAGGGCCAAAAGATGTAAGAATACTCTCTGACCAATCAGGCTGTCAACCCGTCAACCGACTCACTATAAGAAGTCTTCGTCGGCTTAACACATAGTGCGTCTATTAAAAAGATATTATTTAAAAAAATGACATGAAACAAAAAGTCTGTGATCATATTGTCCAAAGGGACCTTTATGGTAGCTAAGCCATGTTGTTACAGTTTATTGTATGAAACCAAGCGGCAACCTCCAGTCTTGAAAAATGAAGCCGATGCGGAAGTGCAAAATCCTGCAGTTCCTCGAGTGTCCGCTTGAGGCTGGCTCCAGGAACACCGGAAGTCACATACACATGACTGGCAAAAAAGCAGTTTTTACAGGCTAAATAAACATGTTTACAGCCTGGTACAAAAAGACAAAATAGGTCTGGTTAGTTATTGTCGTCACTGGCACACACTGTGAGGGGGGTGAATTTATTTTAAACGGCTCTGTTTTGATTTTGAAAATGATACATGTTATCCATAGTTAGGCGTGTAGCTGACATGATTGACAGGTGGGCGGGATGTAACGGTTCATCAAGAGGCTTAAAACCCGCCTCAGCTCCAGCTCTCAGCCTGTCGTTAGGTTGAGACAGCATTTCCAGCATGGTGACAGCTGCTGATGAGCCTCCGGAGCCCCCTGCCATAACGTCACTCAGGCTCTCAGGAAACCAGTGAGTGATCAATAATTGAATCTGGACTTGGTATGTAACAAGTCAGGATAAGTTAAAACAGGACAACCCTAATGTATTCTTCATGTTACAAGCAATGTCTAAGGCTGAGACCAGATGTTTAAAAAATTGAGGATTGCAGGTCGGCAGGCTGCTCCACACAGACCCCTCCCCTCTCCTCACCACTTCCATTTAACTTAATTTCTTTTACTACTACAGGGATGTTTTTGCAGGGACACAGACGAGCCGCATCTCACAAATGGCTCCCCGGGGAAAAGCAGGAGCAGGAGAGCAGAGAACAAGGTGACATCTTAAACCAGGAAATATGGACGAGAAGGCTAAACCAGGATGTATGAATAGAGAGGAGGACCAACAAAGAAATATGACAAGGCGGAGTGATGCAGAAAGGAGGAAAAGGTTGTTGTGGAGAGCAGGAAAAAAAGATTGAAGCAGAAAAGAAGACAATAAAAAAGGCCAGTGAGCTCAAGAGAGGGGCAAAAACAGAAAAAGAAACAGAGGAGGACTGATAACGATTAAAGAAGATTTCACCGAGGGCTTGCTTGCCCAGGTGTGTGTATCTGTGTGTCAGAGCATGAGTGTGTGTGTGTTAAGGATGAATGCACTTGCAAGAGGTGGGAGACAGATGAGAGTCACTGACTGAAGTGACACTGCTTCCCTCCTCTCATCATCCGAAAGACTCAAGAGGCACCACACACACACACACACACACACACACACACACACACACACACACACACACACACACACACACACACACACACACACACACACACACACACACACACACACACACACACACACACACACACACACACACACACACACACACACACACACACACACACACACACACACACACACACACACACACACACACACACACACACACACACACACACACACACACACACACACACACACACACACACACACACACACACACACACACACACACACACACACACACACACACACACACACACACACACACACACACACTATCTACAAACCTAGTGCAAAAGAGGACTAGAAAGCAGAAGAAAAGAAGATGTGAAGAAGAAGAGAACAGGGGGAGCAATGTGTCAGTCCATGGGGAATAATGAAGACAGAAACAACCGACATCCTGAACATCATCAGGATGAGACACCCAGTTCCACTGCATCAAACCATGCTTCTGTTCTGAAGGGGGAACAATTCAGCCTTGCTCATTTCTTCTTGTATTCTCTGCAGAGACTGTCCTCACTAAAGATACAAATGTACAGGTGTGTTGTGCAGAAGCTAATAAAGACCTGTCTGTGTAACTTAAAGATGGGTCATGGTATTTGAATATTCAAATAGCCATTCATTTATTTAAAAAAATAAAGAGAAGAAGAATTCACAACAGTATGCAATTTCAAGTTACTGTATTTCAGCTATCGCTGCAGTGCTGGTTACTGCTATGGCCACACAAAGGGACTCTCCCATTAATTGTCTGTTTGTAAGGCCCACAGCGTTAACCAACTCCGGGGCTTGTCTAGCGCCGTTAATGATCATCTGTGTGTGTGGCCTCAGCTGTAACCAGCACCTCACCCCAGTGCCGGTTAACGGAGGTTACACAAACAGGATATTATCGGGGCAGAGGTTATGTGAAGTGTTTACTTTTCGTGTCCTGATGCACACACGGTGACATCTTACATACTTCCTGTATGTGAATCAAGGGCTTTGAGTGGTCAGAAAACAAGAATTGGGCTGTACAAGCTCAAACGAATAATCTTTGAATAGTCTTCAAATAGTTCCCTGTAACTTTCGAATGGTATTTTGGTTTAAAGTGCCATCATACTGTATATACCCATTATAGTATAAAGCCGCACATAATCCACATAGCAGGAAAGCAAGTTGACAATGTCGATCACCCTCCATATTTGTTATTCTCCTGAAGCCCAACCTTGTCACTCACAAAGAAATGGAAAGAAAAAAACATCCGTAGTGATTGCCAGAAGCAGCAAATTGAATTTTTAACATGAAGAAAAGGAACATTTCATTTTAAAGGGAAGCAATTTCTACAAGTCAGCTTGCATTCAATTCTACAATCTTTTCAATCTCATTCAGACTTTTTTCTAATTTTCTTTTGGCATACATATCTAGAGAGCAAATGGTTCGCTATTAGGGGTGTAATGGCACACACAAATTTCGGTTCGGTACTCTTCTCAGTTTTGAAGCTTGGGTTCGGTACATTTTCGGTAAAGTAAAGGGACCTGATGCAACACTTTTTCTTCTTTATTAGGAACATTTAGAACTTCCCTTTTACACATTGTCTTAAGAGAAGCATCAACAGTTGTACACTTGTACACATGCTCAGGTTTCTTTTTAATAACATTTTAAATTAAACATTGTAAAAAAAAAAATATATATATATATATATATATACTTATGCTGCAACCTTCAACAAAAAGAGTCTCCAATAAATAAAAGAAAAGAATGAAATAAAAGAATGACTATAGCCTATATATAAAAACACACAAACACTGACACCTTTTGGTCATCTCTAGAGTGACACTAATAGCATGAAATCAAAAGGGGAAAAACTGACCAGTTTACAAACAGGTTAAACAATGAGACAATGAGAAGCCACAGATCAGACTTGAACCCGGGCCACCCGCTTGGGGGACTATAGCCTCCATATACTTTTGTTTGTCTGGAGCCCCCTCATCCAGGAAGCATGTCACACAGGAATGAACCAGTATGATTTTCAGCCCATTTTTAATGAATGCTGACAGGTGCTAAGACTATGCGGGGGCATTGTACTCATAATTATTTTATGTTACACGTACGTTGAAGTCGACTTTCTTCTCTCTATGATTGGAGGGAGCAGTGCTCGAGCGCCCCTTATTAACAAACACCAGTGGTCACTGGGCTAGACACTTAAACCCTGAATTGCTCCCAAAGTTACAGTATGAAAGTGTGTGTGAATGATGACATTAGATCCTGATGGGCAGACCAGAGTGACCCTGTATATAAGTACAGTGTGTTTACCATTAACAGGAACCCTGAGATTTGAAAAAAACATACACACACAAAGGACTGCTACTATTCCTTAAGAACACACTTACTGGATGTGAGTGAAATCGGGGAGAAATCCCTACTGCCGTGTTTCACACACACTGTGTGCATGCACAGTGGGCTCATTCATATACCAACTGAGAACAAAGAGATCCATACTGATCATATTAGTAAGGACTGGCTCGCCAATTAAAAAGCAACTGGATGAATATAACTGTTGTCTGGTGGGTCACAGCTGGCTCATACACACCTCTCTCTCTCTTTCTTTCTCCCTAATACACACACACGACAAAAATATACAGATGTTTCTATTCTAGCCAAATTCTAGTGGTTTAGAGGTGTGTGTGTGTGTGTGTGTGTGTGTGTGTGTGTGTGTGTGTGCGTGCGTGTGCGTGTGCGTGCGTGCGTGTGTCTTATAGTCACCTGTGGTTATTAGCTGTCAATCAATCAAGCTCTGATCCTCTTCATACAAACAAGCAAGCACAAATGCACACGCACACACACACACTTAATATCAGCACAAGGAGAGGATTGTTCAGGGAAGGTTGGAGGAAGGAGGGAGAGCGATCAGGGGGAGAGAGAAAGCAAGACTGAGGAGTGAAAGGTAGAGAGGATGGCGGGTTTTGTCTCAACCTTTCTGTTTGCCTTGGCATTGATCTCTGCCACACCTCAACAATAAGGTCAGCCCACACACACACACACACACACTCACACACACATGCTGAGGCCCTGGCTTCGACCGCCTGACTGGTCAAATTAAACCCAGATCACTGCAAAGCTCAAGGGAGGGACACACAATCACACACAGATACATAAACACACACACACACACACACATCACTGTCACTGAAAGATTTAAATCACAAGATTTTGAGACGAGTTTCAAGTTTGAAAACACACCAGCAGTGCTCATAACAGAGGGCTATTTAAAGACCCAATCATACAAAGAGACACAAACACATTCAAAGCAGATCTGGCCTCTGTTCATGCAAAGCACACGCACACAGATGCTGTCATGCACGTTTGTGTGTGAAACATATGTTTGTCTGCTGTCTCAGAGTGTTTGCATGCAGGTGTGTTAACTGTATGTGATTTTCAAAGTGTGGGTGTGCGCATGTATTCATTGGGGTGTGTGTGTAAAACGTCTCCTCGTATTTCTGCTGTGTCAGCACCACAGACAGACAGCGCAGTTGTTGTGTAGCCACAGAGGAAATAAAATAACAACCCACGTCTTTTCAACCCACTGACAGCTCTCTCTCTCTCTCTCTCTCTCTCTCTCTCTCTCTCTCTACCTTCACCTCTTTGTTTATTATTCCTCGTTTGACCCTTTTGAATTCATTTTCTCTCCGCCTCTTTTCCCGTTCCTTCTTGCACGTTTTTCCCTCTTCACCATTTATTCACACTTTTTCTGCGTCTTAACATTCAAGAATTGTTTTTTTTAAACTACTTTTCACACAATTAACAACAAAAAATAAACAAATTGTGTGTTTGACTGAAAATATGTAAAGAATGCATCTTTTTTAACATGTCAATTTGCACGTCAAAAATCTTTAAACAAAGACTGAAACATACAGTAAGCTCTCATTTTGCGTCAGCTACAGAAAAACACACACACAGGATTCTGTAAGGCAATAATCCAGGCTTTTGTATAAAAAATTAATAGAATAGAATATCTTTATTTGTCATTGTACATGTAAAAAACCTTCATAAAGTGCCCGTTATAAAAGAGCTTCTAAAATAATATAAAAAACACAGCGCACTTTCACATACATTCACATTCTGCTAGGGTACAGATTACACAATCATTGTTTCGCGGTGTAAGGTGCAGTTACAGCTCTCGGGTAGAAACAGTTTTTCAGTCTGTTAGTCTGGGTTTTAATTGTCCTGAAACGCCTGCCTGAGGGCAGCAGTTGAAACAGAGTCCGGGGTAAGATGGATCTTTCTGAATGCTATGAGCTTTTTTGAGGCAGCGGGAACTGTACAGATCTTCCAGGGAGGGGAGGGGACAGCCGATGATCTTTTGGGCGGTGGTGACGACCCTCTGGAGCGCTTTCCTATCTGCTGCTGTGCAGTAGGTAAACCACACACACCTGCAGTATGTCAAGATCGAAGCTTTCCATTGATATATATACTGTTTAATGAAAATGACTTGAAAACTATCATTGTTCTTAAGTCTTTCAAACACAACTGGACTTATTGACAAACAAAATAATGTATTTGTTTACATTTCTGTTATGTACTTGTCATAGTTTTGTTATCATCGACATCATTATCTGTTTTTAATATGAGCAAAAGGCTAGTTTTTGGTATATTTTCTATAATTTCATCATTTGCCCATTTATCTCTGATTGAAGAAGATTGAATTTGTTATGCAGTGATCGTTTTAAAGGGAATCACAGAAGAAAGAGAGCTTCATGGATGCCACAGATATGAAATAATGGGGGAAGATGGCTGCATAATGCAGGGGAGGAAGCTGAATATCTGGCCAAATGAATGAGAGATGAATAACAACAAGAAATGGCAGATAGGCAGAGGCAAGAAGGGATGAATGGATGATGGACAAGGCTGATAAAGGTTCCAAGCAGATCGGGTTAAAACAAGTGAAACTGGGATTAAATTGAGCCACGATCTATGTTTAATATTCAAAGTGGACAGTGGGCTTCTGACAAGACAAACTCAATCAAAGGCGTTCATTCTCACGCTCCAGAATTTCTGCCGACTGTGTTTGAGATCTCCATCCTGCAGTTTGAGGAGCAATGCTGCCATCTGCTGGACATTCAGAAAAAGGCTCACATTCCAACTCTCTTTAAAAACATCCCAAAGCCTTCTCGCTTTGCACTTCCAAAACCAGGAAGAAAAATTAGTGAGTGGGACGTTTCCTCCCTCTGAATTTTTTTTTTATCATATTCCTGAGTATTTCTTCCTCTTTAATATGTACGTTGTTCCTTAAAATAGACTTGTGCCACGTGCTGTTTAAATAATTAGTGTGTGAGAATATCTGAATCAAACTGCAGAGTGATGTGGGACTTAAATTGTAGTACTCATGGTATTGACTGTCATTAAATATGACACATAGAGTAAAACTTTTACAACATCGTGTGCCAACTTATGTTAAAACATCATTATGTAGTTTTAAACTAAAAATGCCTTATTCAAAAGAAAGGGAAGCTTTTAAATAATGTTTTATTCATTTAGCACATGTGCCATTTTACCTGATCATGCCACTCATATGGATCATCCAGACTTTCTTCCACTGTTTTTCCTTCTAGTGTCTATTCATACATGTGAAGGCACAAAGTAGCAACCTCTGGTGTTGAAAACTTAAGCAAATGCAGAATTGCAAAATCCTGCCTTTCATCGAGGGTCCGCTTGAAGCTGGCTGTAAAAGCAAAAGAAGTCACATACACACCTGATTCAAAAAAGCCTGTTTCGACCGCAGAAGTCAACATGTTTACAGCCTGGTTCAAAAAACAAAGTCTGATAAGCTCATGTCTTGATCTGCAGACACTTTGGAGGGGGGGAATTTTTGGATTATTTATCCGTTTTGAATTGATGAAGGAAAAGTGTTTTCCACAATAAGGCGTGTAGCCGACCTGATTGACAGGCGATGTAGATGTTTGTCAGGAGGCTTAAAACCCGCCTCAGCTCCAGCTCTCAGCCTGTCGTTAGATTGACTGAAAGTTGGGTAAGAGCATTTCCAGCATGGCAACCACCATCAATGGGACTCCAAAGCCCCCTGCTGTAACAGATGGTTGACGTCACTCAGACTTGATCTATTAATATTTAAAGTCTATGGACACGTCCATTATTCTAGCATATTTCATAATATTGACAAGTACCCCATATAACCACACTTTGATATAATAATGAAACTACTTCATTATGTTTTCTGTGCACCAGTGTGGTCCTCTTGGCTCCT
This sequence comes from Tautogolabrus adspersus, assembly GCA_020745685.1. Lineage (NCBI taxonomy): Eukaryota > Metazoa > Chordata > Actinopteri > Labriformes > Labridae > Tautogolabrus > Tautogolabrus adspersus. The sequence continues at coordinate 5,929,116 of CM036539.1, forward strand.
TCATTGATACCATGAATGTGTCCAATTACACATAGCACTGTTATAAAGGCAACAACCTGACATCACAGCTTCATCATAAGTTCACACTGTGAGGGATGTGTGTGAATCAGCAAGCTTAGTTTGGGGCAGGCTGTCGGAAATTTCGAGAGATTTTAGGAGTGCATGTGTGCAAGTGGCTAGACAAACATTATTCATGTCAACATATAAAAGAGCTCAGATTTAAAATAATATTTTAGACTTACTTCCTGCTTGAAACTTCGATTCTTTGTGGTCGTTAAGGCACACAATTATTGTTTTTTTTCTCTTCTTCATTTTGTTTAAGTTATTTTTTTGTGCCATTTTTTGCCTTTATTATTATTAATGTTGTTGACAGAGTGGGGGGTGACATGCAGCAAAGGACCGAGGCCAGATTCAAACCCACAGCCGCTACGACGAGGACTGTAGCCTCTGTTACATGGTCTGTGCGTCTTAACTGTTAGGCTATCCAGCACCCGAAGCACACAAAGTTTTACCTCATGATCTCATCAGACCTACTCAAACCAAACACACACACAAAGGTGCACACAAGGCACATATCTAATTAGCATTCCCAGTGTGTGTGTGTGTGTGTGTGTGTGTGTGTGTGTGTGTGTGTGTGTGTGTGTGTGTGTGTGTGTGTGTGTGTGTGGGAGTGGTATGACAGTTTGACAGTGCTCAGGGTCCCTGTAGTCCTGTGTCAGCTATTCATCACAAGTCCCATGATACCAGCATACCCCATTTCCCACTCTGCTCCACACAATCACACTCCTCCCATTTCCCCTATATCCCCCCGACCCATCCCTCACCCCTACCCCTTCAAACTCCCCTTCTGCACGGCTGAGTTCTATACGAGACCACTTTAACTGTTTACACACTAAAGGAAAGTTATGAGTTATGACTGCATCATCAGGTCAATCATGTTACAGTGTTCGGTTAAATTTGCACTTTTTTTTTCCATCAGGAAAATAAATAGAAATAAATAACTGAGCTCAAGAGGATATTTCACAGACACAACACTCTGGTACACTTCAAACCCTCCAACACCTTGAGGCAGAAGTTGGTCCACCCCACAAAACTCCCAGTCATAAACAAAGTAATGTTGTTTATGCTGTCCAGTGTGAAGAGGAGTGCAGGGATTTATACATTGGAGAGACTTAACAACCACTACACAAACGCATGGCACAACATAGGAGAGCCAGCTCCTCAGGACAGGATTCTGCTCTCCATTTACATCTGAAGGACAAAGGACACTCCTTTGAGGATGACAAAGTGCGTATCTGGGACAGGGAAGACCGTTGGTTTGAAAGGGGTGTTAAAGAAGCCATCCATGTCAAGGTGGAAAAACCATCTCTTAACCGAGGTGGTGGTCTGAGACACCATCTTTCACCAACCTACAATGCTGTTTTGAATTCTCTCCCAAAACAACTGAAGACCCGGTCCCACCTTGGAACATGTGACTCCAACGTCCCACAGACGACTGGGGGTGGTAACGACTCTAGGCGAAACTAGGTTAACGACTCAGCTAACGACTCGGGGGGACTGACCACCCAGAGCCTGAAAGAAGGTAGGAGCCCTTATTTGCCTGAAATATTTTAATGTATTTATTTCATGTTTATATGTATAGGGACAAGTATGGAGCAACTAAAACGTTGCCACACACTACAGCTTTATAGCCTCCGTTAATTTGCAATGCCCATCCCTAGATGGGCCTTTAAATACATATTTTCAGTTTGGATTTGTTTGTCATGAAGTCATAAGTCAAGTCAAGTTTAGTTGTATAGCACGTTTAAAAACAGCATCAGCTGACCACAGTGCTTTACAGACAGTGCATAAAAACAGCACCAACAGAGAACACCTGTATATATAAACATATATACATACTCTTAATACTAACAAAACTGTGGTCATGTATTTTGTGAATAAACACAAAAATATGTTTTTTCCAAATCTTAATGTAGGTGGGCAAATGATAAAAAATGTCGATGAGTTTAAATACTTGGGTGTTACACTAGACCAAAACCTTACTTTTAAAAGTCATATTAAAAAGATGTGCCATAAAGTTAAATATAACATAGCCAACTTCAGACATATTAGGAACTCACTTACAGTCGAAGCGTCTAAAATGTATTTGAATGCTATGATTTTTTCTGATGCTATGAAGCCTGAGTGAAGTCACCCATCTGTTACTGCAGGGGGTTCTGGAGGTCGTCAGCAGTCGCCATGATGGAAATCCTGTCTCAGCCTAGCTTTCAGTCAACCTAACGACAGACTGAGAGCTGGAGCTGAGGCGGGTTTTAAGCTTATGACAAACCATTACCCCAGCACCCAATGTCAATCATGTCAGCTACGTAGCTAAGTATGGATAACACGTATGATTCATGAAATCAAAACGGATGCATATTTTAAAAACTCACCCCCCATACAGTGTGTGCCCATGAAGACAATAACTAATCAGACCTATATCGTTTTTTGGACCAGGCTGCTAACATGTTAATTTATGCTGTAAAAACAGGCTTTTAAGAAAGGCGTGTGTATGTGACTTCTGGGGCTCTTGCAGCCAGCCTCAAGCGGACACTCGTCGAACTGCAGGATTTTGCACTTCCTCATTGGCTTCATTTTTAAACACCGAAGGTTGCCGCTTGATTTAGTCCTATAGTGTCTACGGCAATCATTTACCCTTTTGGTAAGGTTCTGTTATAATTCTGCCAATGGATCCGTAAATCCTTACGTTGGAAGTTTTAAATCTTTCGAGGGAACAAATTTGGGTCAGAGCCAAGTGCCTCAGGCAGTGCAACAAAGTCACACTCATTGTTTGAGATTTGCTTTTACTAGATTTTTTTAAAGTCAAATCAAAAGACTGATCCTTTAAGTTCATTAAGAACGTCCAAAATGCATTAGCTTTCAGGAGATCTGCAAACAAAGCTTGATACCTTCTTAATTCTTTCTTGAGTTGTAAAGTGAAGCTGTTTCTATTACTGCACTGCTGTCTGTCGGATGTCACGACGGGTTTTCTCACTTGTTGAACACCTGCTAACCAGCACACAGACACTTCATACACACAGCTGTATATACCTTCATGAATCCACACCATATAATAACTTGCAACAGACAAACACATTCTCTATCTTTGAGGTCAGCACACACACAGCGGGCTACTGCTAAGGGTGGGAACACACCTCGCTCTGTAACAAGAATCATCATGACTTTTTTCCACCCTGCAACCACACTTAGAAGAGTCTTCAGAGGAGTCTAGATTCTCTGTTGGTGTCGATCGTTAAGATCTCCCAAACCTGATGGACCCAAAAGTAGCCAGAACGGACACATTTGGCTGAACTTAACCCTGGTTTACTTGTATATATATTGTTTGCAGGTCAACATATGATGCATACATGGTTTGATTTGATTGGATTATTATGTCATGCATAAACAATATGCCCAGCCAAAAACATGCTTACAAGACCCCTTTATTAATACACAGAGGCCAAAGACCAAAAGTAGACACTTAACAATACTAATACTAATGAAACAAACCATCCTGACGTTTCTTCCAGGCTTAAGAGACAAACATTAAACTTAAACAACCTCTCCATCCTGTCATCATCACAGCTCCAAAACATTTCAGGATTCTGAGCATTTCATTAATCAAAGGTGTTCTTAACTCATCATAAAAAGGACAATACCAAACAAAATTAGATTCATTCTCCACTTCTCCTAAGTTGTCAGTGTTCCTCCGGGATGCCAGGGACAGAGAGAACTCCCATGATTTCCCGCCAGCCTCCATGTCATCTTTTTGTAATTGTTTTATTGAAAGTCCCCCATACTGTGCGTTTAAATCTGCCGACTTCAAGAGTCAGAGGAAGGATTCCTGTTCTCAACACTTTCTGATGAGTTTTTCTAGGTATTGAGACTTTCAATCAGGCAGAACTTTTCTTTGCACTCTTGATTGTTCTCTTGTCATCCTGCTAAGAGAACTCAACAAAGCAAATCTCAGTTCTAACAGTTTGGTGTCATGTAAAATCACAAAAACACACAAGGCTATTATATTAGGGGATTTGAATGTAATTCAGGGCACCTATAATATAGAATATGTTTCATTCCTTTGAGTGCGATTGAATTATAGATGAGGATTTTTTAAGTGATGATCACTCAGCTTGTTTTTTTTATACTCAGGTGTTTGCACCACAGCTGTATAAGTTCTATCATAGTCCACACTAAACCCTACATTTAAGTTTGTAGCATTAAGTTGTGACATTGTTTGGTTGCACTACGACAGTGTTACTCATTGTGCAGCTCAGTAATCATATGATATCGCAGCCAATACATAAAATAAAATGTGTAAGCTTTATATTCAGTACACTGCACTATAAGTAGAGCCAACGATTAATCAGCCAGCCGATGATATCAGCCGACATTAGCTTATCCAGTGACTGTAGCTATCAGCTATTTTCATTACAGATATGCGGCAATACTAGATTTATTGACCAGTCAAAAAGCATTTCATGTAAGTATCATCGTATTAAACTAGCAGTTCTCTTTCACCAGCAGAGTGTGCAATACAGATTACAACAAGCATTATCACTGTGCAGAGTGTCAAGCCGTGATGCACGTACATACACAGTTCAGTGAGAATCTTGTCTTTGTTATACTGAATATCTTTTCCACAAGTGTTTGATAACTTCATTTGAGGGATCAACGCATTAAATGTGTTTATCCATATATATCTATCTCTACAGATTTCATAGATCTAAGAAAGATATTGGCGGATTTATTGGTATCTGATTTTTTTTCTCCCCAATATCGATATCGGTATCAACCCCAAAATCCCGTATCAGTCGTGCCCTAACTATAAGCATGCAAAAATTCACATTATATTTCTGCTTTAACTTTAGTAAATGTAATATGTTTTTAAAAGGGAGGAAACTGTCACCAACCTGGCAACACTGCACTTGCGTAACTCGGCTTTGCGTCTCATGCTAGCAAGCCTGATGTGCAGAGGGCACAGTCGATAAATATGGATCGATTTCTAATCAAAATAAAGGTGTAAATCAGATGGGCGGACACCGAGTACTGAGATAAATGAGGAAAATAAAGACTCAGAGGATGCTGTAACCAAAAATCAACACAAAGATGCTACAGGGGGGATTAGAGCAAGCAAACAGCAGGTGTTACGAATAAAAGACAAAAAGGTAAAATCCATAGAAGATGAGCACAGGTAATTTTTAAGAAAAATCTTTGAAAAAATCTACAGCAGAGTTTTGGGCATCTTTTGAGACCGTTCTTGGACTCAGAAATAGTCAAAGATAGTTTTTTGCCCACAGCAGGGATTCTGTTTACAGACTTTGACAACACGGATGCAGTTAAGCAGATGTACTTGTTTGTTTACTGAAAACCCTTTCCATGTTGAGTCCCCTCTCACTCCAACTATCCCTCAGCTCTGCACTTATAACCAGGCTGCTCTGGAAAGTGATATAATTGAGATGCAGACAAATTAAACCACCAGGGGTCGACTATCTTGACAGCAAGCTGCTAAAACCTATAGCTTCAATAATTGCTCCTATGGTTGCACATATTATCAATAAGTGTTTTAATGAAAATGTATGTTTGCAATCATGGAAAATGTCAAAAATTGTGCCAATACCTAAAGATAAAAGAAAGCCGTTCTCTGGTTCCAACAGTCGACCGATAGGTTTATTACCAATTCTGTGTAAGATAATGGAAAGAATTGTCTATGAACAAATTCAGGTTTATTTTTCAAATAATTATTGAATAACAAATGTTCAGCATGCATACAGAGAAAGGTACTCTACAGCCACGGCCCTGACTCAGATGGTTGATGACTGGTCCAAGGATATAGAGTCGAGGAAAATAATTGGTGTTATAATGCTTGATTTCTCTGCAGCTTGTGATATTATTGATCATAAGTTAATGTTGGAAAAATTGAAATGTTACATTTTTTCTCAAACTGCATTACTGTGGATGAAAAGTTATTTGACTGATAGAAAGCAGTCAGTTTATTTTAATGGAAGTTTTTCAGATGTGAAACTTGTGAAACATGGAGTTCCTCAAGGAAGCGGTCTTGGGCCACTCCTTTACACAATCCTCACAAATGATCTTCCCTCAAAAAGCCAGTATCTCAATGTGTGCTGATGACTCCACCATATATTTAGAAATGGAAACATCAATGATTTAAATACTAATTTAGAGAGAGTTAAAGTCAGTGGTAGACTGGATCAGTAGATATAAACTCATTTTAAATGTCTCTGAAACAAACAGTTTAGTGGTTGGAAATAATTATTCTTTATGTGCTAAACCAAAGCTTGATCTCAGTGCAACTCAGACAATAATAAAACAAGTAGAGGAAATCAAACTGTTGGGAGTTATCATTGACAACAGACTTTCATGGGACAAACATTTACAGAAATTAGTAATGAAAATAGAAAATACATTGTGATCAAAAGGTGTGCAAAAAACTTGACACAACAAACACTTAAACAAGTCATTCAAGCCTTATTTTTCTCTCATCTTGATTATTGCTCTGCGGTTTGGTCGAGTATTTCAATAAGTAATGTAAAAAAAATTGAAACTGGTCCAGAATAAAGCTGCACGAGTAGCTCTCTCATGTGGGTTGAGATCAAATGTCAGTAAAATCCATGAAAGCCTCTGTTGGTTTGAAGTTAAAAATAGATTATTGTATTCACTGATTGTTTTCTTACGGAACATATTAAAAACTAAAACTTCTTTTAACTTGTACAGAAGATTATATTTCAGTACAGACACACACCATTATCCAACAAGGCATGCTGTGGGAGGTTGTTTTATTCTTCCTAAATCAAGAACATCAGTATCTCAACGTTCAGTAACATACAGAACGATGCTGGATAGAAATTCACTCCCAAGTAATGTTAAACAACTAAACACTGTATATAGTTTTAAAAGAAGTCTTAAAGAACATTATCTATGGAGAAACTTGAGTCAGTACTGATAGGACTACTGGGCCTTTTATGTGTAACCATGTTTATCTTTTAGATGCTGGAAACTTTGTGTTTATCTCTGAATCTGTAAAATGTATTGTCACAATATAAACTGCGGACCCCAGGAAGAATAGCTTCTCGCTATGCTGAAGCTAATGGGGATCCAAATAAACAAACAAACAAACAAATGACATTCTCAAATTTCAACTCAGAGCAGGCGTTAGCCACTTCTGGAGTTTGGTATTGAAAGCAGATCAACCCACTTTGAAACCACTTGTACAAAAAAGTAATGTCTTTAATGTCAGCTCCTCCCATTATCAAGGTAAACCTTGTAATAAGGACTGTATTGGCTGCATGTCGGATGACAAATTAGTAGGTATGCTTAATGCTTCTGGTGGCTTTTGGGTTTAAAAGGGGCTCTGCTGGCGACTTTGTCCTGCGCAGCTCTCATAGAAAACATGGAGATGGTCACTGCACAACAGGGACGTTCCTGTTTACTGTGACGTCCAAGCTAACCAAAATAGGACTGCATGATTAATCGTATAAAATCCGGATCACCATTGACACAAACATGCGATCTCATTTCTAAATGATGGCCATTCACTTGCTTGTATTTCCCTAAACAAGTGGCATTCACGTCAGCGTTTCCTATACATAGACGATACTCTGGCGTGCTGCCCAGGTATATTTATGGCCGCCCAAGTAGCCTATATATGTTTGAACATAACTATATCCCTCCCACCAGGATTCACTTATTTGCTTCACAACAATCCTAAATGCTATATCAGTCACACACTCACAGCGTAAAGAAAAACATACATTTAATGAATTCATCAGGCCATAGACTAGCCTATGATTGCACCATACAACTTAATCACCTATCTGATTTCTCTTTCATGGCGCTCTGCTGTCAGTCACCTGTCAGTTACTATAGTAACTACTCATGGCGTAGACAGAGGCACATGTAGACAAGCAGGAATGAGGCAGGCACTTCTTAACTTAATGTCTTAACTTTAAAGCTGAAAAATAAGAATCGTGTGAAAGAATGGTGATCTCAATTCTCAGGGTGAAAAATCGTGATTCACATTTTAGCAAGAATCGTGCAGCCCTGCCAAATATTGTCACAGAATTATGTCCATCAGTGTTTCCTCTCACCCCTAATTGTCCCTGAACAGAATAACAGCTGAAAATAACTTAAGTTACCTGCCGTTGAAATGTATATATTACACAGCATCACGGTTAGATGATAACTAAAGCCTGAAACCTCAATCTACAGCTCAAGTCAAAGAACAACAGGGGCATCCAGTGGTGACATCATGAGGTCATGTAACAGGTTTACTGTATTACATCACCGTTATTTCACGTCTGATTTGGGCCGATGAAATGATCTCCCCTCAAGGGGAAGTATAAAACAAAGTAATCCTACAATTTTAAAGGATGTAATCTATTTCGGGGAACGCGCTGCCGACGCCAAACAGCTGGTAAAACCATCTGCTCCTCCTCATCCCTGCAAGATATCCCACCTTTCCAAACAATACACCATGACGACTGTTTGTACAGTGTCTTTATACTTTCTACAAGCTAGGTGTAACATTCAAGCTTTAACCTATTCTTACACTGAAACTATCACAACTGGTGCTACATCTTACATGATAGTAGTGTGTAAACTATGCATCCTAAATTAGGAATTGTGTTCACTATGTTTGAACTTTAGTAAAGCTGGTGCAACCACGTTTTGTTTATTTATAAATAAAGAGCTCCAGCAACCATAATTACATTTCACATTAAGTGAATCACTTGAACTGAGTTTACTGAAATCTATTTAAATTATAATGTAATAATACTATTAACACCTATGGAAATTAGAATTTCATATTTTCAGGAGGAATTTAGTCTATTTTCATAATGATTTGTTGAAAACAAAGTCCTCAGTTTGTCCGTCTCAAGTTTGAAAATAAAAATGAAAATCAAACACTTCGTTTCATCTGCCCATTTAATTGTTTTATGTAAATATCTTCAACATATTTATGTGGGCACGGCCAGGACGGACCACACCAGGACACAAGGGGCTTTAAGTCCTATAGTCCTGAACTTCTGGTTCAACAGAAACATGGTTTTGGGGCAGGGGCAGCAAGAGTGAGGGGCTCAGTGTTTCTAAAGCGTTTCACAAGGGCAACACAAAAACAACTGGTTTGGTCAGTAAAGGAAAAGAGTTGAGAACCCATTCTGCTCATTATATCTTCCTACGAGGCTTTCTTACCGGCTCATCATGATGCAGCTCATTTTGAAAAACAGGATGAAGGGGAATATTTTGCCCATGTTTTCACACAGTTGTTTTTTACTGTCTTATACTTCAGTTGGAGGATGGGGGTTTGTCGCTGTATTTGGTTTGAAAGATGTGATTGAGAAGTTGTTCTCTGATCGCTGCATCAACAACTACCCTGTCAAAACTAGACTTAACTGGTAGAGACACCATCCCCCTGGCTTGGGGGGGGGGGCTTTAATCATTCTGATAGCACATGTCATCAACACAGCCCAATATTTTCACATCAGTTTTATTACAGATTAGATAAGAAATGCTAGGGACAGTGATCGTATAGCAGACATGAACTGTACTGTATGCAAACACATAGATATGTGGATTATACTGTATGGGGGGGTGGCAGTAGCTCTGTCTGTAGGGACTTGGGTTGGGAACCGGAGGGTCGCCGGTTCAAGTCCTGGGGGCATTGCATTTAAAGAGACACACACACCAAAACAGAGCGCTCTGAGAGAGCTGGTTTATACAGGGTCACAAACCTCCTCTGGTGCTTGATTCATGTTATATTTTGACCAAAGCACAGCACAGATGTTTCATTTAGACCACAGGGAACTGTTTGAAAAGGTGAAAAAGGGGTATAATATGTCCCCTTTAAGACTTTACAGAGACTGACGAGAGCAAATCTACAAACGTCCATTCATGGGAGATGTAAGATTTGAAGATGATGACGATCTCCGGTGTTAACTGAAATGCACACTGAATGTTGTGCAATTTTATAAGCCTGTGTGTTTGTTAACATAAAGGGAAATATATGTATGCTCTCAATTTTTAAAAAGGTGTTTCTATGCTGTGTTAATGACAAGTAACAGCAGCCAATGATATACGCTGATATTCATAGTTGAAGTGCGCATGTATGTCTGGTGAAGTGTGTCAATAAAGTTTTTCCTCCTCCTGAGAGAGTGTGAGATCCAGTTCAGGAAGAACCGATCAGTGTGCCCCACAGTGTGTTTATTCCTCCGTTAATATTTCGGTCTAGTTTTGGGTATGCACGCCAGGACCGTTGTGCAAACTGACTCTGCTAACAATGTTCTTTAAAAAATCCTGCTATAAATGATACAAGAAATATGATTAGAATATTTTGGCAGTTATTGCGTTTTATGTAACTGCAATTATTCCTTTTAGGAGAATGTATTTTTAGCATATTTTAAGTCTTGCTTTGACCCTTCTAGGCCTTATCCTGTAGGTACACGAAACCCTTTAGTAAAAATGTGCTTCACAGCACACTCGACAAAGGTCAAGAGGGACCGAAACGTTGTTGGGTTTTTTAAATAAATGGTAATGCTGAGCAAGAGTAGGCCTCGTGTGAGGAACTTTCTCTTTTCAAGGCTTTAGTTTTACGCACTGGCTAGGCCTTCTACATGAGTTGGATGTGCAAACAGCTCTTTAAACACAATTGTCAACCCATGAACTATATATGATAATTAACAAACGCACAAGCAACATATTGTTGGATAGGCTACATTTCTACAGTGGATGCTCTCATAAATAGTAGGAAACACACATTTATGCACCGCCCCTCTGTTCCAACGTCACAGCCTCCAAGAAACAACAGGTCAGCGACAATATGCCAAACACAAACAAATGTAATCTCGGACAAACGCATTGTGCTCATATCATAGTATGCAGGATTCACCATGCAGACACCCCCAACTCCATAACGCATGGCCTATAGCCTACTTTAACAGCCAATGCAAAATACCTTCAATAACCTGGTTCAAACATTTCGGTCCCCATGTAACACTTACTCGTCTGGGTCACACACAAAATCACACATGGAAATCAGAGCTTATCCTACCTTACAGCTGGGTGTACGGTGAGCTGTCATCACATAGGCTACGGATTGTCTGGTTAATCTATTGCAATTTTTGTGCCAGTTCATGTTCTGTGGAGATCGTTGCCAGTCCATGATGAAGTCTCTCTGATTGTAGTCTACTGGGTTGTTAACTCTCATGGGGCGACAGAGCCGAGGAGGATGAGAAACACTCATAGCGCTGTATCAACACTGGGAAAACTGATCAAGTTTCCATTGGTTAACTTTTGCGTCCAGTGGTTTAGTTCCAGCTGCTACATGTCAAAGAGGTCAGCTCAAGTTCTTGCTCATCAACATCGTTATATCAACAGCAGGGTTTGTGTCATTGGTGTGTTCTTGGGTGAGTTATCTTTGCAGACTCACTCGGGACCAATGGATCTTACGAGAAATCTCTCTGTTGGAGCCCTTTCTCCTTCCGTCTTCTGTTTTATCCTCACATCAATATACTTTAGGTAGTTTAAACGTGCAGCGCCTTTTTGCTTGTCCCGTGGCTTTTGTCTACTGAGTGATACTAACTAAATTGATGTCTGTAGACCGGACTGGCATTGGCTCGTGAGAGCTGGAGGCGGGACCATTCGGCTGCAGGTGCAGGTTGATTGACATATTTTCTCAGCCATTCATTTTGCTTACAAAAAAGCCTACCTCACCTGGAAGAACTGCATTTGATCCTGGTGCACATTTTCGCCACTCTTACCACAGTAAATTTAAGGCAATTGTGTAGTACTCCGTCCCTTAAGATACTATTGGTCCTTACCTGGAGATCAAACCCTATATGTTAAAAAACACCTGCCACCAATGTTATTATTTTACAAACACACAAGAAAAATATTATTAAATCGATACTGTAAATGCTCTCATCCATCATCACAGTGAAAAGCCTTAACCTGGAGCAAAGTACCAGACGCAGTTGGCCAGTTGGCCTATGTGTCGGCTATTTTTCTTCTCGAATAAATAGTAGGCTATGTGTTCCTGTATGATGTTGTAGTAGAAGTCGGCAATCCTGTTACTGTATTCTAACATTAATGATGATTTTTCATATTTCGGAGCACAATCGCAAAGATGCCACAAACTTGATGGCATGAAAGACGTCGTTTAGCCTATTCCATTGTATTTTTTTTCGGATATCTGGTCTAATTTCTTCTTTCTTTTTGTTTGATCTGTTTCATCTCTGATGGTGCTGGACTCATCGACATGAATCTGATGCTGCATCCTGGAAGTCATTCATGTTACATCATCTTTAATCTTGTGTTTTTGTTTGCAGATAGATAATAACCATCCTGGCAGCGCGACGTGCGGAAAAAACGCAGCTCCACTCTTTCTTTGAGACGCACCAAATCGTCGATCCTGTGTCTGTGTAGTAGTGACAATACATAATATTTAAATTAAAGGAACGAAAGCTACAGACAGCATCATTTTAACAGTTCATCATTTCAAAATAAACAAAACTTCAAACAGCCAAGAAAAGTTTTTTTGCAAGTTTCATCCTGACGAGGTCTAAAGACTTAACGGAGACATGACGAGAGTCAAATATCAACTTTTATCATTGAAAATGTGAGATTTCAACATTTTGACGATCTTCGTTGTGTAACCTGTGGCCATAGCCTGATAGTGCACACTGTATGCACTGGATTGTACCGAATCCATGTAGCCCATCTTTTTTTTTTTATTACTAACTGCGGTAAAACAGTCATTAAAGGAACTTAATAATAAAATTAGGTCTACAATAATTTTAGCAGGTAAGCCTATAGCTAAGCATATGAACCTGTATGATTGCACAAAATTAAAAAAGTTTCAACATTTTTTTTTGATTCACATTGTCTTATATGATCAGTCATCATGTTAGGCACAGTGGTCATTATTGTAGATAGTCTTTCTTTGTTGGTAGTTAGGGTGGTTGCCAAAGGCAGCCACACTTCTATTATCTCCAATATTATTATTATTATATCCTAAAACTTTGGCACGCTAAGGCTCCCACAGCGTTTGCGCCACACACACAAGTAAGGTATCAAAACGAGCGGCTAGGTCGGGAATCGAGCGCTATTACTTTGTGGAAACCTACGGCATACGGTGTGAACACAAATCGACTTTAAGCGAGCAAAATTTGTCCCATTGAAAATGAATGGCAAAAATTCAAATCCTAGAGTGTAACTGCTAAAAATGTCAGTTTTGGAAAACACATTTGTGAATCGCAACACTGAACTCTTTGTTGCTCGCATTTACAAACAAATTGCATCAAAAGAAAGGTCTGAGTGTCCTCTCACTCATAAAGCAAACAAAAATTAAATAAAATGTTTCAGTCTCCCAGGGGAGGCATTTGTTTGACAGTCACGCCCCACATACACATACATGGGGCTCTCACTCTAACTCAAGTCGAGGATTTCACAGTTTTGACTCATGTTTTGAAATCGCCACTGTGGTCCCAGTCTGTATGCAAGATTAAAATAAAATACATCTAAACGTGCGCCTATTTGTGCTGTCTCTCACAGTCCAAACAGATCGGTGATACCATCTTTAGTTTTCAAGATATTTGACGTTTTGTGGGCAGTGGTAAGCCCATAGGAATACATTGATGGAATGTTCGTCTGTCAGTTGGGCAGTTGAAATTTGAATGTCAATCAATCAGTCAGCAGCAGGTGTTCAGTGATGACATCATCGTTTGAGTGTGATAGAGTTCTGAGATAGTTATAAAAAATCCCAAACAAATTGCTCTCCTGATCACAATGTTCACCCCACACAAATACATTTACCCTCAAAACGTAGGAAAACTTCTCCTCTTTCACCCATTACGTTTACAGGACTAAAGGAACTACGATTTTTACACTGTGAGCTTCAAAGCGGAGGGTGGTCCCACTAACTCTCCATCTGGGGTAATGTTAAAATTCACCAGAACTCTCCTGATCCAATCTGTCTTGACTATGTTTTTAGATTGCTGTGGTTCCCACATTTCTTGGATCCCAGACATAAAAACCACATCATGGCGTTCAGCTACATGTCCTCTTGCTCACAAAATCATTATTCAGCCACCAACTCTTAATTTGACCCCTTAAAATTAGCACTTTTTGTCTCACTGTCTTAGCTGTGAGCTCACTGCAGTTAAACACTGTTAATGCAGTCTCTCACACACACACACACACACACACACACACACACACACACACACACACACACACACACACACAGCAACCACCCTTCACAATTTCTGCAGGAATTGTCTAGTTCACCTTTGTAGTTGAAATATTAGCATCTTTGAAATGTGTGTTTGTGAAATCATCAAATTTCACTGTATAGCTTAAAAAAACATACACTAAGTTAATTCAATCAGCTGCTTAGTTAGCTGCTGTAAGGTTTTATCATATTCATGGTTGCTATACATTTCCTGATTACAGTCAAATGTCAGCATGAAAGATGTAGATGTGTTAACTTGTAAACCTAGCTGTCAGTGGGAAAGGGCAGAGTGGGTTAGATAAGCTGTCAGTTGAGAAGAAGAGAGAGGCTTTTTATAGACAACCAGATATGAATAAAATACATGCTATTTTCATGAATGACAGTCCTCTGTTTTTACAAGGATACACTTAGCATTTTTACTTTTATGCTAGGAAAACATATATCATATATATTCCCAATGAAGCATGTGGGGAAATGATATTAACCCATGACAGACCACAAAACAAACAAAATGTGGATATATTAAATGCATGTTAATGTGCAATCATGTTGAGACATGTAGGCTATATATCCAACATTTTGCCCGATGCCATGTTCAATTCTATCAAGAAAAGTTGTGGAGCACACACAAAACACTGAGGTAAGAAGACATTTTGTGATTTTAAGTGTCAGAGTAATTTTTCATGTAGATGATGCTTGCATTTAAAGTTTCTAGGTAATAATTCATTTCACAAGCACATTTATAATGTGCAACTTTCAGAATAGATGTCCAGTAGATGTCGCACTTTAGCACCAAACAAAACAAAGCGGCGTCCCCTACTTCATGAACACAGCCAAGAGGAAGCACTCACTCACTCACTCACTCACTCTCTCACTCACTCACCCACTTACTCACTCACTCACTCACTCACTCACTCTCTCACTCACTCACTCACTCACTCACTCACTCACTCACTCACTCACTCACTCACTCACTCACTCACTCGCTTGCTCTTGCTTTTACACCCACCATCATGTGCAATGTATAATGCAAGGAGGTGGAACAGCGTTGTGTGTGTACATGCTTGAGTGTGTGTGTGTATGTGGATTCACAGCCGTGTAGCTGTGTGCTCACTCAGTCCCTCAACGCTGTAATGGAATTTGAATGCATACACTGGGACACCAGTATTACGCTGTAATGGATGTTGGTGTAAGCATAAAGGTGTACTGACAGCGGAAAAGCTACTGCACTGTTGCGGAACAACAATCTAGAAGGGGCTTGTGTCTCTCCTTGGAAACTTTAGCTGTTGCCGCCACCTGCAGCTTCTACTGCTGTCTTCACCTGCAGAACTTGAATCTGCATCCTCAAACTGCATATTATCATTATAGTTGACAGCAAAGTGACAAATAGATTGCTGCATGCCTCCACCTGCAGTCTTTGCCAGCAAGCGTGCTGTCACCACCTCCACCTGCAGCTTTTAGCTCAAAGCTGTTCTTCAAACCTTCCCCTACCCCTTCACTTAGCTTATCTAAAACTTGTTCCATTTGCAGGTTGTTGAAGATAGCTGCAGCGCATGCCTCCACCACCAACACCTGCCACACCCCCAGCAGCTTCCCCTTCACCTGCAGCCGCTGTCAGCAACTAGCAGGCATCCCTCCAACTGCAGACCTAAGTTGACATCTGGAGCCTGAAAGTTAGCCTCCACCTCTGTCAAGAATCTGCAACCACAATCTCCAACCCACAGATAAAAAAAAAAGTTGCCTCCCTTTCCTCCATCTACACAGCAACTTTCTAACAGACATTGACCTGCAGATTATTGAATAAAGCTACCGCCCAGTGTTTTAGAAATCTATCCTCTGTTGTCCCCACCTTTAGCCTGCATCAGCCAACTTCAAGTGTATCTTCCACCTGCAGACCCTTGACTGACAGCTAAACTGCATCCTCTGCTAGCAACATGCAGCCAACACCTGCACCACCAATCTTTCAACCAACTCACCTGCTGTACCTTACCCCCAACCTTTACTGTAAAAACAAGTCAACCTACAGATTGTTATAGGCAATTAAAGCACATACAGTATCTCCACCTCCAGCCTAAAACACAACTAGCCATCATCTCCACCTGCAGCTACCGCTCAAAACTGGAGATTTTGGCTGATAGCTGTTGTTTGATTCCATACCACCAACCTTTGTCAGCAACTCTTCTACGCTCCTCAGCCTGCAGTTGTCTGCACACATTTTCCAAGCATACTAAAACCTGAAGCACCTGCCGGTGCAGCTGCTCCTCATATCAACAGATTTTGGCTTTTAGCTGTAGCCAAGATCTCAACTTGTTGCTCCTAACACTATTTCTAAGACTGAGCCCAGCCACTCTTTGGAGGAAACTCATTTCAGCCGCTTGTAACCGCAATCTCATTCTTTTGGTTATTACCAACAGCTCATGATCAAAAGTGAGGGTTGGAACATAGATTGACTTGTAAATCGAGAGCTTTGCCTTCTGGCTCAGCTCCCTCTTCACCATGACAGTCTGACGCAGCTCGTGAACAAGACCCCAAAATACTTGAACTCCTTTGCTTGAAGCAGAGACTCACTCCCCCCCGGAGGGAGCAATCCCGTTTGCCGGTAGACAACCATGGCCTCAGACTTGGAGGTGCTGACCTGCATCACAACAGCTTCTCAATGCCTGCTGGAGGTCCCAGTCTGAAGAAGCCAACAGAACAACATTCAAGGTTCAAGGTTGTCTTTATTATCCCTTTGAGAGGGCAATTTGTTTTGAAGTCAGCTGTAAAATACATACATACATACAGCCAGCAATCAGCATACAACATAAGAATGGACAATAAAATAAATACAATAGATAAAAAACTGATGAAAACAAAAACAACAACAACAACAACATCATCTGCAAAGAGCACAGATGAAACTCTGAGCTCCCCAAACTGGAAACCCTTCTCCCCCGAGCTGCGCCTTGAGATCCTGTCCATGAAAACAACAAACAAAATCGTAGACGGGGACAGCAGTGGCGGAGGCCAGCACGCACAGGGAACGTGTCCAGGTCTACAAAACACATGTAGACTGGATGAGCATACTCCCATGCACCCCCAAGAAGCCCTGGAAAGATAAAGAGCTGGTCCACTGTCCTCCGGCCAGGTCCGAATCTGCATTGTTCCTCCTGTATCCAATGTTCGACAATCGGCTGGAGGCTCCTTTCCACACCCTTGTGTGTGTGCGTGTGTGTGTGTGTGTGTGTGTTTTTAAAAATGGGAATCACCATCCCAGTCTGCCGTTCCAAAGGCGCTGTCCCAAACCTCAATGCAACACTGAAGAGGCGTGTCAGCCACGACAGCCAAACAATGTTGTGAGCCTTCAGGATCTCAGAGCAAATCTCATCTATACCTGGCACCCTGCCACTGTGGAGCTTTTTGAATACCTCAGTGACCTCTGCCAAGGGTATAGGAGAGGCTCCTCCTGGGTCCTTAGACTTTGCCTCCTCATCAGAGGACGTGCTGGTAGGGTTGAGGAGTTCTTCAAAGTGTTCCTTCCACCACTTAACGACATTCCCAGTCCAGGACAACAGTTCTCCACTCCAGCTGAGAACAGCCTGAGCCAATCCCTGCTTTCCCTTCACGAGTAACTTGACAGTTTGTCAGAACTTCCTTGGGGACAACCGAAAGTTCTTCTCCATAGCCTCCCAGAACTCTTCCCACACCCAGGTTTTGCTACCGCAACTACAGAGGCCATAGCTTGCTGAGTCACCCGATACCTGTCAGCTGCTTCCAAGCCAAGCCTGAAAGGCCTCCTACTTCCTCAGTGACAGAGGCCTCTCACAGTTCACCCGCACTACATGTTTAGGTTTAAGGTCTGTCCGACAGCCTCCCCCTCCACTTGATCCAACTCACCACCAGGTGGTGATCAGTTGACAGCTCTGCTCCTCTCTTTACCCGAGTGTCCAAGACATACGGCCACAGATCTGATGACACGACTATGAAGTCGGTCAACGATTTTTGGCCTAGATTGTACTGGTACCAGGTACAGGTTTGTCATGGCCAATCCATTACTCACTGGGGTTCAGCATGCCAAGGCCTCTGCCTTTGCCTGCTTCCTGGCCTACACTGCACCCGACCCCCATGTCCATCCCTGCAGGTGGTGGGCCCACAGGGTGGCGGCTCCATGTTGTCTCTTCTGATTGAACCTGGCCCCATGGAGGAAATGCTCGCCGTCAAGCTCCCTCCCCAGATCTGACTCCAGAGAGGTGCCCCGGTCTCCACTTCCAGGCAAGGTTTCTGTGTTCCCCTTCTGCCGCTTCATGGAGGTTTCTTAATCGCTCTTTGTCTGGACCCAAACCCAGACGAAGGTGGCAATTCCTGGGGGGACCTGTAGGTTTGGGCTGACCTAAATAACCTGACCTTTAACTTCCTCCAGCCTCTTTTGTGAACTTTAAAACTCAACCTGTAGCTGCAGTCGCTACCTCTAGTTTTGCCCTACAACTGCAGCCCAAACATGACCTCCAACCTCTCAAAAAGTAAACCTTGTATATTTGAATCTCCACCTACAAGATGTTTCTCATGGCTGCAGAATCTGCATCCACTTGCATCTGATACACTCCACAAGCAGCTACTTCTTGTGGTTGCACATATTTTGAACAAGTTGCTAAATATTAACATTTAACCTCTTTCAGAAACTCTTAAATGTGTCTCAAGCTGCATATGTTTAAGACAACTTCAGCCCCTGCCTCCACCTCAAGCCTCTCCAAAAAGATCTGCCTCTATCTCCATCATCTACCCCACACTAGCAGCATCCACATTTATCTCAACCACCAGACTCTGTGAGTAGCCATCAAACACATCGTCCACTTGCAGCATTTAGCTGTCAGCTGAAGCATTAAAATCAACCTCTGACCCCTGGCAAGAACCTGCAAACCACAGCAGACTTTTAAAAAAAAACTACAACATTGCCTACACCTACACAGCAACTCTATGTAATACCTCCACCTGCAGATTAATGAAGCAAAGCTTTTTCACATTGTTTCTGAAAGCTGCATCTCCTGACTCCACCTTTAGCCTGAATCAGCCACCTGCAACTCCATAAGCAGACTGTGACTTACAGCTGTACTGCATCCTCTGCCAGCATCATGAAGCCAACACCTGAGCACCCAGCCCCTTAAAGCAACCTCATCTTAGCATGTTTAGCTGCAGATTTCAGATCCCAGCTGAAGCCTCTAGTAACCAGCAGCCACAACCTCGAGACTCTTCTGGGCAATCTTTTTTGAAAGCCTCCAACTATGGGTTTTGGCTGAATTGTGTAGCCTGACCTTTAGCCTCAAACCTCTTTAAGAAACTTTAAAACTCCAGCATCTGCCAATACATATTCCACTTTCTTAAGTGCTTACCCTACTGCAAAGCATTCAAATTTGACTCAAAGACCAATCTCTGTGAGCAGTCATCAGCAACTTCCTCAACCTGCAGATTAGAATTTCTAGCTGAGGCTTCTTTTAGGGCTTCTAGCATGTGACTGAACCATTATACCTAAGAAGACAGCTTCTTCCCATGCTTTGCCTCCAACATTTGCAACTCCCTTTCTGCTGCAGCATCCATTTTCACTTTCAGCATAATCTAGACACAGCTTTTACCTGCAGGTATTGGCTGACAGCTGTTGTCCAGACACACACAACTCATCTTTTTTGCTGTAGAACCAATTCATTGTCTATGTGTTGTGCAGCGCAAGAGCGTATCTAAGCCTCACCGAACTGAGCGCAGCACAAGGTCGCGCTTGCCGTCCTTGAAGTGTGCTGTGTGGAACCCTAACCCTAAGATGAAAATGTTTAACTCGCTCTGCGACTAAACCTCAGTTCTTCGAATAATAGGGAAGATCGGATCACAAAAAATGGTGTCCTACTTTCCTAAGCTCCATAATACCAGTTTAAGGGCCTACCGAACATTTGCAAGACAGCTCTAGTTTTGAAAGACATTTCCAACAGTTTCAGTGTACCAGATGTGTTTTATCTTGTTCCCAATGATATACCATACTGTAGAGACCTTTTTTTCAATCTGTGTCTAACCAGCTACATCATCTGCATAAGGAGAAATACTAAGTTTTTCCATAGCTGGTCAGATTTAAAAAAAAAAACATTTTAATTTAAAGATCTGACCTCCAAAAATTGCTTGCCTGCTTTAAGCTTTCAAATAATGACGATTAAGCAGTCCTCTTTTTTGAGCTGTTGCAACAACCAAATTTCCCCCAATGGGGGATCAATAAAGTTTATCTTATATTATCTTATCTTATAAAGGGCCAGGTGATAGGGTAGGTAGAATTGGCATTGTCACTACCTGGAGTTTGCATCAACAAGCCTGGGTCTGTTGAAGTAGACAACGCTGTTTGGGCTGTGATGGCCATGTGGTAGGGTAGGTCAGTTATAGATGTTCTATGGGTATGATATAGTATGTGGTGAAAGCTAGCAGGGAGCGGGACGACTCTGGGACGCTTGAACTCACTATCCGGCCCTTCCGAGGTGTCGGTGGGACTAATCAGAAGACACACCAGTGATGTCCTGGCTCTTGTTGCCCATCATTCTACACGGTTGAGTTGTGCAGGCTAGAAGGGGCCATGTGGTAGGGTAGGGTAGGTTGTGACCATCAATGGACAGCCTATCAGTTGAAGGTGGGAATCCTGTTTTGGTTGGGGGAGACAAATAAGGGCCATGGGGTAGGTTATGTAACTTATCAGTATAGGGTATAGGGGCATAAATTGTATAAGGGGTGTCTTCACTGCACGCTAATCCTTTCATTAGGACACAAGTACCTCAGAATCAGAATCAGAATCAGAATTGTGTTTATTGCCAAGTACATTTACACATACAAGGAATTTGTCTTGGTGTATTGGTGCAAAAACAGTTAACAAGGGAAATACAGCCAAAAAAGCAAGAACTTAAATAAAATAAAATGTAAATATAATACCTTGTGTTTATATCAAATTCAAAAGAGTATGATAGAGAGAACATTCCTCCCTTTCTTTTTTCCCCCCACAAATTATTCTGCAGAGATAATCCAGTATATATGTGCCCACTATGCCATCATGACAACCATCATTTCAATAGAAAGTGTACTTAACTGTGCGATAGACACTTTAATAATAATAATAATAATAATAATAGATAGAATTTACAAAGCACCTTTCAAGGGACCCAAGAGGGCTTTACATGGTTTATGAAGTGCATGTTCACTATGTGCATTGCTTTCTCAGGCTATTGCTGGGAAACACGGTTACTGTTATACTTCACTCAAGTGTCAACTTAAAAGCTGCACATTCATGTCCCTGCCTCTAACGGTTGCAAGTGTTGCCATCAATCCCAGTGTCTCAGTGTGTCTGATAGAAACTTTAATAGCTACCAGCATGAGACACTGATCAGCCAAGCACATCAGCATAGTGAGATCCAATATGTCACCACCATGCAGAGAGCGAGGGTGTGTTTGTGTCTGTATATGTGTGTGTGTTTGAAAGGAAAGCTAGCTGCATGTGTGTCTCGTTAGCGCTGGTTGTAACAGTAGAAGTGATGGCTGTAATGTGGGAATGACAAAGGAGCTCTTACTGTGAGCTATATGAAGACGTGCGAGATCAGCAACAGTTCTGCAACATGTCACATCCCCTGGTGTGTTTGTGTGTGTGTGTGTGACTGTGTGTGTGTGTGTGTGTGTGTGTGTGTGTGTGTGTGTGTGACTGTGTGTCTGTGCACATTTTCACACTCAGGTACTACTGTATGCACAGTCTCAAGGTTTGAATTTGTGATCTTCTAATCTACTGTTACTTTCACTGTGAAATGAAAAAATGAAGCCCCAAAAGAAGTTGTAATGTTAATAAATGTTTCTATTGACCCAGTTACTGGAAACTAATGTTTCTATATCAACAAATATCATGTAAAAATAAAACAAGTACAGATTGCTACTAAAGCTGGCAATCTCAGAATTTGTGACTGTCTAGCAGTGGCAACATTTTGATGACATCATCAATTTTACAGAGCAAAATTATTCTGTGCATTGAGAATTTTCTAAAATGTCACATTTTGAGCTTCTAAGTTAGTTTTCTCAGCGTGCCAATCCATGAATTACTTTCATCATGTTTGAACTGTGATTGTTTTTTCACTTTTTTTTTAACACTTTTTTTCGTTACTTCTTTCAGATTTTATTACTCAAGGGATGACAACTTTATAGTTACATGCAGCGGAAAGGCATTAAAAAAATAGATTTTGGGGGTGGGGGGTCGGTGCCTTGCACAACAGCACCTCTGCAGTGCTCAGGAAGTGAACTGGCACCTCTCCAGCTACCAGACCAATTTCCAGACTTGGCCCACTGGGACCTGAACCGGGGGCCCTCTGGTCCCCAACCCAAGTCCCTGCAGACGGACCTGAGTCCCCCACTTAAACCCAGAAAAAAGACTTTGACGTTCTAATTTTCTTACCTTACCATGATTATATCAAGGTATATTAAGTTCAATTCATGTCCAGATATCATTCAGAGCCTACAGCCAAAATGTATTTTTCTCTGGTTCTACTATTCATAAGTCTTTGTTTGTATGAAATAACATGTGACTTATTGTATACAACATTTCTGCCAACTTACAAATAAAATATTCTCACTTAGATTTTTTGTTTGCAGAAAAAAACAACTGGTTAAGACAACACAACGATGCAGTATTTTTCAGACCATAGATAATGCAACACAACACTTTCGTTTCAACTAAGGAAGAGTTCAGAAATCAATCTTTGGTGGATTAACCCAGATTTTTCATCGTCTTGGCATTCTCTCCAGAAGTCTTTCACTCTGCTGTTGGGTGATGTTATGCCACTTATGGTGCAAGCTTCAAGCAACTCGGCTTTGTTTGATGGCTTTTCATGTGATCGGTAGGGATGTAACGATTCACTCAACTCACGATACGATTCTCTCACAATTTATTTTACAAAATGAGACTGTTGACAAATTATGACTGAAAAAGATTCCTTTTGGGGCTGCAAACCCGCTTGTCAGTGTGGTTTGGCCTTTTAATGTTTTTTTCTTGCAACAAGGGGAGGTGATTGGAGCTTCTCATTGTGGTGTCGATTAAATGCTGCATCATGTTGGTTGTGCTATTTGTGTAGTTCCCCGTCTTCTTGCAATATTTGCACACAGTTTTTGTCTTGTCTGTTATCTTCTCACCTTTTTCATTTTCTGTCTTGGGGAAGCCAAAATGCTTCCACACCTCCGATTTAAAACACGGTGGTGCATCCTCAATTTCAAAATCTTGCTTTGCAGCTGCCAACCGCCTCTGCTCTACAGCTTGTGACGCTCAACATATTATTGCGAGTCATTTTTCAGAGTACCGACGTGAATCTTGACACCTTTGAATCGATTTGACGATTCATCTTTACATCCCTAGTGATCAGTGCCCCATTGAGCAGAATGAGGTGAGGGGTTTGGAGTGGTCCCTTCTTTTTTTCCAGAGCTGTACTTAGTTAACACCAAATACCTTAACTACTTTCAGATTTGTTTATTGCTATTTATAATGTGTATAGCGCTAATTCATAACAAGTGTTATCTCAAGGCGCTTAACAAAAGAGCAGGTAAAAGACCTTACTCATTGTTAATAAAAATGCTATGGGGGAGATGGTATAAGCGTGCTAACACACTGAACGAAATTGGTAAATATTGTGTTACATACACAGTAATGTGCATTCTGCAGCATCAATAAGCCACTAATGCAGACATATCATGTAGAAATGTGCTTTTAGAGGTTGGCATGATCAGGACAATCACCTTAGGTCTTTGAAAATGTATTTTTCTTACACTGTTCATTTTTTTCTGATTTTCTGATCACTGTACAATTCTCTTTCATTCTGGTATCATTTTATCTGGTCTTCCCAATCCCAATTCTATCAGTGTATCCTTTACTTGTTCAACTTTCTGCCACAGTGAAACATATTTTAGTTGGACGCACACTGCAAAACATCATACTGGAAATTAATGGATGGCACTGTTTTCTCATAAATTTGATATAAATGTATGTTTTCTTTAATCTTAGCAGTTTGAACT
Organism: Tautogolabrus adspersus; assembly: GCA_020745685.1. Classification (NCBI taxonomy): domain Eukaryota; kingdom Metazoa; phylum Chordata; class Actinopteri; order Labriformes; family Labridae; genus Tautogolabrus; species Tautogolabrus adspersus. The sequence continues at coordinate 5,953,435 of CM036539.1, forward strand.
GAGCGAGCAGAGGTTGAGCTGACTTCTGCTGAGGACTGTCGTTCAAGAAGTCATGTATCGTTTCTGACTGATCTCTGATGGGTGAAAGCATAGCAGAGGCTTACTTTCAACACTAGAGGGCGCTGGTGACTTTCAATACAGTTGGTTGCAGTTCACACTCTGGTACTTTACAGCGGAGCACTGCATTAACACTGACACAAAAGCATGCTTTAAGATTAATGAAAAGCACACATCCTTTAGTGTGTCCTCATTTAGTGCTCTCATTTTGTCTGCACACATTCAAAGGCCTCGAACTTCAGCACCAAAACCAGAAACAATTACATAAGTTCTTCAAACAGAAATGATCTTACTCTTAAATTTCCTCTTCAACACCCCAAGCAGAGCATCTCACATCCTGCAAAGAAAGACTTTTCACAAACACGTTTTATTAACATCAAAGATGAGTATGCAACGTGAGACGTTGGTGTTAATAAACCTTTATTAAATCAAAGAGCAGATAAAAACATTAAGGCAAGACGAGCAGCGAGCATCGAGCTGCAAAATGGAACTATACAAGGCATGATCCATTCATAAAAAACTAGAAAATTATAAAGCCAGAGGACACAGAACAAAGTGATAAAGAGCATGTGTGCGTTTGTGTGCGACTGCATTCAAGCTGTTAGTTGTGTGTGTGCGTGCATGCTAGTGAGATGCTTGAGTTCATGTGTATACTATGTGTTATCAGGAGTGCCTTTAGGACGCATTTTGAGATGATAACAAAAGTAAAACAATAAAGTAGAGTTATTACCAACCTGTGGATAAAAAGATTAACAGCCTAAAAATAAAGAACACTTCAAGCAGCCAGATATAACAGAGTCAGTAACAGACAACTAAAGTGCATGTGTAGAGACTGAAACAAGAACCAGATGATGGAGACGTTTGTTTGCATTCTACATGAATAAGCAACTTAATGACAGTTATATTAAATATTATTAAAATTACTTTAAGGCTCTCTTCCTCTTTTTCACATCAGCTGACAAATTGTTATAAAAAATGTTTCCAGGCTTTTTTACAAGATGAACATTTTTTTTTTTTTGTGAAGGGTTTTAGTGTTTAAAATTACAGATAAACAGGAATGACCAAACTCCCTTTAAATTCTAAACAGGAGTATTATGGATGTGAAAGGCCGACCAGTCAAAAGGTACAAACTCACTTCAGAAAACAGTCAAAATTGAGCACAATTTATTTTAAATTGTTGCAGGTAAACAAAGTCATTTGGTTAGCTGAGTGTGGCTAACGTTAGCAGTGCTAGCACCGCAAGCCTTGGGTCCTACCTGCTGGTTTACATCCACATGCATGTGCTAAGTACGATAACGCATCGCTCCGGGTCGCTATGCCAGTTTAACCTGACAACGCCTGAATTAATTTGTATCTCAATTTTCTCGATCAAAATACTGCCAAACCCTGCTGCTCCTACAAGATGCTATCCGTTCACTGTGCTTGTTTACATCCGGGTAGTAGAGCAGGGAGATCAAGCCCATTAACCAGAGCTACAGCCCGGGCTAGTGGCGTGATGCTGCATTGCTGTTTGAGCTTAACATTCGACGGGCATCCAGGGCCACAAATATTATCTATGTGTTTAACTGACAGGTAATCCTGTTGCTGACTAGGGAGTGTGAAGACATTGAACAGTTTATTGGACTGAACGTGCTCATCCTTTATTATTTCTGTTCACGTCAGTGTAATCTATTGAGAAAACGAACGGTCCAGCAACTAAAGGGATCAGGAGGGGAAACCGTTTGTCTGGCTATTCTGAACTGAATTCTAGCTAAGTTTCCCTGCCCAGAGGTTTCCAGTGTGGAGGTGAAAAAACAAAAGATAAAACATGTTATACTCCATTTTTGGCCTTTAGGGCAGCCAAAAGCATCCTCCAAGAAACAAAACTTTAGCTGAAAAGATTTCTGTCTGCAGGCACGAGTACAAAACGGAGAAACTACAGAAGCCAATAAGGTTCTCCCCCTTGTGTCTGTGCCACTCTGTTAACTGAGGAAAGAGACTCAAGTTCATGTATACAGATCACATTCCCTTACAAACGTCATGCCAGACTCTCCGTGTCATCTTTTTTATGTTTATGACATGACATGTCATATTTTGAAATATTCTGGTTTACTTTCTTGCTGAATGAAGGGTCAGAAGATTGATTCGATTAAGTCTGCATGCCAAATGTGAAGCTGAAGCTTGCAGTGAAGACAGAAAACAGAAAGAAAGCACGGCTGGCTGTGTTTGAAGGTAAATGTTTTTTGTACATCAAGAAAATGATGGGTTACATTTTGAGCTGTAAATGTGTAGTTTGATTTTGAATGCCATTAGAGGCGTTTCTTGCTGTTTTCAGTCTCTATGCTAAAATGCAATAACTGACCTTGTGTTTTTCATCCTGATATTAAGAGTGGTGTAGATCTTTGCAAACATTTCCTGTAAGTATTAACAAGTTCACTGAACAAGTTCATATCTGCAACTTCTATTCAGCTCACTAACAAGCTCAGCTGTGTGTCATCTCTGTCTGTTAAGAAATATGGAAATCTGACGACAGACATCCTTTTATTTTTAGTGAATATCATCCGACTAAAAATGTCACAAAGTGAAAAAATAAATCTGGCTGCCTCATAAGCATGAAAGTGCAAAAAGATTAAATGCATATTTACGTCAAATGAGAGAGGCTTCAAGATGATTCATTTAAGCTTTAGATCTGTTCATTGAGGAGCTTTGTACTGAGAGAGGTTTATTATGAAGCTATAAAAAAAGTAGACTTCTCCAAACTCATCTCTGAACAAAAACATCAATGAGGAATGTGTGTGTTTGAGAGCTCTACGAATCAGTACAGATCCAAACTGGGCCACATGATTCAGATAGGTTTGCTTGTATGCATGCACTTAATGTGTTGCAGAGGAGGCATCGTCAGCTCACAAGCTGAGAGAGCTTTAATGTAAAGCCATAATAAACATTATAAGACAGGGTATGTATTTATTTTTACCTGTTTTTGTTAACATGCTCGTCTCAGGGAGCCTGACTTGGACTGTGAAGATTTCTTTAAACAAGGGTGCTAAATAGGAGAGGTAAAAGTGTTTACATGTTTCATTTAATCAGCAGATTTCAAAATGGTGCTGATGCCCTTTGGAGTGACTTGAATTCAATAAAATTATAGACACTAAATAATTAGAACAGACCGTGTGTGTGTGTGTGTATGTGTGTGTGTGTGTGTGTGTGTGTGTGTGTGTGTGTGTGTGTGTGTGTGTGTGTGTGTGTGTGTGTGTGTGTGTGCGTGCGCGTGTGTGTGTGTGTGTGTGTGTGTGTGTGCGCGCGTGTGTGTGTGTGTGTGTGTGTGTGTGTGTGTGTGTGTGTGTGTGTGTAAGCAGCTGCCTGAAACAATCAGCGTGGTGTCACTCCTGGAGAGCCCAACCTCCAGAAACCTCCTACACCTACACACCACAACGCCACCACACATCATTGGTCAACAGGACTAAAAGCTGATTGGCTGTTACAGCAGAGTGTTAATGGTTTTGCCTCCTACGTTCAAAGCTTGTTAAAGTACAGACTAAAGCAAACAAAGAAATCACTCACTCTTTGATTTTTTTTTCTTTTTGCAAAAACAGTTTCTTTGAATGTTTGCTCCTTAGCAAAAAAGCAAGAAGCATAGAGACATAGGTAACATGTATGTGTGTGTGTGTGTGTGTGTGTGTGTGTGTGTGTGTGTGTGTGTGTTTCTCCTCATCCAGCTCTATTCTACGTTTGCAGCTACAAGCCCCTCTGCCCCTCCATCCATTTGTGTGTTTATCTGTCGGTCTTCTTGGCCCACGCCAGGTCATCTGAACGTGGTTTCTGCCCTGCAAGTCGTTGGATCAATTGCTCCATCCGTCTCCAAAAGCCCAGCTGGTCCAGCGGATAGTTACACCAGCCTTTGGATGTGGAGAACAAGAAGAGCAGACACATTATTAGGCAGTACGAAGAAAATGAGGAACGTAAAATGAGGAGAGGAAGAAGAACAAATAAGCAAGACAATGTTAAAAGAAGACTGCAGAGTTGAGGAATGAAGGTATTTTTGTGTCTAGAAATGAGATAAGCCAATAAATAAATGTGTAGAAGTGAAGGACTGCATGGCCATATTTAATATTTTTAAATATTGCAGCATGCTACCCTGTGATGTCAGGGGGAAGTGGCCGCTGTATGAATAAAGTGAATTTACAAAAGTGACTGCAATAAAGTGAATACAGGGACAAGCCAATAACATTTTGCAGCTGAGAATGATTGTCTCTGTGGCAGTGTATAAACATTAGCTTATAGAGAAAAGAGAAGACCCGACAGTGACGCACAAGTTAAAAACCTCCTTTGCAGGTCCTTTGAGAATTACCTTCTTTTTGTTTTTTCATGTTTTTGCAGGTTGAGTGGCTGCCAAATGTGCACAACTGTACTGTGAATTTGCACCTAAGTCTATCTTTAGTGTCATTGTGAGGCTGTGTGTGGGCACAGTGACATCAGCATGTGAACATCGTGATATTTGGCAGATAAAGTTCACAGTGTTTCCAATTTTAGGAAAAGTTAACAAGCTACCATTTTCACTTTGCATAAAACAGAAAGTCAGGCTGACGGTAAAGTTGTTTCATTGCTTACAGTCATTTGATAAACTGAAATATAGACCTGGGCAAATGACTTGAGGATTAGGGCCACTGACACTTTGTGTATTAGTTCAGACATTTATTTTCTCAGAAGTTACTCACTTAATTCTGACTTAAAAGTGAGTATTCTGAGATAAAGTGGCCCTTATCCTTTTTGGATCAAAATATTTTTAAACAGCCAATCCCAAGGTCCTGGCCTCATCCCCCAGAAGATCGCTGAAGGTACTGCAGGTGGCAGCTAGAGCTCATTTACGATAGAGAAATATTTCTTTGACCTTTTTTTTTCTTTTCTTTTCTTTCACGCAGTAGCTTAAAATTTGAAAGTGTGCAGGGACTTTCTGAATTGCCATAGGCCACTTTTACTTTGTATTTAATGCTAATCAAAGATGTATGTTTAAAAGTTGGGTGAACCCTGGCCAAGCGGCAACCTCCAGTCTTGAAAAATGAAGCCAATGCGGAAGTGTAAAATACTAAAGTTCGGCGAGGGTCCGCTTGAGGCCGGCTGTAGAAGCACCGGAAGTCACATACACACCACAAACAAAAAAAGCACATCTTACAGCATAAATGAACATGTTTACAGCCTGCTACAAAAATGAAATAGGTCTGATTAGTTATTGTCACCTTGGGCACACACTGAATGGGGGGGGGGCTCCGTTTTGATTTCATGAACTTTACGTGTTATCCACAGTTAGGCGCGTAGCTGACCTGATTGACAGGCGGGTGCGATGTAACGGTTTGTCAAGAGGCTTAAAACCCGCCTCAGCTCCAGCTCTCATCCTGTCGTTAGGTTGACTGAAAGTTAGGCTGAGACAGGCTGCTTAACAACTTAAATAAATAGCTTAAATAGCTTATTTCAGAGGAATCCATTGAAGACTAGAAATAAGTTCAGGAAAACTCTGGGTTTACAAACTTCGTAAGGTCATGCTCAGTGCTAACATGTATCCACATTACCAGTGTTTCAGAGAAACACTCAAAAAGATCCCCAAAGTTTGTACTCATTACACCTAAACCTACAGGTGTAGGATTAAGATTTTGTTTATAAAAGATATATTCTTCACTCCTCTGTCAGTTCAGGGCATCCCAGGAAAAATGCCCCCGATTTAACTTCCCCATCAGCTAATTTTTGTCTCATGTTCGATCTGTTTTGCTTGTGTTTATGATATAAAGAAAAGAAACAGAAAGTAAAGGTGCATGTCTTGGTCACAGTTCAATCATAAAACTGTAGCACACCGTGGAGCCTCTCCTGCAGGGCTGCTGACTGTGCTGTCTGTCAAACACTCAGTCACACTGGACCTCAGCTATGCAATGATCGGACTTTGACACTGGCGTATATACCTAAGTGTTTCAGACAGATCAGTCCATAGCCTTGGACCCCTAATGGGAGTTTTGCTACTGTAGACATTAGTTTTATCCTCAACCCCACCCTCTTCTCCAGCAGCACCCACAGGGCAAACACTGACCTGTGTTAACCCATTTGTAACCATCCTTTCTCCAACTCTTCTCCACCTCTTCTTCTCCAAACATTGTCTCAAGTGTGTCTTTTTCTTTTAATCTCTTGGCTTCACCTCAGAATTCACTTCTCTGTTCTTAACATCCTCTTTCCCTCTATTGTCATCTGTCTTTTCATGCTTTATTCCCATCTGACCCTGATCCTCTGTCCCCCTAGGAAAATCCAACCTCACGTCTCACTCTCGTCATCATTTACTGATTAGATTTCAGGGTAGTGGAGGGATGAGAGGGTCTTATCAGCCCCTACCAACCCAAGAAACTACCCTCACATGCATACACACACATCCTCAGTCTCTCTTCTTTGTGGTTCATAAAACTCTTATAGCTCTGCATCTACTGTATGTTTAAGGTAAATACATGAATGTATGTATGGCTGCAGGCCAAAGAACATTTACATGTACAAATGCATACATGCATGAAGGTACCATAGTCTCTGTGCTCAGACACTGCTCTGAGGTAAACATACATCTGCTATGCAGATTACACACACACACATACAAGATGCAGTTAAGGACTCCCCTGACTTTCAAGATGAAAAGCCTTTTTTTACTTTTACCAAAGTAACTCAAACACAAGGTGTACATTTGTATGTAGAGCAAGGCGTTTGCCAGTTTTACAATTTTAAGACTACAAAGTCAGTCAGAACATTAACATGGACAGTTAAGTCGAGCTCATTTAGGAGATTTAGTTGGACTTCTGTCCTTGTCCCAGTATAAACGTCCTAGTCCCAGTATACAAGCATCAGAGTAGAATCAATTTAATGATTTGCTTTGGTAGATGGCAAGATGCCCCATTTAAGCAAGTTTTTATTGGACCTTTTTCAGTTGATCTTCAATCAAATGTTTAACTCCTTCAGCTGTGAAGGCTGTGGCTCAGTGGTAGAGTCTGTCGTCTCTCAATCTCCATCTCCTGCAACCACATGTCGAAATAACTTTTGGCAAGAAAGTTAACCCCAAGTTGCTCCCGAATGAATTTGTATGAATGGATTAGTAAAAACTGACGGACACTTTACAAAGCAGTGTCTGCCAGCAGCGTGTGAATGGGTGGCCATGGGTAAGTGTGACCTGCGGTGCAAAAGCGCTTCCAGTAGTTAGAAGACCTGAAAAGTGCTATACAAGTTCAAGTCCATTTACCATTTAACATAGATGACATAACATAAAGTGTGTTTCCTCTTCTGCCAAAGAATACAAGGTTATAGCTTTAGCATTTGCCTTTTGAAAAGAATGACGTGATCAAACTTGATCCCAGGCCACCAGCCTGGAGGACTATAGCCTCCATTCTTGGGGTGCGACATAACCACGAGGCTATCAGTGCCCCGAGCACTCGCCATCTTGAGACCTTTTGACATGTCTTCTTCTTAGCTCTCTTCAAGGCATCTATGCTTTTCTACTTCCGGGTCAAAGCCGGGCACAGGAACTGTGCAGCATGCATGAAAAAGCCTAGGTCAGTAGTCCAGCTTTAGTTGGACTAAGACAATAAATTAATGTTTTTAACAACATGTAAAGGTCCTGAATGACACCAGCAGACACACACACAAACACACACAAGACACACACATGACACACAAGCCTGCATACAAACACACGCAAATATAGACATTCACATCGGCTGTGTGTACTTAGGCTACCCTTGTCTGATGCTCACACACAACCACCCATGATGTGTTTGCATAGGATGAATACTATAGCTACAGGGTTGTGTGTGTGTGTGTGTGTGTGTGTGTGTGTGTGTGTGTGTGTGTGTGTGTGTGTGTGTGTGTGTGTGTGCGTTGTGTGTGTGCGCGTTGTGTGTGCGTACGTGCGTGTCCCTCCAGTGACCCTCTCTCTGCTGGAAGCTAGTAAAGCAGCCAGAGGTTCTGTTTGATTTCACTTTCTTTCTCTCCATCTCTCCTTGTTCTCCTTCTCTTACCATACACTCCTCCTTTTTTTTTTAACTCTAAATCCCTGCTTCCTTCCCATCCTCTCCTCACCCTCCCGCTCCCGTCCCCCTCCACCCTCCCGTGTCCTCCATCCCCCCTCTGCCTGTGAAGTCCTATTTGTTAGAACAGACAGCAGGTTAGCATTAAATATACATGGGGATTGTCAGCCGGTGGCGAACACAAAGGCAGCTAGGCGGGCCCCAGTGGAATCCAAGCCCGGCCCAGGCAGGCAGGCTGGGGGAGCGTGGGGGCTGTCGCCGTCCCCTGTGGGCCCCCGACCGCCACCAACCCACCTCCCACCACAAACACACACACACACAGGTTAGAGACCAAGGGGAGGTCAAAAAGACGAGTACACACACAGATGCTCGAGTATGCAGATGTAAGAGAGTGTGCGCGTGAACAAACACTCTTTCCCGATGCCAACCCCCTCAACTTACTCACACACATCTGTCGTCCGCAGGGGCGCAGGGTGACGTACAAACTGAATCCCCCTTGTGTATCCTCCTGCTTTCCTCTCTCTCCCTCTCTCCCTCTCACCCAGATGCATGCAGAATACTGAATGTGCCTCTGTTACGGAGGCCTCGTGTCTCTAAAGACACAAATGCACGAAAACAGAACATTGTCTTTTAGTTATTTATAAGAAACCGACAGACAGACAGACACTGCCACCATTTTGTCCCAATCTACTGAGAATTGTAAGGGAAATTATTCTGGAGTCATCAGCTGCAATTATGGCGATCTAAAATGGCCGCCCACAAAATACACAGTGATAACGTCTGGGGGTCACATTATCCTTCTGTGTCTTCACACTTTGATGGTTCCAATATGAGGGCAGGAACATTGTTATAATTCTGGTATGACCGTCCAGGGATAGATTTATTTTGATCTCCAAAGCTTGGCTCCGTCCCTCTGATGCAGCTGATATCATCCAAACTAAAATACTGTCATTTTAGTATTTTTTGATTATCAAGCTTTTTTAACTTAACTAGCCAGCTACTCTTCTGTAGCAAGAGTTACAAGAAAGAGCAAACTGGCCCCCGTTATAGTCTCAACCTCTGGCGGGGACCCTGCTCTTTAAAATGTCTTAAATGTCTTCTACATAACAATGGCAAATATCAAAATGTAAATATACAGCTTCTCAATACTTTCCCTTAGAGATGTATTTATTCTCAGTCTCATTGTTTCTATCTTAACAATAATCAACATTAAAAGTAATGTTTTTATCTCTTCTCTAACGTGTTATTCATTCTGTCTTCTGTTATAAACAGTCTTCTAATTCCTTCCTAACAAAATGTCACAGCTATTGTTACAGTGAACTTTCTTTTTCTTGTTTTTCTCTCTTGATATTCATCCATTACAAACAGGATGTTGGTAGAAAATTCTCAGTGGTACAGAAACTTTCTGATAAGTGTCACCCATTAAGTACGTTTACATGCACACCATTTTCCTATAAGGTCCATATTCTGGTTAAGGCAATATTCCAAAAAAGGTGTTTACATGCTCCGCAGAGTGGTGAGCTACTGGAATATTCCCGTTTCCATGTTAATCAGAAAATTCCAAATAAACCGTAGTAGTAGTAGTAGCGTCATGACAAGACGTCATCTAGGGGCGTAAACAAATCCTTGAAGTAGCATATTCAGGAGCATATTCCGACTAACGCGTTTGCATGACCCAATATTCGGGTTGATACAGGCATATGCCAGGGGTCTTATTCGGTCTTTAATAATCGGAAAATGAGCTTAATCTGGTTATGACAATTGGAATAAGGTGTTTACATGACTCCTACGCAATCAGAATACTGTCATTATTCCGATTAATACAGGAATATGGTGTGCATGTAAACGTAGTCACTGTGACTGCTTGATTCTGATTGGCTACAGTGGGGTGTGTTACATTTTTCTTAAATTGAAGGATTGGTGTGGGAAAAGAACAAATACTGTATATAGGGCTTTCACACTTGCAGAGAACTCTTGAAAACCTCCTGATATTTTCAGGAGGAGCTGTATGTGTGAACGCAAACAGCCACATTTTTAACTCGGACTTCACCCGGAGTTTCTCCTGACAGACCCCTAGTGTTTTTTCCGCCGCAATTCAGCTCTAGCCAGTCGGAGAGCGTGGTGACGTTTATATCCTGTGACTGGAGTCAGTGCACAGACTGTATTAATGAGACCGCTACGATCTCCGTGCACGTAATTAAACGGCTGCATTACGTTTTCTGTTTTGTCAGTATTATCTTCTCCGCTCTTAAGTTCATAGTATGATTCTGTTGAACTACACGTGGCTTTGATATAAAGGCAAATATTCTCATTATAGCATCGTATAGCGGACTCTGTTGCTTCGTCTGCTACTTCCACGTTGTTTTTTAGTTACGTCTTACCTCAGGAGACTTACCTCAGGATTATGTTCAAGCATGTCAGGTCAGGTTAGTATATGCATATGGGAGGGGGGCAGCGGGTGTTGTTAGATGTAACAAATGTTTCATGTCATGCATGTGTTTTCTAAGCTGCTTCTGGATGCTTTGAATATCCCTCGGGATCAATAAAGTGTCCATCCATCCATCCATCTTCAAAACTGTTGAATCAATGACCCTGCTGAGGACCTTAGTAAGTTACATTTGTTTGCTTACATTGTTTAAGAAGGAAGCATCTGATAGTTCTGGGTGAGTTTACATTCTATACCTGTTTTTCACCAAACAGAATAAATACACACTCACTCACTCGCTCGCACAAACGCACGCACGAAAGAACGAAAGCACGAAAGAACGAAAGCATGCACGCTCAACTGACCATGATAACCATGCAAATACATAATTTACTTGTGGTAATCATAGCTCTCACCTGTAGTGATACAGTAGTATGTCTCGTGTGGCGAGACATGGTGGATGCGATGGTGTTTCCGTGGCAACACCAGATGCCAGTCCTGAAGCAGCGTGACCCAGCACGGCAGGCCAAAGTAGGAGTGGCTCCACTTATGAATCTGATTGGTCAATGTCACAAAAACCGCCAGGGCAAAGACGTAGCAGTCCCAGGGATAGGACGCTGCCAAGGCCTCTGAAAGGTGACAGGAGATAGACATGTATATACAGAGTGAGAAACAAAGAAGGAGAGAGTAAAGTTAATAGAATTATTGATCAAACTGTTAAATGTAATGAAGAGGGCCAGCATGAAGGCGTAGTACTCCCACAGAGAGGATGCTGGCAGGAGCCTCGGAGAGATGAAGAGACCGAGGGGGAGGAAGAGGAACTGGGGGAAAAGAAGAGAAGACGGAGAGACGAGGAAGAGTGGCAGCAGGGGAAGACAAAGACAGACAAGTAGGAAGATGAGGAGAGAGGGTAAAAATAATCTCAATGTAACATAAAAAAACAAGGACGACAGAGAGTAGTCAAAAATTATTATTTTTTAAATCACAGACTGTTTGCCAATAAAAGAGAGGCCAAGTGGAGTGCGAGTCATCTGACATCAGTGTTTTGGACTTTAGTCACATTGTTTATCACAGTGCTGACATCCCGACACCACAGGCATCAAGAGAGACATTTCAGTGAGTCAGTCAGGAGTGAGACGCTCCTCACCTGTGTGCCATCTTACAAGAAAATCAGTCTCAACAAATTCTGTCTGTTGTTTATTGACCAAGTAAAAGTCAGACTGAGGTTCAAAGGAACTATGAATCATCATCCGAGTCTCCTTTTAATATTTAAAGGACTCCTGCTTTCTGAATCTCCATGAGAGCTGCGCAGCAGTCCTACAGAGACACTCAGGGACAGGACACAATGTGTGCTGTGTTTTTTTTAATGTGATATTTAGATGAAGGTGGAGTTGGATTCTGGGGAAAAGGGAGGTGAGTTTACAGGCTCAGTGAGAATGTCACAATAAAACAGCATTATTATGAGTGCATCTTTCTTTACAGTGATGTATTGTCTTTGGAACGGCCCAGCACTTCACACAATCAGAGGTTATCAGAAGCTATAAAACAGCAGAATGAGAGGGTGATTCCTTTATACGGACGCGGATTAGGGCCACTGAAAAAAGGAAATTTTGGTTCTGAGATTAAAGTCAGAATTCTGACTTTTTTCTCAGAATTCTGACTTTTTTTTCGGAGCCAGAATTCTGAGAAAAAAGTCAGAACCAAATGTCTTTTTTTTCGAGGCCCTAATCCTCTTCCGTACCTTTAGTAGGTGAGGGAAGAGAGGGAAAATCTTTGGGGCCTTTTTGCCTAATTAGAATGAACAGCTGAAGAGAGACAGGAAATGTTGGGAGTAGAGAGAGTGGGGGTCGACACAAAACAAAAGGCAGAGGTCGGATTCGAACCCGCGGCCACTGCTATGAGGACCCTAAACCTCTGTACACGTGGCGCCCAAAACAACCACTAGGCTATCTGGCTGCCCCAAGAAAGGGAAAATCTTTGAATAAGAAATATTTTGGGTTGAGAGTGAATGACCTTAAAAGAACTTGGAGTGTAACATGGAATAAAGCAAATGAGATTTGAAACAAAAGATGAAACTGTCATTTATTTCTTCTTTATTTATGTTTTTAATTCTGTAAACTTTTAACTTAAGGGACCTGGCAGCTCAGTACGATTGCTTACACAGTTATTGAAAGTCGACTCACAAGGCCCAGATTTGCACACATTCTCAGCCTCAACACTACACCGGATTTTGCATACCAAGCACACTTCTCTACATAAAGACACATCATTCAAAAGTGAAAGCCTGTGCTGAACACCGTCACTGAAACACTCCACTACACTCAATCAGCAACCAGCTGCACTCAGAATGCACATGTGAAGACACTTGTAACCAATCAGAAATCAGAGCTTGAACACCATCATTAGGAGTTTGGTTTTGCTTTTCATTGGAGAACAAATTGTGGAGAAAAAATGAGAGGAATAGGTCATCGAGTAAGAGAAGGATGAGTAAGAGGAGACAGAGGAGAAGGAGGAAGAGGGGAAGAAGCAAGAGGAGAAAGACCAGAGACATGATGGACAGTGATTTGAATACTGTGTAATGTTTTTTATGTACAGTATGTTCATGTCATCTCAGTTCTGTATTGAGAGTGAAAAATAATTTTACCGATTTGCATTTAATCCAAATTGAAGGAGAAGATGATGTCAGACAAATGGTCAGTTTTATTGTGCCACTATCGATGTGAGCTGACGATTGAGCTCAGATATGCAGAGAAAGACTTTGAGGTGCAGAGTGTAATTCTTCAAACATTCACATGAAAACAGTGTTAAACAGTTTGCTATCTACTCTTACTTACGAAGTATTTCTCTCCGTATGACTTACAGCTGTCCTCCCTTTGTCTACCTCCACGCTCTTCCCCTCTCTTTAGTTTTAACAGTGATCTTATGACCCCTGTTCAAGTGCAGACATGACAGCTGGAGATGTCACCTCACAGCTCTCCCCCTTACCTCGGTCTCTGTCTCTGTCTTTGTCTGGTGACCGGTTGACACCGTGTGGAGCTTGACATGACAGGTTTAGATGTCATCTTACCGCTACATGACCCTCTGCCACCGCCACCCCCCCACGCTCTCTCGCTCCGTCTCTTCTCTTTGCACTCTCACCCTCTGTCTCAAACTCTTAGCGGTGACCACTTATTGTGCAGACATGACAGGTGTAGATGTCACTGTGTCTCTCCCTGTCTCTGTCTGGTGACCTCTTGACTCCCTGCGGTGTGTGACATGACAGGTGTGGATGTCACCTACGAGAGAACCTCACTACTGCTTCTCTCCCCTCTAATCTTCCCTCCCTCACCCCCCATTAGCTGCTCCCTGCTGTGGACAATCAGCTGACCTTTCCAAGTTTCCCCTTTGCTCCTTCAATTCTTGATGTATAAAAACTCCTCAGGATTTTCATTTGTTTCAGAGTTTGAGTCTGTGATTAAATTGTCTTCTTCATCTATTATGTAATCTACTGTGTTTGAAAATAGAATCCTACTTTACGCTCACACGTCCTTTCTTTACAGATTATTTTTGGGTCTTTTTATGCCTTTATTTGGATAGGACAGCAAACATGGGGAGAGAAAGAAAGAGGGATGATATACTGTAGGATCCAAATTGTGTCAGGACTGGGAGTAGAACCTGTTGCCCCTGTACATGGGGCTCCAGCTCTACCAAATTCTAAAAAACCAGCAATCCATTTTCTGTTTTTTAAATACTTGACTTCTAGAGGTGGGGGAAAAATCGATACAGCATAGTATTGCGATCTTTTGTGTGCAGCTATTATATCGTCTCATGGCCGCCAAGTATGGATATTTTTATTATAATAACAGCAAATATGCTTATTTAGTTTTTAATTACTGAAAGGGTCACACATTTCATTTTGAACAAGTTGCATTGTTAAAAATTCCTGCAATTGTTCAGTCGTCCATACAGGTTTGTGTTCAGTTAAGTTTGTTTAGACTGAAATACTAACAGTTCAGATTGAGAAGTTCATGCAGCCTTTTACAGGGTTTGACTTTATCACAGTGTTAATCAGTCTGTGGGCTCGACTCCCATTCTGTAGAAATAAGACTGAAGTGAGATGAACTGACTGAGAGTGTTTTCTTATTTGACAAAACAGTTCTTGATTTAGTTTAATTTTGTGGACATGCAGTTATAAAAGTGAAATAAAAATGTTTAAAATCGCAATAAAATCGTATTGTGACTCAAGTATCGTGATAATATCGTATCGTGAGGCCTCTGGGGATTCCCACCCCTACTGACTGCTATAGTAAAGGGGCAATAGCTGGAATCACTATGCTGTGTTCATGACAAAAGACAAGTTTAAAGAATTGTTTGCAGCCATGTCAGTGACTCTGAGGCTGCAGATTAAAGCAAGAATAATAAAATGCCTACAATAAGTGCTGCTATTAAAATTGCTAACTTTAGCTAATACCAGCATTGTTACAGGTCTGAATAAAAAGATCTGACAGCTGCAGCTCATCCAGGATGCTTCTTCCACAGTCCTCACCAACACCAAGAAAAAAGTATACCACATCTGTCCTCAGATCTCAAGGCTGGCTTCCTGTTGGTCAACGGACAGATTTTAAAATTCTAATCTTCTTATGTAAAGAACTAAATGGTCTTGGTCAGACCTATTAGTCTGTTATGATGCATTCAGACCCCTCAGGTCCTCTGGGACAGTTGCCATCCATGTTGAAGTTCTGTCTTAAACTATGATTTAAAGTCAACACTAAACCCTACGTTAAAACAATAAGGTTGTAACTGTAGTTGTGTGTTTGGTACCACTACGGGGACGTTCAGGTTCACTAGTGAAGCGTAACGTCCAAACTTACCAAAATATTGTCACAGAAATTTAATGTGACCAATCAGTGAAGAGCATCCTTCATAGTTCAGTGTTCGTTACAGTGTCCCCTCTCGTGTCTAATTGTGTCTGAGAACAACTTCCTTTAACTGCAGTCAATCCACAAACAGAAACAGAAATGTGCAAAGAATATGACAAAGCATTATGATTAAGTAATAACAGCAGTAACAACCTTAATGTACGGCCAGCGTTAAATAACAAACGGTGATATTGAAGGGTGAAATCTGCTACTAAAACACCAGGTCATTTAACGGTTCTCTGTTGTTAGATGATTAAATTATCTCCGCTCACGGAAAACAAAAGTCCTTGTTCATTTCAGGGATGAAATGAACAAGGAGAATACACCCCCGGGCACCAAACAGTCAGTAAAACCCTCTGCTCCACCTCATACACCAAGTCATCCCACCTTTCAAATTGATACACCATGAAAACAGTATTTTACTGAGGACTTTAAATTGGTGTAAAATTCAAGCTGTAACTGATGCCTACGTTGGAACTATCTCAGCCTTTGAAACACTTTGTAAATGTTTGTATGTGCAAACTCTGTCGTAAGTGTGAACTTGAGTTTGAACTAGGCTACGTTATTCATAGCTGGTGCAACCCGGTACAGGTTAAAGGAGCAATATGTAACTCTGAAGCTTCAGTGTTTAGCCAGCTCTGCATCGGTCTTGAACCTTTCTGCTTTCTAACCTCTCTCCATTTTTCAAAAGCATTTCCAATACTGATCCTAGTTTGAGCATGTTTCTGCTCTTGCCCGCTTCCATCACAGCAACCACTGTTGGTTTAATGTTTGCCCGGCAAATGAGGGGCGTCCAAAACGTCCATGTGGAGGTGCACTTAAACCGCCTATTCTCTGGTCCCAACAAATCCAGACCATTCAGGACCAGAATCTAAACTTTGAAGGAGGACACACTGGCTGCTGCATTGTAGTCAGAGAAGCCAGCACTTCAACATAGCCTGTTTCCTTTTTGCGTCCTAATTGTTCCCAGGACCAGAATCCAGCAGGGTGAGGCAGCTTCTAGTTTCTTTGCTGCTCAGCTGTGGTGTTACCTGAGATCTGTCTATTTAAACAGATCATAAAACATTTGTATTTACTGCTGCCTTCCCTTAAGTTCTATTGCTATTTATTTACCTTTTGAGTGAACTGTATTTAATATCGTTTTTATTCTAATGTGTTATTTTTTTTACTTTTTACTTCATTCTTTAAATTCAATCACTATTTATGCATATTTCTTCCTAATGCCATAACTCATAAAGCACTGGGAAAATGTAATGGATTCTATATTGGAACTTTTCAAACACTACTTATAAAAAAGTGAAAAGACGAGAGAGAAACGGAAAGAGGCGTTATTATGCAAGGCGTAGAGCAGCGACTAGAGGAGCAGGTGTGTGGATAAGGATTAAAGGAAAAGCACGGCGAACTGATTGAAGTCTTTTATAAATAAACACAAAGAAAAGTAAGAGAGTCCAGTTGAATTAAAAAGGTGGAAAGAGAATCATCCAGACAGAGAGGTAATAAACTGGTCTATTCATGACAGCAGATATGACACATCATCAGTGCTTGTGAGAGTGTAACCCCATAAAACTGCAGCTAAGCTAGCCCTCAACCTGGCTTACTGATGTCTACACCCCCGCCTCACGGGGGCTATCGCCCCCTCCTATTTACCCGTCAGTGACCTTCCAGCTAAAGTTGAAGTGCAGACATGACAGGTGGAGATGTCACCGCCTTAATAACAGGTTGCTCTGTTTCTCCCGCTGATCTCCCTCCTCCCGTCCCTCCCCTCCTGCCCTGCACTTGTTAGGTCAGCGCACATGATTACCAGCAACACTGCCCCGTGCCCTCCCATCATCAGTGGACACTCTTCAGCCAGAGTCGACGCTACCTTTGGCAACTTGGATCACTGAGTCACTGCAGCAGTTTGTAAGACTCTGTGAAGTTGACCTTCCAAGTCCTGACATTCTCATTTCATCTAAATCTGACGTTATTATTAGCATGTTGACTATGGTACTGGTTTGGAAGCCAGTGAGGAATAGCTGCACTTGTGATTGCCGCCCATTTCTCAGAGCATTGGTGCAGATGAGGAAGAATCTACAGAGAGAGCTCAAACCTCTGCAGGTGTTGCACCCCATAGTCTCTCACTTGCAGGTGATAACAATGTAAGGGAGAAGATTTTTCACACAGAATACAAAATACCAGAGCTTCAGCATCCTCATTTACACAGTCACAAGAACAGATTGCACCCCTCTCCCTTCTCTCTGTTTGTACGTAACCTTGCTGCCATGTGTGAATTCCCTGTGTTTTTTTCCAGAACATGAATATGCTGCACTGGTGTACGTGTAAGTGCTTCCTTGGGAAGCCAGCTGAGGAAATTAAATTTAGTGAGTGTGCTCACCTGGTGTGTGTGTGAGGAACTTGTAGGCCATGTAAGACAGTGGTAGGATGGGGATCATACAGTTGTCGCCGTTGGTTTCAATGAAATCGTGGCGAGTGATGGCGGTCGGGTCGATGTGGTGCTCCCTGAAAGGACGGATGAATGCCTGCAGAGAAGAAAGAAAGAGAGAAAGCATTTATGGATGTAAAAATTCACTAAATAGATCTATAATTTCTTTCTTTAAACGAGAATCATTTTGAGAGATAGCAATTTAAATGCTGGGGCGGCTGTGGCTCATTTGGTAGAGTCGGTTGTCTCTCAACCGGAAAGTTTGGGGTTCAATCCCCAGCTCCTGCATCCACATGTCCGATGTGTCCGTGGGCAAGACACTTAACCCCAAGTTGCTCCCGCTGCTTCGTCTGCGGCGTATGAATGTGTTTGAATGGGATTAGTTACTTCTGATGGACACTTTACATAGCAGCCTCTACCATCAGGGTGTGAATGTGTAGGTGTGACCTGCGGTGTAAAAGCGCTTTGAATAGACTAGAAAACTCTATATGTATACAGTATGTAATGTACAAGCTCAAGTCCATTTACCATTCCATTGAAATGGCCCTCTGAATGTAAGCTTATAGAAATGGATAGCACAGAATTGTTTATCACATTCAGTTAATGTTTCTATAAGTTCCTTATTCATTAAAGGCTGCGGCACAAAAGACAGAGCCTCTTCATTTTGAAACAACTGGTCAAATTTGAGCAGTGGTAATAGTTTTATTCCATTTAAGAAAGGCTTCGTATTAGATATATATTGAATGTTTTTTGGAGGAAATAAAATATTCTACTGAAAACC
This sequence comes from Tautogolabrus adspersus, assembly GCA_020745685.1. Classification (NCBI taxonomy): domain Eukaryota; kingdom Metazoa; phylum Chordata; class Actinopteri; order Labriformes; family Labridae; genus Tautogolabrus; species Tautogolabrus adspersus. The sequence continues at coordinate 5,972,036 of CM036539.1, forward strand.
ACACTGTCAAAGATACAGAAGTGAAGCCCACATCATTTAAAGAAACAGATAACCACACATTCTCCTCAGTGTCTGGAAATTCGTTCTCTCAGTCAAACAGACACACATCCAGTTTTTCGCTGATTGGAACTGATGGGATTAACAAGTACAGCTAAAACTGCAGCGGTAAATACTGTATCAGATTACATTCACTTTCAATCAGAACACAAAACAGATGCTGGAAAGAATTGTTTACAGTTCTTACACAAATGCAGATCAAATGCTCACACACACACATCACGACTCAGCAGTGCCGAGCATCATGCGCAACCCCAAAGCTCATATCCAGCATCCTAATAAACCACAGAACAGCAGTTGGCTTGCACAAACACACTCATAAGCATAAATGACCCATGGACGCCCTGCAAAAACTAAAAAATGTGAGCTTCAAACACACACACACACACACACGCGCACACACACACACACACACACACACATACACACACACACACACACACTCGCCCACAAACCCCACCTGCACTGTGCAGAGGCAGACACCTGTCTGTGAGAGCACGGGGGTCTCAAATGAAAGACTGAATATGAATCTCAAAAGCACAAAAGAGGACAAAAAGAAACACGCACACACATGCGCATAAAGGATAAAGGTAATTTATTGCCCTCTGTGGAAAAGGCAGAAAAGTAAGGTTTGCATCTCTGCCTCTATCATGTGCATCTATGCATCTGTGTGTGTCTCTATGTGAGTTTCTTTGGAAGCATCAGCATGAAAACTCATTATTGTAGTGTTAGCAGTTCCAACAAATGGCACACGCCTGTCGGTGAACATTGTTGCTAGGTGCCACAGCAAACAGAGAAATTATCTGTCGATATCTGCACAATTATGAACCCATCTCTGTTATCGTCTGCCTCTTCCCCATCTCTCCCCTCACATCACCCCCCTCTTCTCACAGCAGCCCTCAGCCAGATGAAAGCCCGGCTAAGCTGCGGAGGTCGTGCCGAGCGGGGCAGCATCAGCGCTCCCAGTTAACGGTGGGCCACCGGTGGCTACGTGTCCTCTAATCCCACACTGTTAAACGGCCCACCTCGCACGAAGTCCATTAATCACCAGCCCACATCGCCCATCACCCCGGCAACCAGCGCTGTCCCACAGGCTGGAAAGACACACCCCTTCCACCCCCTTATTTTTTTGTCCTTCCGACCTTTTTCTGTATTTTCATCTCACTTTTTGGTTTCTCTTGCTCTCTCTTTTTATTTTTTAGCCATCATTTCTGACTATGCTTTCTTCCCCCACCCCTCCCTTTTTTTTTTACCTTCTGTCCTTTAAGTAGAAACTGACTGAAGCCATTCAATTACGCCAACTTCTCCCTCTGATCAGCCTCACAAGGGAGTTGTCATGTTTGTTAAAGATTTAGTTAATGTAAGAAAAAGACGGAGGAAAAAAATGACAAGCAGTGCTGCTGGTAAAATATTAGAAAGAAACTATCGGAGACAAAAGATCTACAAAAAAACACCCCTAAACTGAAAGCACATCTGGCAAATTTCATTGTGAATGGAGCATCATTGGGAACTAATGAGCGTGACTCTGTCCTCAAAGTGGTGTCATTAGGGGACTGCTAAATCCTTGTTGAGTCAATTAAAGCTCAACGACATGATGACGACAAAAAGCAGCACGGCCCAAAGCTCCGCGAAGGAATACTTTTCAACACTTGTGGGAAAATGTAGTGCACTCTAAGATAGTGTAGCAGTTTTAGTACTTCGGAGTGAAAACACTTTTATGGACACAAATCAAAGCCAATTATAGATGTGTCATTTCTAATAAAGAACATTACTGTCTAATCTTAATGCAATCAAGGGATAAAAAGTGTGCTCCGAGTGTGCTCAGTAGTTATAAAATAGATTGACATTAAACCTACAACAGAGAGCAGTGTGCAAAGAAAGACAAATCCATCCCTCAGTTTGAGAGGTATCATATCAGTTAGAGCTGAACCGATACGTTTATTCATTCACTAATACATACAAAGAAACGATACACAGCAATGATTCAACCATTTTAGGCCAAACGTTCCGTTGTTTCTGCTTTTCACAAGACAGGATTATGAGCTGGGATCTGAAAATTAAAAAGAGCATTGTTGAATCTTTGTTTAATTTCATAGATCAGGGGTTCTGAAAGTGGGATTACTGCAAGAATATAGGAGTCTGCTGCTCCCCAAGAATAAAAATACAAACATAAATACAGACATCACGTGTGTCTGTTTTCAATGTTGTTTGTCCACAAAGTCCTACATTGAGATTATATGTGTTCTGCTTCTAGCGTGTCTCAGGTCGCTTTCACAATAAAGTTTGGTGCGAGTCAGGGGTGAAGTTGCAACAGTGGTCCAGAATGCTTTCTTACCTACACCTAATGTACTCTGGCGCACTTGGAAGCAAACCGAGACCCCTGTTTTCAGAGTTCGGTTCTTTGGTCCGCACTAGGGTTCGTTTGAGCGTTCACACCACCCCAAAGCAAACAAACAATCTGACAAAGCGCACCAGAGTGGATTCAAACGGACCAAACAGCTTAGGTGTGAACGCACACTTACAATAAATTAGTAGAATAGGGACAGTGGGGGTTCCAGTCTCTAACACGGTTATTTTTGGATTCCTGAGCTGAAATGTTTGGGAACCCCTGTCAAAGATTATTCAATCAAAAGAAATATATTTATAGCTAAGTCAACAATTACATTACAGCCCAGATATTAGTTTGTCAATTATCTCTCTCTCTGAGCACACTTCAGTGGCTCCTCTGTGCCGATGATCAGGACAGAAAATGTGTTTTTCTGTCTTGCAGCTGTAACAGCTCTGTGGTCCTTCACTGCGGGAGACATTATTTATGATAGTGTAACAACAGACTCTTAGGACTGTTAGGTATCATTTTATGATATATAGCTCTGGAGAGCGTACGGTTCATGTGCAGACAACAACTTGGTGTCCGCGATAATGCTTCAACATGGTGTCTAGAATTCAGCGTTAGGAACCTCTTTAAAAAGTGTTTTTAACAAACAACGACAGAGAGCATGGAACACAGACACAAAAAGTCCACACATGACAAAAACACAACGTCAAACAAGAAAACAACAGAACAAACAAATACAAAAATGACACTTCCTTCAAAAGTTTCCTCTATAACTGCAACTGCTATTAGCCTTAGGTGTTCTCCATCGTGCCTGTCTTTGATATTCAAACTAACTCTAACTGTGAGCACAGTCCTGCTTTATTCTCCGCCTCAAAACTCACACAGCCCCCAAAACCCTACTGATGTGTGTACTATGGGTTGTTGTGTTTTTCGTCTCCACACACACACACACATACAAATGTTCCAGCCGCTCATTGTCATCGCTCTGTTCTCTGCAAAGGTCCATTCTTCTTTGCCAGTTTAAGTCTTTATTAGAGGTCTCCTACAGTGTTCGACACACCATGCAAATCCGTGGCTGCCGCCGTGCCTTTGGTGCCTTTAACTACTGTGAACCCCATAAATGTCGCATCATAAATAAACATCACAGCACAAAGAGGCTTTACGGAACAGACAAAGTAACAAAGAGCAAAAAATAAACCATTGTTCAGAGTGCTGATGGTATAATGCATGTTCACAAAATGTGTTCGTCTCTGAAGAACACAATGAAGCAACTAAATGCTTCTCTCTGACAGTATATTAGGTTCACACACGCAGAGCTGAGACTGAATATGAGAATAATATAAAAAATCATCTTTAGCAGCAAATCCATCATCACACTAAACAGACATCAATGTGGTACTCATGGGTGTGCTATGTGTCACTTTATTACAGTAAAGGGACTTTGTCAAAGTTGAAACGACGACATCTCAACAACAAACAGTCTCCTGTGTAAAAGTATGAAATCATGACGGACTATTTAGTTAAACCTTTGACTCATGTTAAGAAGACGCTGTGTAAAGACCTGCAGAGCTGAAACGATATTATTTACAGTATCACTTTCTATTTTAAAACATCTGCAGCTGAGACGATCTCACCATAAAGTTACCTTTAAGTTTGATATCCCTTTAAAAATGTTTCCTCATTTCTATACGACCAGGAACAGTTTGTCGTAAGAGTGTCAGGATGATTATGAATGACATCAAATCAGAACTCAAAATAAAGAAAATCAATGAAACATTCAGTGTAACATCCTGCAGAGAGGATATGAAGTTTACAAAAAGAGCTTAAGGTCTTCTGATGGATTTTATATGGAGAAGTGTTTTTCATTGGTAAGTACAAATCTGTGGTATGTTTTCATTCATCCTTCCATTTTTAACCCTTTCGTTATCATCATTTCAGTGTCAGATTACAGACAGAACCACTCAGGACTGAGATACAGCAGCTCTTCATAAATCCATGTTTCTTTTCAAAGCCAGCCTTCACCTTAGAAACAAGAGGCTTTTTAAAACTAAACATGAACTGATCAAGGTTCAAAACATGAAATTAATAAACTCTGGTACTGTCTCAAAGGGTTTTGGTTGGACTCATTCTGTGATCACACTCTCAAAGTTTACTTAAAGGCCAAATGAAGTTTCATTAGTCTCTACCGGTCCTTTGTTAGAGCTTTGAAGTTTAACGTTTTTCTTCTTAATCCGATCAAACTGAAATATGTTGTATTAAATAAAGTGCTTTTCATGCATTTTAGAATGAGAATGAAATATTATGATAACCCAACTAAAATTATTTAGTCTGAGATTATTAGCATCACACATTATAATTTGGCTTGGTGTGTTATCTTTTTATTAAAATATTTCCAGGCCTCATCAGTATCAGACAGCATGTTTTTAAGGTTCTAAGTAAAGCCCGACCGATTAATCGTCCAGCCCATAATATCGGCCGATATTAGCTTATCCAGTGAAGATCGGTATCGGACAATTTTATCAGAGATATGCGCCAATTTTACAAGATTTATTCACCAGTCAAAAAGCATTTCATTTGAGTTTTATTGTATTACACTAGCTGTTCTCTTTCACCAGTAGAGGGCGCTGTATGGATTACTACAAGCATTATACCCCTCCAGAGTGTCAAGCGGTGATGCACGTACATGCGCAGTTACTTTCCAGTTTATTGACCATCTCGTCTTCGTGTTTGATGACTTCATTAGAGGGATCAATGTTGTAAATGTGTAAATCTATATCTATAAATCTACAGATTGAAAATGGATCTGAGAAAGATATCGGCTGATATATCAGTATCAGATTTTTCTCTCTCCCTAATATCCATATCGGTATCGGCCCCAAAAAATCCCATATGGGTCGGGCCCTAGTTCTAAGGATACTAGATACCCTTTAACTCTCTTCTCTAAAACACAACCAGGCTCACAATTAGGATCTCAGTTGGTTTAGTTTGCCTTTCAACTCTTCTTTCTGTTTCCATTTTCATTTTTTTATGGAAAGAATTTCATGAATTTGACTTAAAAAGGGAATTCTTCTACATCAGTTTTAATCCTGCCTTGATCACATATATGAGTTCAGCATAAATGCAAACTCTCGTTTTAAAAAGGCTTCTTCAGGTGTAAAAGTCAGATGTGCTCATTAATTATTAATGAATATTTCATGATAATAATACATTACGACTGGAGACTTAAGTACACGCACGCACGCAAACACACACACACACAGACAAACACACACACACACACACACACACACACACATGGCTCTCATCTCATCAATCAAAACATTCACATAAACCAATCAGCAAGCTGCACCTGATCACACTGATTTTAATTGGCTGAAATGAGGATGACCTTTACTCTAATTGGCAGAGGGAAACAGGACAAATAAGTGTGTACCTTAATGAGTGGAACTTGTTTTAATGTCTAAATTAAATGTATGTGCATCCATCTTTACATACACACTGTATGAGCACAATGTGGTGACAATTTGTGGAGGTTCATGCGGAGGCCACACGGTTCTGTGTGTGTGTGTGTGTGTGTGTGTGTGTGTGTGTGTGTGTGTGTGTGTGTGCGTGCGTGTGTGTTCGTGCGTGTGTGCATGCGTGTGTGTGTGCGTGTGTGTGCGTTTGTGTGCGTGTGTGTGCGTGCGCGTGTGTGTGTATGTGTGTGTGTGTGTGTGTGTGTGTGTGTGTTTGTGTGTGTGTGTGTGTGTGTGTGTGTGTGTGTGTGTGTGTGTGCGCGCGCGTGCATGTGTGTTTTGTGTGTATCGGGGACCTTGGACATTACTGTGTAGAGGGAAATCCCTCTGTGAGACTGTGACATTTAGTTTCCAGGTCACAATGCAGTCCTGAGGCTCAGAGGACTAAGGTGCTGCCACCATGCTGCCATGGTAACAAGGCCTCAGGAGAGGGGACATTGAGCTGGAGGGGGTGCTGGTATGACACAGTGTCACAGTGATGGTTAATCTATTGTCACTCATTTGTTTCAAGGCCTTGAGCAACACCTCAAGCAGCAAACACTGCATTTTAGTTGGAAACTATATTATATCAATAATAATAATGCATTCAATTTTTATAGCGCTTTTCTAAGTACCCAAAGAGGCTCAACAAAGAATAACAACAAAATAGTGAAAACAAAACAACAAAGAAATAATGTTAAAGAAGGAGGACGAGAAGAGAGTTTGTTAGTGGTTGTAGGCGATGTTGAAGAGGGGAGTTTTTTGGGATTTCTAGAAGGTGGAGAGTGAGGGGGAGTCTCTGATGCGGTTTGGGAGTGAGTTACAAAGGTTCAGGAGCAGCAACAGAGAAGACCCTGTCCCCCCAGGACCAATGATTGGTCCTGCAGGGGGGTAAAGGAGGTTTGAGTCAGCAGACGTGAGAGTGTGGGTGGGAGTGTGCCGGGGGAGGAGCTCAGATAGGTAGGGGGGAGCCAGGTTATGGAGGGCTTTATAAAAGGTGTTGATGAGTAGTTTGAAGTGGATCGCTGGGGGATGGGGAGCCAGTGGAGGTTACAAAGGACGGGGGGTGATGTGGTCACGGGTGCGGGAGTGTGTGAGAAGACGAGCAGCGGAGTTCTGGATTGAAATGTCTTTAGTGTTTTGGATGATGGACCGTAGATGAGACTGTTGCAGTAGTCTAGTCTGGAGGTGATGAATGCGTGGGTGAGGGTCTCAGCATATTATAGATTTGAATGATGAGCCTTGAATTTTTATAAACATAAAGCTGTATCAGCATAAGGGAACTGAATGTAACTGACAATGTCTTTGGTGAAATAGTCACATTGTAGTCCCAGGAAAATCAAATAGAAGTTTTTCAAGACATTCAAAAACAGCTACATAACAAAAGAGAGAGAGAGGGTTTAACATCTCCCTCCATGCTGTCAAATAAAGGCAAAACAGGGAGATACAAACTCCACCTGAATGTTCCACTAACACACCAGCCGTTGTGCATCATTTCAGGGCTTTTATTCCTATCCTAATTCAGGTGAGGCTGAACAGTGAATTCAGGGGAGCATGAGGAATACAAGGCTTTACTTTGTACTGATAAAGCCTTATTGATTGTGAAGTACTTTATGCTTTCTAATGCAGTGTGAGTATATTCAATATATGTATGCAGGCTCACCTTGCCAATAACAGGGATGTCCACAGATCCCCAGGTATCCGCCCCCCAGTGTACCATCCCTGATGCAAAGTCTGCCGTCACAATCCCTAGGACTGGCACACAAACAGAGACGCAGACAAACAGACACACAAAAAAGGAATAACACATGTTATCAGATGTGCAAGCAAAACACACCACCGCTATATTACAAAGCTCATGTGGGACGTGGGATGGGTGATTTGGAAGAGCTGGAAGAGCAATGTTTTTTCGAAAAGTGTAAATAACACATTAAAGGAAGTTTCATAGTGATACCTAAACAGACAGAAGCTTGATCACTGTTTTTATAATATAGCTACGATCTGCTCACCGATGCCGAGGACGATCTTGTAGATGTGAACGGTGGAGAAGTGCAGGAGGAGGAAGGAGAAGTTGATGATGAAGAGAAAGAGGCACAGAATGACACACACCCACTCCTGGAGCCGCTTACCTGAAGAAGAAGGAGGAGAGAAACAACAACAGAAATCATATATCAAAGCATCATCACAGAACAAATGATCTTGTTGAGTAGTGGGCATCGTTTATTATTCACGATATGAAGCTGAAGACGAGGGTGGGAGCGATAAGAAGTTGAGAGCTGTGATGTTTTGTATTAATGAGCTGAGTGAGGTCCGTGCGACCACAGAGAGAACAACTCATTCTTTACAAAAGGTCAAAGGACCATCGACTACAATGACTGTGTGTGTGTGTGCTTCCAGGTTGTTAATATGTAATCAGTCAGATGAAGACAAGTGTACTCCAGGCTGCAGGGTCGTGACCTCTCATATGTGAAACACCAGCGCTGACGCAGCATCAGACCCCGCATGGACACACACATATAGGCCTTTTCAGGTGGGAGGCGGACCTCTGCGGGGACAAGGCCGAACTTATAGGTCAGCAGTATTAGAGGAAAAAGGACTTACTTAAAGTACTCATACTCTAAACTGGCAGATCAGCAACATTATGAAAGAGATGAGAGGGTCAAACTAAAACTCTTTCCCCACACAGCCCCAAAGATTAGAGAAGATGAATTATTGAAAACACACATTTTGATCTGCAGCTCATCTTCTGCAGGGTTGTCTGTAACTTTCCAGATGTCCTACGTCTTTCACAAGCTTAGACGTCTTTGTTTTTGGCCCTTTTATTTGCGTCTTTTCTTTGTTCGGACTGGTCTGACCTCTCTGCCCAAGCAGCAAATCTAACCCACTTACAGAAATAAACTATAAAAGGTACAAATATAAACTACCACCGTTCTGTTTTAAGCCACTCTCTTTTGTTCTTTGTCTCTTTACACCCCCTCCCGTCACCCTTTGTCTGATCCTCCTCTCTTTGCCAGTCTAATGTGCTTTTTAAACTTTAATGTCTTCAGATCCTAATATATCACACAGCATTAGCAGCCTATAAGATATTCATGACAGTTTTTTTAATAAAGCACACAGCCGTGTGAGTGTGTGCGCCTATAGACCTGTGTGACAATGAATATGCTATCAGCCTCTCATAAGGTATGGACTGAAGTTGTCACGGGAGATTTAAGATATGTGATTATGGATATTTTACGAATCATCAAATGTGACCCTTCACCTTCTAAAAATAGACGCTATCGAAGTTGTGAAGAGACAGATGGCTAATTCAAGAGGAGACAGAAGTGCGGCTTTTAAATGAGTTTGACTTTGAAACTCAAGGATGTTGTGAAAATCTCTATTGTGTTCTTTCTAGACTGTAGTTGGATAAAGAAAATTATAAAGTATTATTATTAAGACTTTTTTTTAAAGGTTTGTTTTTGGCCTGACAGGACAGTGGAAAGAGTAAGAAATCAGGGAGAGAGAGAGAGAGAGAGAGATAGAGAGAGAGAGTGAGTGAGTGGGGAATGACATGAGGGAAAGGATCCACGGGTCGGATTCGAACCCAGGCCGCCCACATGGAGGTCCACAGCCTCCAAACATGGAGCGTGCACACCACCCACCACGCCATCGACGCCCTGTTAAAGACCTTTTAAAGTTGCGTTTTTGCTCTCAAATGGGTAACAACAGATAAGCTAAGCATACAGCAAGGAAACAGAAGGAATCTAAAGCATTGGTTCCCAATCCCAAAGGGGTTGCCACGGATCTCGGGGGTTCAGGGGTTCGGGCCCCCCCCCCCAAACCCCAAACCCCCCAACCCCCGAGATCCTTGGCAACCCCTTGGCTTTGTCTGCTCTGAGGTAGTTGGAGTTGCACATTAACTACAACAATAATAACATGCTTCCTGGATCGTTTATTCAAATGTCTGTTGATAAAACAGTGTGATAAAACCTTCCTCACACTACTTATTCAGCCAAACGCGTTATTGAGGTTATAATGAAAACAATTACATGTATATTCATTTTGACAGAAATGTACTCTATGAGAATAGCTATACTGCATCACAAGTGAGAAACGCTGAACATATTTAAAATCAGTTATTTCTACGCTTTAGAGACAAACTGTTCACAAAGCCTCCAATCAGAAGAGGTTCAGTGACCTTAAAGACACATCCTACCAGATCTCTCAAAATGAAAATATGATCAATAAGAAAAGTAAAAAAAAACAGGTCGATGAAACTTTGATAATTGTATCATGTGGAAGGTGTATTTGTTCACTTCTCATCCTGAAAATGACATGAGAGTAGACCTTTTAATATTCATTGACAGCTAATGTAATCTATGTAAACAGTAGAATGATTGTTTCTGTGTGACTGTAGCACTCTGACCTCGCTGGATGCCTACAGTAATACATCAGCAAAAGAAAAAGCCATAAGGCAGCAGTGATGGAAAATGACTCTGCATGAGCTGTGCAAAAAGGAGCAATTTACTTCCAGCACAACCTGTTATAAACACATTTCAGAAAGACTGCTAGTTAAAGGCTGAAAATAAAAAGAGGACTGAAATAGAGCGGTGAGTTACGGCCGACTGTAATGAAATGAACATGTTTCATACACGTTTCCTTCTCACTTGTTGGCTGCCCTTTGTGCTATAACAGGTGGTCCTGCTGAACACATTCTACTCCTTCTTACCTTATGCTTGACAACTGAAAAATAAAGCAACGTCTCTATGCTCAACCTGTAGACATACACGACGAAATGCTTGACGGACCTTAGCAGCGTGTTTCTGTGTGAACAGTCAGATACTTTGCAGTCAGCACTGGTCTAAAGGTAGCAGGTGACAGCATGGTGTAGGTGCATCAAGGTATTTACGGCGCAGAGTGAGTTAACACACTCTGTTCTGCACATGTAGCACAGGTCTAGTGAAATAATTTCATGTGTTTATGTAATATAGCTCAGGTAATCATTTCACACAGCCTCAGTCCATAGTGAGGTTAAATAGAGCGCAGTTAGCTCTGTTGTCTCCAAGCTTCATGTGACACCATTTTCTCCTCTCTGCTCCAAGGTACACACACACACACACACACACACACACACACACACACACACACACACACACACACACACACACACACACACACACACACACACACACACACACACACACACACACACACACACACACACACACACACACACACACACACACACACACACACACACACACACACACACACACACACACACACACCTCGAGGGATCGGTACAACAGAATTCACTCTCTCAACTCTCTCATGGCATCTGCACCCACACAAACTCTGAACACACATACACGCAAACATTTCTTTGCTATCACATAGAATAATGATCCAACTGATGGATTTCCTAACACATTCTCACATCTCTCTCGATTACACACACACTCATCCTCTGACACATACACAAATTCAGACACTTCATCTCCGTCACGTACACACACACACACACACACACACATATACACACATACACAGTGCAGGGCCGTGGAGCAGTGGGGCGGCTGTCAGGTGATGTGCGTCAGTCCTTGGATCCTCCAGCTCCCTGGTGATGGGAAGGAAACTAGGACAGGCCTCCGCAGAGCACACACACTCACATACACACACACACACACACACACACACACACACACACACACACACACACTCTCTCTTTCTCTCTCTATGTCTCACACACACGTACACACTCACACATAAGCCCTTGTCCCTCAGGCCATGGCATTGCTAGATATCACACACAGCAAGAGAAAGACACACAAAAACAGTCTTTACAGGATGTAAGTATAGACGGACATATGCTAACATGTAACAACACACACAAACTGAACACAAAGCTCTCATTTTAAGCGCTAACAAACACACACACACACACACACACACACGTATACAAAGCTTCAGTAGGCATATAAACACCAAAATTCAAGATGTATACTGAGACACACATAAACACTAACACGCTTGGACACACACATGCCTTCATAGACTCTTTGGGCCAGAGCAGCGCACTCATTAATATCCTTCTGACAACAACTGGCTCCCTGGCAACCTCTCCGCCATCGCTCACCCAGCAGCACCCCCCGCCTGCGAGCGTGCACACGGGTGTGTGCAGGGATTTAACCTGGGCGGAGCCGGGGGAGGAGAACGAGGGGTGCTAATAGGCTGAAATTAATCAACGCCGGCTGATTCGCTGTCTGGGGAATGAGTGGCGGCCAGCAAGCAGGCAGGCAACACATCCTGAATACTAATGGACTAATGAAGAGACGATACGCAGAGAAGACCTCTTTACCTCTCACTGCTGTTTTTCAGGAACAAGGCAACGGGGTGAGGGGGCGAGGCGTGATCAAATATGTACAGTGAGAGCAATTTGAGCTCGACTAACAAGCAAACAAAAGATTAAAATCCAGACTCGAGACAGAATGCGAGCAAACACACAAAAATGAGCACAATCGTCATGGGAGCAGATTCTGAGTCACACATAAATCAACCTCAACCTCAGTGGAAGTTCTGATCATAAGTACTGTTCTGAAGAATTCAATATAGCTTTTACCAAATCTGCAGTGCAATTATAAGACACACAGGGAGAGTTGATTCTTTCTACAAATTTAATATACATATATATATATATATATACACACCAAATACACCAACGCGTAGCGGCTTGCGCCTTATTCAGGTGTAGAAACACACTGAGATCGAAACTGAGAGTCTCGGTGAGTCCCTTAACCCTGAAGAAGACGCAGCATTGTTATAAGTTTCTATTCCCATGAATATAAAGCCTTTTTTATTTTTCAAACCATCCTGAGTGCCTGGACCTGGATCATTTATAAAAAAGAGCAAAAGAAGGGGAACATTGTCCAAAAAGTAAACCTGCTCGCTGCCAGCTGTTGTTTAATTACAACTTTGCCTTCTCTTTTTTTAGGTTTATTTTTGGGTTTTCTATGCCAATGTAGTGGCATAGAAGTAGGACATTTCTATAGGAAATAGAAATGTCCAATAGGACAGTGGATAGAGTCAGAAATCAGGGAGAGAGAGTGGGGAATGACATGCAGGAAAGGAACCACAGGTCTGATTCAAGCCTGGGCCGCCCGCTTATAGGACTATTGCCTCTTTACATGGGGTGCGCTCATTAACCACTAGGCTGACTGGCGCCCCCACAACATCTCAAAGGTTGGGTTAAACATGCTGACCCCACCTTTTTGTACTTTTGTTTCCAAGACCCACACCCAACTACTGAGGACAAAAAGGCCTTTACAAACACTGATTTACAGACAGCTCACACGTTAGACACTAATTCACAGAGGGTGTTACTGTATGTTCGAGCAGAATGCAGAAAAGCTCTGTTACTCTTTTTGTTCTCCGTCTCTCTCTTTCTGTGTCCCCTGGTTTGCTCTCAGTAGACCGTCTTCAGATGGGACTTTGGGAGAGAGGGAAAAGGGGGAGAGAAAGAGAGAGATGTGGGTGGTAAAAGTGGGTCACATGCTCAGAGAGAGAGACAGAGAGAATGAAAGAGGGGGAGACAGGGAGAGAGACACTGAGAGAGAATGACAGTAATGGGGAAAGATGGGGAGAGAGGAAGAGAGAGACACAAAGAGGGTGAGGGAGAGAGAGGGAGGGGGAGAGCGAGGGGGAGGTCGAATTCCCCTGTTCAGAAAGAGTGGATCAGTCACAGGCCTCTTTCCTTTCATCTGATCTCAGCGGACCAGAGAACCTGGGACACACACACACACACACACACACACACACACACACACACACACACACAATAAAAGTACACAGCACAGGGACGCAAGCAAACACACACTTACTGGCACACACATACACACAAAACCAACATCAACGCAAAGTACACATACCACAGATGAAGAAACGATCACACACACAAGCTGAAACACAATATGTATGTCTTTATGTAGATGTGTACACACACACACACACACACACAAACATTCAGATACACACACAGATACACACAGGCCTGCCAGACAAACTTAATAAATCCATTACCCTGTAGATTCAACAGCAACAAAGAGAGGAATGTGGCAACTGAAATTCAATAACTGCATACCGACACAATGGCACACACACACAAACAGATGCATATATCCAGGCACAGTTACTAACGCACAAACACACACACACACACACACACACACACACACACACACACACACACACACACACACACACACACTTCAACCCACATGAGAGTCCGTGTAAGTAGGCCCTGCTCCAGCCTGCCTCCCCTGTGGAGACAAAAAAAAAGGATGGACAGATCCCATCATGTGTGTGTTCCTTTGTGTGCGAGTGTGTGTGCTGTATGCCATCCTCACATCTCCTGGGCTTTCTGCTACCACCATATTCATCTGCGGCCCTCATAAGGATAATTACACACATACACACACCCATGTACACACACACACACACACACACACACACACACACACACACACACAGAGCTCATCTCTGGAACAGCACAGCATTCCCAGCTCCTCTCTTGTGCTGGTCAAGGTCAAAAGCAAAATCCTGCCTAGAAGGCTCGCCTAAAGCCATAGATGCACTATGTAGGTGTGCAAAGTGTGCACACAGTGAGTCCGCAGTATGTGTGCAAGCCTTTGTTACAATATGTGTGCACTGCTTCTACAGTGAGTGAATGTAGGGTGCATCTCTGTCTGGGAGTATCATCAGGTCCAACATTCATATTTAACCAGGTAAAAACGCATACATGTATTATAATAAGTAGTAATAACACTTGTTACATGTGTACTTATCTGATCTGGAAAAAATAAATCAATTATCAAATATTTTCATATTTCTTTATTGAAAATGGCCCCCGAAAAAATGACAACACTTTAGACGTCAACATGTGTCTGGATGTTCACTAACTGACCACAGGAGGAGGAAAGGGAGGCCTACTGAAGTAACTTTAAAGGAGCAATATGTTATTGGACATGTACTGTAGCATTTAAAACTGGTTCTGCAGTCCAAATTCAAAACAGAGAGAGAGCTTTCTCCCCCCCCGCCCCCTCCTCCCTAGAGTTGAGGCGCATGCAGGTTGCCATGTCACTGACACGGAGGCTACAGTGTTAAACCAGCTCTGCATCGGTCTGTAAACATTTATGCGTTCTAACCTCTCTTCATTTTTCAAAAGCGTCTCCTACATTGATCCTATGAGCACGTTTCTGCTCGTGGAGCTTATTAGAAACATGCAGAGGCTTCTTAGGTCAGGCAGAATCAGTTATGTCCAACACCTGTTGGTTTGACGTTTGCCTAGCAAACCAAGGGGCGTCCAAAACAGAACTGGAATTGGAACTATAGAAGGAGGACATACTGGCTGCTGCATTGTTGTGGGAGAAGCCAGCACTTCAACATAGCATGTTTCCTTACTGTCTGATGATATACTGTAGTAAGGTCAGTCTATGATTGAATTAGGTAGATAGCCTACATATTGGACCTTTAAATGACCGCAGAGGGAGAGACTAAGAGGAGAGAAAAATGTGACCAAAACAGCAAAGAAAAAGAGGAAATACACTGGTGGTGAGGAAGAGTGAAGGAAAGACAGGCAGCACTAGAGATGTGCCATCCATTAGAACAATGTTAAGTAAATATTGTTCCCACACATCCTTTAGTTTAGAAAGTTACACTTTCACAACATCAGTCTGTTTGTAACAAACAGGGGAAATTATTGCAAAAAAAAAAACTTTAACAACATTGATATCATTCAATAAACATAAACAGGCTTTATTAAAAACATCATTTATTTCAGTTTTACAGAACACAAAATCACTATCCATGACTGACTGAATACATTGTGATTGAAGTCAAGGATATCACAATATCACAGCATGGTATAATTTATTAACATTTTAAAAATCATCTTATGGATTTCAACGACTCGACTAAAATGCTGAAAATGTAAAAGGAACCCATGACAGGTTTCACTTGTAAACTTTGGACAACATTACGTTAAATCAAATGGAATAACAAAACAGGTAACTTAAAGGTACAGTATGTAAGATTGCATGCTAATGTTTACATTAAAATATCTAACTTCAATTAAAAATGGACTAAACCCATGTTATATATATTTTTTAGTTGAGTACTTACATCACCTCAAATATTTCCAAAAGTTATCAAAGCCAGAGAAATCTGTAATTTTATAGTTGTAACGGGACGTGTCTTGTAGGCGGCCGCCATGATGAGCCGCCATGATAGACACGAAATGTTGATCGTTGTCAAGAAACACTGGATGTTATGTCAAAGACCGCTGCATAAGCTAGCGCTAGCTGCTACTGAAAGCTTTTCACGGGGGGGGGTATCCCATGAGACCCTGCGAGGAGCGACGTCATCTCTTTTGTTATTGTTTTGATTGCGGCAGATTTTACATACTGTACGTTTAAGGAGTTATGTAATGTATTGACTGCTTCCTGCATTATAGAATCATTACATACTATGTCATTTTTACAAATATATTTATTCTTCTACATGTCGAATTCTGACACTGTTTACAGCCTGGATACACTTTTCACAGAGAGACAGAGTGTAAAGTAAAGATACAGAGTGTACACACAAACACACACACATGCAAAATGTATACAGTAACTCAGTGAGGCTGTATGACCTACGGGTTCTGCTGACTCTGCTAAAATACTCCATCCCATTCCAGTCATGTGCACTGAGGTTTCTCACGCACGCACGCACGCACGCAACCACACACACACACACACACACACACACACACACACGCACACACACACACACACACACACACACACACACACACACACACACACACACACACACACACACACAAATGGAAAAGCCAAGAACAGCCCATGTCAACCCCAAGCCGCAAACATATGCTCACATTCATTTTTCTGACCCCTGACCTTTATGACCTTGAGGTCAGCAGTTCAGGGAGTCTCTTGTTGTGTGTGAAATGTGTCACATGTCACAAGTGAGTGGTGAGTGTTTTCACAGCAACATGTCTCCAACAGAAACAGTCTGATTTCAGGACTACCACTCCCCTGCAGTACAGAGGCATGTACAGTACGATCATCAGGTTTAGAAACAGTTAGAGGCTGGACGATGCATTCAGAAGTATTCAATCACAGAGGAAAGCTCTAACCATTCTTACCTCTAACAAAGGGACTTCATCTGTTTGCATTTGAAAAGAGCATGGAGTTTTAAAACTGGACCTTCCTCTCTGACCATCTCTGCTTCTGTTGTTAAAATGACAGGCCCATGACCTGGAAACAAAGCTCAGCTGTCAGCTCTGATAGAAGAATGAATTCAGTCAATCTGACATTGCACTGATCTGACTTAGTCTGTTTGTCAGCTTACAAATACAGACCATGTGTTTGACAGAATCAAGACTTTGGCTCTGGGAAGGTGTCATCTGTCATGTGTAATATTTTCATTATTATTTTAGGGCTTTGAATTGTACAGTGAAGTCACAGTCTGTATTCATGCTTTGCTTGTTGATTTTACCAACTGGACAAGCTTTTGTAAATCTGCACAGTCAAATGTGAGCTGTGAAATTATGATCATAAAATAATCCATTAGAGACATTATCAGCAGGTTGTGATCGTGGTCTTTTTTATGTTTTACCTCCACAGCACTGCATGCCACATCAATGCAGAAGCAGGTTTCCATTCTATCAGTTAGATTTCTAAATGGACTTGAGCTTGTGTAGCGCCTTTTTAATCTTCTGACTACTCAAAGCTCATTCATACCAATTTACACACTGATGGCAGAGGTTGCTATGTAAAGTGACCATCATAATTACCTAATCCTATTCATACACATTCATACATCGCCAGAGCAGTGGGAGCAACTTGGGGTTAAGTTTCTTGCCTAAGGACACATCAGGCATGTGGCTGTCAGAGTTGGGGATTGAAGATTTTGTAAATTTATCAGGTCAACATTTATTCAGATTTTGATTTCCGGCCTTGCGGACTCCCAAAAGCTCGTTGTTTTTTCTTTTAACAGCCTGTCCTATCGGCACGCGACACAAGGGAGCGTCAGCTAGAAAATCAGCTTGGTTTTTTTGCTTCCTATTGGAGTGTCCTAACAGCCCGCGAGCGACACAGCACGAAGCAGCGTCGTTTTTACCCCGACGCCCCGTTTCTATTTTCCTCTCTGTCGCTCGCGTAGACGGACAGAGAAAGAGGAAGGCAGGGGCTATACACGGCACTGACAATCGCTTTTCTCAACAGAGCTTGTTAGCTTGTTCTACAAAAGGGGAGATAACAGTGCATTAATAATATCCACATCCATATCCACGTTTAAGAGAAACAAAAATCTACAGGGCTTTTTTTCTTCTGGTTGATTTTGATCCAGAAGTAGATATTTATGTTGTACAAGATGTTTGTGGAACATAATAATCTAAGAGAGTTCTTTCAGAGATTTGTTCAGAAATGTCTTCATGTGTGTTTAATGGGAGCAGGTCGTCACATGAGCAGTCAAAGCAAGATGACCTGAGTGATGTTGAAGATCAGTATCGCTCTTTAGATCGCTAACAGGCGCTGACATCTTATCCTTTGGATAACTTGAGATCACACATACATGCCCCAGAGCCCTAACACACACAACAAGAAATAAGCGCTTAAAGACAGACACACATTTCTTGCATGTGACCAGACTGAGACGACTTGCTAAATACCGAGAGCAGGAGAAAAGAGAGGAAGGAAGAGGAGAGGAAGTCGGCGGACCGTGACACTTCAGACATATGGGAGGACCGAAGAGAGACGAGAGGATGAATAGTGAGTTTGTTAGAGAAATGGAGAGACGCAGAAAACAGGGGGAGAGGGAGATGCATCCAGCTGTTTGTCCATCCAAGCTTTGCTGTAATGAGCCCATGTTTGGCTCTATGGAGCATCGCCGACGCCTCATCTAACTTCTCCAAACTCTAACAAGCCAAACGGCTATTTAGATTTACCTCCTACCAGCGCTGAACCGGACCCGAACAACTAAGCACATAACAGCGTGGTGCTCCCTTAAATGGACACTGACATTTTCAATGTTGGCTGTTTATTTTTCTCTTACAGACACTTGTCAGCATGTGGGAAACATTTCTGCTTTTAAGTTTTCATAAAATGGCTCTGCAACATTGTTGGTGTCGCTGAGCATGTCTTCCACTCGCTGCCCGCTGTGCCCTTTGACTTAAATTAGGGACAGCTTATAAGTCATTCTTCCGTTTACCTGGTAAAAGTGCAAAGACTCACACATGACCATGTTCATCTATATGATGACAGCCAGAGAACTACTGAGAACGTATCTCTAAAGAGCAATCTACCGGGGTTGAAGCTTTCTTATCACGCACTTCAAAAGATGATCTAATTTGATATTTGAATGTCGTGTGGATGACAGCTGCCGTTATCCTTCTAGAACTTGTTTTATCAAACTTTGAAAAGTTAATCCTCTAAAATGAAGCTGTTATTTAAAGGTCCTGTGAGCCTTGCTTAGTGTCAATAGTTAGCGCCCCCTGTGGTCAAAGCAGGACATGTTATCTTTTCTAATTTTATTCTGTACAGGTTTAAAAACAACAACAAAAATGTCTTCCTGCTTTGTGTAAAAAGTCAAATCAATCTGTAATTGTGAACATTTACTGAGGAAAAAGGAAACAAAGGCCGTTTCTGCAACGTGCTGCAACTCATCTGGTCTGACATCTACGCCACCAAAGTGGTTTAAAACATTTGTAATAACTATTTAAAAAAACAACCTTCAGTATTTCCCCTACCATGTCCTGGTGGCCCACCACCCCAACATGACCTCCCACCACCCCAAAAGAAAGGCACAACATAATTCCTTTGTAGAAGTTTTGGAATTTATGAACACTTGTTTTATTTCAGCAGAGCATGAATGTTAATTTTACGTTTTTCTTTCTTTCCTTTGGAGCAAATGAACCTTAGAAACAGCTCTATAACCCTGAATCAACTTATTTCAATGATTTCTTTATATAAGCCATCAACCTTTCTCCTGGTTCAGTTCCAAGTAGGCGTCTTAGCCTAAGCTAGCACTTCTTTGCTTGATAGGATAAATGAACGGGCTATCTAAAGGCAGTTCAAGTAGCTGTAATTAATCCTTTCTGTAACATCATCTAAATGAAATGATTGATCCAGACACCTGGGTCAACAACCATTCTTATTCTTACAAAGATCCTAGAGAAAGAGTTGGCCGATCATTTATGTGACTTTCTTTGTGACAACAGTTTGATGATTTTCAGCCACGATCTAAAGTTCCTCATAGCACAGAGACGGCATTGCTTAATGTTACCAATGACCTTGTGATTGCTCCGGACAGGAGGACTTGTCTCTATACTAGTCCTGTTAGGTTTAAGTGTATTTGACAGAAACGACCGTAAAATCCTGTTACAGAGACTGGAACAATGAAATCACATTAAGGGAACAGCGTTGAGCTCGTTTAAAGCCATTTATCAGATGAATAACACAAGTCAAGAAGAGTCACAATAACGCCAAGGTTACAGTAGGTCCACCTTTATCTCTGGGAAACATCAAAAGACATTTCATAAATGCTCAATGTTATGCAGACGATACACAACTGTATTTTTCACTGGGACCAGATGAACGTAACCAGTTACCTACACTCAAACGGAAAAAAAGAGATGGATGCCCTCTAAACTCAGAAAAAAAACTATTTATTAAGCTGAGCGATCAACCCTTAAGAAACCTATAGTCTAAAACTATGGCGGCCCAAAGATGGCATAAACATTCATCATTCAGCTCTACTGTGAGGACTCAGGGAGACATAGTGTCCCTCAAGTCAAACAAAATCTCATGTTAAGGACACGCTTTCTTTATCAAAAAAAAGAAAAAAAAGAAAAAGTTAGACACACCATGCCTCAAACTGATACAGAAAAACTAGATCCTTTCATTTGTCACCTTCACTGCGCTGTCAGGTCCGCGTACGCACATCGGAGAACACAGAAAACAAAACAGCTACTTTACTGACTTTGTGGCTTATTTTGAATCATTACAATCAGATACAGCCACAACACTCTGGGATTTCTCCATAATGAAGGCTGTCCATGTTGTGTACCCGCTTCCTTGTGCTCGTGCATGAACTTTACCATGCTGAAGCACACCTCTTCCAAGTGTGCCAGGGCCAAGGAAGTGTACCGTACTTGAGCAAGGATCAGAGCACTCACACTAGTCAAAAGAACAGGGAGAATCCTCTCAGAGAGCTCTTAACTTAGCTTAAAAAATCCTAGCAAGGAGTCTTAGCTTAAGAGTGATTTAGGAACATTCTTAAAGCAACTCTGAGCAAGGAAGAGACAGAAACTTTTATCTTAGTGAAGAGGCGTGGTTGACCCCGTTGCTAGGTATGACACATTTTTTCAGAAGCTGTTATTGGTTAATCTAAAAAAATGGAGAAAAAAAGTCAATCATAGAATCTAGTCAGACATTGTGTAATTATAAACACTATGAAATTAGCATCTGTGTGATCATTTGTAAGATGTACTTTAAAAGTATGTAGCCTACAAGATGTTTGAAATAACATGCTCACTTGTGCAGCAGCTTCTTCACAAGCTGATGGTTACATCAGCAGGTAAAGGGTCTTAATTAGTGATTGGATGCACATGTGGAGGTCACCACATGTAGAGAAACACAACATGCATGTCTCACTATGCACTGAAAAAAGTCAGTGATGGATTGAAATGTCTGCACAAATCATTTGTGTCTGTTCTGCCCAACTATGAGTCAAAAACATTCTGCATCAAGTGTTTGAAGAACATTTCTCTATTTTCTCTTCAGCTTCAGAAACTCTTAAGCCTGTTAGAAGTCCTCCTCACTACTCCTCACAGTTTTACACCTTAGGAACTCTTTTAAGGGCTAACACACTTTGTGAATAACTTTCATCTTTACAAGGATCTAGTCTGAACTTTGAGAGGAAATTCTTAGAAAATGTCCTGATTCTAAGAATTTTGTCACCAGAAGCAACTCTTAGTACTTAGGAGGCTTCGTGAATACGGGCCCTGGACTTTAGGGGTGAAGCGTACTTAGGCACGGTACAGATTGCCTAGTGTGAGTGCGCCCTAAGTAAAGTAAAGTGTATTTAAAGTACAAAAATGATCCAGCATTGTAGAATATGTGTGCATATAGAAGCAGGAATGAATTACTCACAATAAGAAGCTGTTTTGGGGAAATTTAAGGTCAAGTGATAAAAATTAATTAAAATAATTAAATTTTCAAACAAAAATAAAGCTTCACCAAACTCTGAAACAATGACTGAGCATTAACTGCATTATTTTTATTTTCTGGGGGTTGATCATTAGAGCCTCTGTTACAGAATCCTGCTCATATCGCAGCCTTGTCTGGACCCACCGTCAGTCTGCTTACTAAGCTGTGCAGCCGCTAAGTGACAGAGGATAAAGTGTCAGGACCTCAAATGCATGTGTGATCCTCTTAAGCATCAGACACCACTACATTTCACAACAACAGGCTGGTAAAAAAACAAACATCACAGCCCAGGATCAATGTTACATCCTGCTCATGTTTGTCATGTAATTATAACAAAATAATTAAGAGTTGTTCTCAAGTGAACTCTGTTGAGGGGGTAACAGCTGCATTATCAAGTTTTGGGAAGTTTTGTCAAAAAGTAATAAATTCCAAAAGAATGTTTTTTTAATCATGTTCTGAAATTGTTGTGTTTACAGGTTGTTGTCACTTCTTTTTCTGCTGTTGCCATGTTTGATGTTTATAATCTGCTTGCCAATTAAAAAGAAGTGAATTCATTCCTTCACTTATAGTCTTTTTTGGAGCAATGCATTAGACTGTACTGCCATGTTGCATCAAAGATATTCTTGTTGACTGTTTACAAGTTCAACACTGAATTTTAAGGCAAGCCAGTTGATAATGATATTGCTCATAGAAAACTAAAGCAGTGTCATTAATGATTCTAAAAGAGTTCTAAAAAAGCAAGGACGCAACACATTTCTAAATGCTTTCTTAACTACGTATCGCTGTTTTCTAAACTGCCAACTGGTGGGAATCAGCAGAAGCCTCACGATACGATATTATCACGATACTTGAGTCACGATACGATAATATCACGATACTTGAGTCACGATACGATATTATCACGATACTTGAGTCACGATACGATATTATTGCGATTTTAAATGTACAGTATGCATCAGACCAGTCTTTCTCGCGTACTGTTGCCCACAATTCAAAGCGCCAGGTCAGAGATCAAAATGACATCCAGCAGATGGCAGTAAGGCAACATTTATGGCTGTAAACTGCCATAAAAAACAACAGCAGAAGAAGAAATGACGGGCGGACAAAAATTAAACTAACTCTGATGACAGACGCCATGTTTGAGAAAGAAAAAACAAACACCGGAGGTTGCCGCTTGATTGGGACGTTGTGTAAATCACGGGCTTTATTCCCTACGTACAGTGAACACAACATGAAGCCCTTTCAGTACAGCTTCAACCTGAGCGGACTGTGGTCTGGACAATGCTGATACTGTTCATTCATAACCCATGGAAATGATGTGCTTCATCGTGTGTGCAAAACATCTTTTCTGTACTTCAAACTTTGTCCGACATTTTAAAATGCATACCTTACAGCCAGGCCTTTTTCTTAAAGGGACAGGCTGTGCTGGTCCCACTACAGACAGGTCAAACACGCTCAGACAAAAGAAAAGATGCAGCTCCTGGATGGATTTCAAGGTTGTTGTTTTTTTATCATGCGACAACTCAACCAATAAAAGCTTGGCCAACTAAGACTCTTTTTATCATCTTCCGTTTGATCGACTTAAAGAGACACGCCTGTTACTAATGTTTGGGCTGTGATCTTTGATGAAAGACAACACACTTTACAGACAAACACTAAAACCTTTTGTTCCTGGTCCAACATCCCGCTCTGTTCTTATCTGCTCCTTTCCAACTTTAATTAAGCTAAATAATCAACCACGTGTGTGTCCACCTGCACATGCAAGCCTGTCTAGCCTCTGTTTACATGAATGTGTAATGTTTGCGTTGCTTGGCAGTAAAAGACCATATGTCAGAGCAGAGCTGGTTATCTCTCTAATGTAATGGCTCTGAACAATAGTGTAGATCCAATTCCATTAATGGCACTGTGACGTTATTACTCAGTCAAATTGGACTGCTGCTGCTGTCACCATCTTCCATACAAGTGAAGGGTTTGTCCTGTGTCAGTCTACACGAACACACCGCACAGATGTTAACCAGAAATAGGTTGAAAAGGTCTAAACTCAGCAGACGAGTCAAGTTCCGTTTTCAGCTCAGTGAGTCGTGGAAGGCCGAGCTGGGGTCAGTGCTAAGTGAACGTAAACAAACAGGGCTGTGCAGGCTTTTGGTTTAAGTGCCAGCCTCGTGACGCATGTTGTGCCCTCATATTCACTCTAAAAAAAAAGTGGTTATAGCGATGCAAACCTCCTTTTAAGCTGATCGTCCGTCCTATTTTAGGAAGTGCTAACAAGTGGCCAACGTGGTCCGACCAGAGGCAATTAAAATGCTCAGTGAAGTGAGAAACAGGGCAGATGGTCGGGCAAAATGTGGCACAGTCCAGCTTGATGCACAACTGGTTAACCAGGTTTTCTTTGCTAAGGTCTGAAGAGCACATGTGCCCTCCATCAATGTATCTACAGTAAAAATAAAACGCAGTGTATCCTTTACTCTTGGATACGTTTTTTCCCCTTAAACTATTCTGTTCCCACATTTGATTGAAAACCAATGAAGCCAAATAAATGCCAGAGTTCAGATGTGATGTCAAACAGCAGCAAGAAGTGAAAACCAGCATGAGAACCTCAGAATACAAGTGTGGAGCAAACTGAGAAATCTTGAGCAGATTTGTGCTGAAAGGAATGGAAAGAAAAGCTGTTTTCATGAATGAACTCCTGAACGTTTCTAGATAATTTCAGGAGGACTGCTCCGGATATTCTCCTGACCTGGCTGTTCACATATTCTCCTCACAGCAGGAGACTATCCCTGTCAGATGGGAGGGGGGGACTGAGGGTCTCCCGAGGTAAGACGTGACGTAAAAAAAATGCTGAGCGTCAGCTGTCAGGAAATTAACCTCCATGGTCTTAACCGTTGCTTATCTTCATTCTACCTGGTTTGCATATTCAAAGTCTAACCAGAGTTCTTTGGACATGGAGGCAGGTCATTTTAAAATAGCTGTGAAAAAAAGGAAACCATCAACACCCTGGGAGTCTGAGGACTGGATGTCAGGACTGTAGACTTTGTCATACCTTTAAACATCTTCTGAGCTGAAGGTAACAAGTTCACAAGCAGTTTACAAAACAATCAATCCTGTTGGGGTCATAAGGTCTTTGAAAAAGTCAGCAAACACACGCACATCACTTATTTAGGTGCTGAGTTGAAAAAAATCCCTAGTTATGATGTAAACAAAGACTCGCAACACTAAAGCTCACAAAGTTACACTTATTTATCTGCTATGTGCATTAAGGAGCACAAGGTTTCGAGCCGGACCGGGCTCTTCATCAGGTGCTGTGACCTGATAAGTGATAAGTGTGAGTCATAAGGTCTTTACCGGAGGATTGTAACTTCAAATACATGAGGTATGACAAACACATAGGCCCTTCACCAGTAAGATCCAGTTTTTCAAACGGTAAAGGGGAGCATCATTTCATTATTGTACTTACATAGAGTGGCATGGACTGGGACAGACATATTCTAAAAAGAACAATGAAATTTGATGCAGCAAAGGCTGCATGAGATAGTGTGACTCTGGACTATAAGACCCTCGGATGGGTCAAACTCCAAAAATACAGGGTCCCACTTCTCCTGTAGTGCCACTCAATGGCAGCTTTACGCCTGGACAATGATCATGGCTTATAAAACCTTTTTCAAACTTATTTTAACGTGCTGATTTTTTTCTATCAGTTCTTAAACACAACAGTGATACAATGCAAAGCTACTTCAGCAAACTTTTGCAGCTACTTTTTTCTGCTGCATTTTTACAGCTTCATCTCCTCTTGGTTAAACTTTATTTTGACAGTGCATTTGTCAGAGTATTCTGATTTTGTTTGGATTGTCTAACCATTGTGTAAACTTCTGTATTTAAGGGAAGTTAAAGGTTCTTCTTATTATTATTATTATTATTATTATTAATGGTACTGGGGCCTTCCTTTAATTTATCCTTCAGGCCCACTTTGGGTCATACATTTATAAAGAGAAGATATCCTGTTATAAAACAGGTTATTTTAAATAAGACTAAAATGTGTTCCTTAAAGTTGGGGTCAGTTGGCCTGTTCACTTTTAAAACACTTGAATTAACAGCAGGTTTACAGCCTGCACAGCCTAAGTGCAGCCATAATGAGGACCAGACAAGTGGTAATGACTATTCATAAATGCATATCATTGCTAAGTTGGCATTAAGCCCTACAGTAAGCAGTTTGTTAACAGGACTGTCTCCTTCTTCATCCTTTTTATCTTCACCCCTGTGCACATCACTACTGCTGTCGGACTGTAGCTGTTAGGCCTCTGCTGTTGCCATGTTTCATTCGGAGCCCTGTTACCGACACAGCAAGTGACAACAGCATTAACACAGACAGGGAGCATAAACACGTCCTCACCGGGAGAGTAGAGCCTCGCTAGCTGACGGGCCCCGGCGTGCTGCGGTCCCCAGCGAGGTGCAGCGCTGCGTGAAGCCGCCCCGTGCTCATTTCCATTCGGATCCTCCTCCGCCATGGACCGGTGCCTGATGTCGGTCTCGGAGAGAAGCGACGCCGCCATAACTCCAGCCCGCTGCTCCCCGCTTTGGCTTTCAGCTATAAGACATCAATTATTGATCTGTCCCGGTCAATAACTGTTGGTTCTGTTTGTGTCCCGGCCTCAGGTGGCTGCTGTCGCTGCTGGATGCAGGAAGGAGGCTGGACCAAGTGATGCTAGCTGAGATGTACCAGAGCAGCCTCGCGCCACCCGGAAACACACGGACGCAGCTGCGTTGACACACAGACCTATTTCAGAGCAGCAGCAGCTTCTGTCATGAACAGCTGTTAGCTTTCTAACGGGAAAGACAGCATGCATCTGTGTTTACATGCAACGCTCTTTCTAGCATTACTTTTAATTCTGCATCCAATCTATAATCCAATTAAATTACGACACTTTCATACACTTAGTGGCGTTACCTTGAGTGCTGCCTTCAAGTGCTGCTTCTAAAAAATTCCATTACCAGGCAAGAGCCACCTCAGTAGAGTAGAAGTAACACATTAAATGTGCTGTAAAAGAAAGAATAACGTCACACTATATAGGCGAATGTCAAATGTATGTTTATGGAAATAAAATGTATAGGCCCCTATGTCAAAATAAAAGGTAGCTATTTGAAGATGATCCTAATTTAATGTCATTTCTGGTACAAATGTTGATGTAGGCTATTATTTGACCAAAGACAAATGAATTAAAGGTCGACCATGCAGTATGATTTAGAAAAGAAGTATCCTCTACAAGTGGGTGCCATTTAATTTCAGAGATGCTTTAAGTTACCCGGTTTGCTTACAGAAAAAAAAAATCATATACAGTAGGCTATATAACATTTACTACTTTCAGTCTAGCAAGAAAATGAAAAACTTTCCCAGTAGACATTAAACTAAAAATCAAAAAATTTAAAATCTTACAGGGTGGCAAATAAATGTTTGTTATGTCTTTAATACTCCTAAAAAAAACTGTTCAAAAAGATGTTTGACAGCCTGTCATCTAAGCTGCTTAAATGTCTCAACTTTTTTTTTTTTTGTCGGACTAAAAGGTCCCTACAGTACACGAACATGCAGCTTTGACATCTTCTTTTCTCTGAAGTGGCCAATTACAGTTTTCATCCTTATTTTGTTGGAAGCTCTAACATGCTTAACACACAATATACCAAGTCCTCTTAGTGACAATATTGGCCATAATAAATCGTCTTGTCTTTGTTGATCCTGATATTTCATGAAGGATAAACGACCAGTCAAAGTTTTAGTTACCATGAAACCACAGCTCAAGCCCCTTTCACACATGCACTGTGCTTCTGAAAAATGTCCTAAAGGGTTGGGCATGCACGTGTGAATGCAAACAGTAAATTTTTCACCCTGGCTCTATCCAGACTTTTTTCCTGCTAACTTCCCAGGTAAATTTCTGCAAGAGATTGTGGGAAGCTAATGCGTGCACGAAGCAGATAACGTTCGTGCCACGTCATTTCCAACACTCTAATCCCAGTTTGCTACACTATCCACTGCCCCCCCCCCCCCCCCCCCCCCACAATGAAGGCATAACAGCCCAAAAATAATCTAAGAAAGACAAAAAAAAGAAACAGTAGGATCTGATCTTCGTTGTAATGAAATCGCTTAATACAGTTGTCTGCTTGTCAACATGTTCTTTTTTATAATCATAAAATCATAAAAAGGCAAAAACTGTCATCATCATCATCAGGTTCTGTTGTTTCGTCCGCCATCTTGGATATGTTGCAGAGTCCTTTTTAACATCTTCAGGAGTACATGTATGAATGCGGTTCTGTTAAATAATAATTTGGGTTAGCTTAAGGCTCCAACACAACATTGTAAGTTCTTTGAAAATATTGTGGTTCTGGTACAAATGAAAGTGGCATCCTGAGGGGAAACACGGGGCTTTGCAGCTCTGTGCAGCTTTTAGCCTCTGTGTCTCATTGTTTTGGTTTTAATAAAGCTGTGTGTGACTGTATTTGTGAGTCTTATGGACCCTTCATACCAGATCACTTAATCAAACATGCAACAGGTGTCTGTTCAATGGGATGATTCTGGTAGATGTATAGTTCAGCAGTTATTTGCTAGCATGTTAGCCACTGAAATTTGATAAGACAGTGGTGCACAAAAAGATGTGATTGTTAATTGTTTACATTTTATCTTCATATTTGCTGTTTGAAAATGAATTCTCCTGGTACGCAGGAACTCAAACGTGTTTCATAGAAATCAAGAGACAAGAGGCGCCATGTTTGCTGCTTCCTTTAAAACTGCTTTGGTCTCTTATGAAGCATCGGTGATCAATTTGATTGCACTTCTTTAAAAACCAATCTACATGATTACTTCAAGGAAATTACGTTACATTACATTAAGTTTTTACATTTGGGCAAAAAGTTATTACGTTTTGGGCTCAGCGTTTTGTAACATTATTGACCAGTTATTACTTTCAGGTTTTATTACATTTTTTTGGTCGTTGTTACATTTCGGGCTCTTAAAAGCCCTTTATATTCTTTCACCTCAAAACACATTTATATAAGTGTTTTATTGAAGCAATAAATCCTATCATTTAAAACATCGAGGACACAAAACATCAAGGACACATACACACTGTAAGCAGAATGTCTTCTCTATCAGTAGAGACGATAGTGGCAAAGTGTTGATCAATCCCACGATCACCTTATAAATCAAGTCCACAGATATAATAACACTGGACCACCTGGCAGCACAGACCCAGGGCAGCTCCAGCATTATCTTCCTCTGTTTTCACTGCAGCCATGATGGATTTATGTGTCAACATTTGTTAGAATCAGTGCAATGCTAGTAATGTACAGCAGTGTGTGGATCCTCTATTCAGTGTGAGTGACAGCACTTTCCTTCATGTCACCTCAACTGTAATTATGCCCTCCACTGTTCACTGGCCACCTCTGACTGTGATCCAATTTAATCTAATCGCTCTCCTTTTTTTTTGTCTTGGAATCCAGTTTAGTAAATCTCTGAGGTGCGTAACTATTTGTAATGCTGCCCGGACAACTTGAATCAAAGAAAGTATAATATTTGGTGGTATGGCTCTGTTTTGTGACCCCCTTCAGCTGTCGTTTGACTGATTGTAGAAGCATTAGACAGAGAGAACAGCAGAAGAGATCCAATAGAACAGAGCAGGCATCAGCGACAACAGAAAGACATCGATGAGTAAAGCACAGCATGAAAAGGAGGAGCAGGGGTGTAGGTGACTTGCAAATCAGCTTACAGATACAGCAGCAAGGGCAGAAAGGCTGGAGCAGTTTAAACAAGGCATCATGTTTGAGATACGCCAATTGGGTCTTAGACGAGACTCACATGAGCCATCAGTGATGTGCGGTGGCTTTAGACCAGTTGCTATGAGCAGATGGAGTAGGAATTGTGGCCTGAGTTTGACTTTGTGGCCTGCATGAACTAACGTTATGCTCACTAAGGATGGAGGTGTGTGTCAACCTTATGTGTTAGAGCAGTATTGTTTGCAGGTAATTAAGACTGGGGATGCACAGAAGGCTTAACACTGCAGTGACATCAACACTGAGCTGAGGGGCTTTAAAGAACACAACTGTCCTCAAACATGCAGTAGCATAAATCCCAGCAATTAAGTTCAAATGCCTTTTGGCTGAATTTCCGAAATTTCATTTTAATTTCTCTATTCAGTTCATTTTTAGTAGTCTTAAGAAAATGAGAATATTCAGAAAGGTGAGGAAAATAAAATGAGAATCAGGAAAGACAAAAAATGTAACTATGCTTCTACTTTTCCTTTCAGTTCATGACCTTTTGACCCTAGAGATGATCCATGATTGGAACCACCTAACCAGAATATCTTGTTATGTAAATGGTAAGCGGACTTGAGCTTGTACAGCCCTTATCTAGTCTTTTATACTCAAAGCGCTTTTACACCGCAGGTCACACCTACACATTCTCACCCATTCAGAGAATCTGCTACTGTATGTAAGGTGTCCATCAGTATTAACTGATCTTGAACTTGGGGTTAAAGGTTAAGTGTCTTGACCAAGGACACATCGGACATGTGGCTGCATGAGCTGGGGATCGAACCCTAGACCTTCAGGTTGAGAGAACACCAACTCTACCAACTGATCCACAGCCGCCCGACTTGTATGTGAAGCTCTGCCTTTTTGCATGAATGATGCTGTTAAGAAATCTTAATTTGGACTTTCACATGTAGCTCTGAATTAACTGCATTCAGATTTCCAGGAGAATTAGACAGAATTGCAGCTTACAGAGAAACTAACAATTGATGACACTTTGCATGCAGCTGTGGAAACAGAATAATGGCTGCAATGATTAATGTATCTAATGTGTTGATAACTGTGGTTAAAATCTCTTTTTATTCATCTGTACATTTGAGTTATCCAAACAGCTGTGTAATTTCAGAGCACAACGTGTGAATCAGAAAGTATTTCTATTTTTTCTTCTTCTTATCAGTTAGGTGCTAATCAAGATAATGACGTTTCCTAAAAGTAGCTCCTGTAGTGATCTTCTTTTGAAGCATTTGTCATCATGTAGCTGTAAAACTACATCATTTTCCATGTGAACCTCCGTGAGTTGGGTCTCCTGAACATCCCTCTGAGAGTGACACAGAATAAGTCTCATTTGGTGTCTGTGTATTTCCCCTTGTTGATTTTAGAGAACAAGCATGTACCTTTCATTCAGCCTTTGCTTCCTGTAGATTTGAGCTCACTCAAGTCAGAGTCTCTCTAGAGCATCCTGTGACCATCTCTGTCCAATGGGCATTGAAATAGAAATCATCTGAACCTGCTACTAAATCGGACCTGAAAGAATGTTTTCTTCCAGATTTGTTGTTGTTGAAGAAATGCACATCACACAGAAATTCTTTATTTGTCATTTATTTATTTGTTTTATCTTTTTTTGTCTGTACTAGATTATTGCAATCTGGTAAATTCACATTTAAAAAGCAGTCATTGACCAGACGCACTGAAATCGATTATATTTATTTTACAATAACCATTTTAGGCCCCATAGCGACTGGAAAACCCAATCCAAAAAAGAAACATCTGTATGGTTTTCTGCACTTTATTTTGCTTGATGTCTTTTTTTCATAGTAATTACAAAAAGGAAAAAAATATATATAACAATAATCATAAAAAGGAGAGTCGGAGGAAGAAACTCAGGGATTTACGACTGGCAAAACAATCAATCACAACACAGCACAAGTACCTACTTACGGCGAGAAATAAAAGGTACAAAATGATCAAGAAAATAAGCGCATATGGCAAAGAAAAGTCAAAGAAATCAGCACCTATGATTTTAGATACAAGAAGCAACTGAGGGGACAAGAAAGTGAAGCATTTTCTACAATCTATGAAAAAAACTAAACAAAGGGTGTTTTGCTTTTTTTGCTTTTCTATTTGTTAAAAAAAATAAAATGCCTGACCTGGGAGCAATGGGTGGGCACAGAGGGAGGGAGGAGGGGAGGGGGAAGAAGCTGGTGAAGGAGGGTTTGGCAGGGACAATAAAAAATACTGCACGTACAATACCTTTTTTTTAACTTCTCTCTTTCCTTCATGTGGCTCTCACCGTTTCTCTCACCCACTTTTTCCTTTCTTTATTTAATAGCATATCCCATTAATATTCCTTTCCCCCGCTGCTCCTAATAGCCGCGCCCAGTGGCGCGATCGTTAGAGTTTTACATGTGAGTAGCAAATGACACTTTGATTGGCTGTGATGTGGAGATGGGAGTCCCCTGCCGGCACCGGGTCGGGGGCCCCGGCTGAGCCGAGAGATCCTGCCGGGCCTCGGTCTCACTGCGCGTGCTGACTCAGTGTGTGGTTCTGCAGGGAGAGAGGGAGAGGCAGAGATAGAGAGAAAAAGTGAGAACACATGATGAGAGAAATAATGGGCTACGTGAGCATAGTGCTTTCCACTTGCACCCCCATCCAATAAAAGAACAGAAGAGAACAGAAACACAACTGCCTCCCACAGTACAGACAGCGAGGCCTCCTTGCTTTATACATAGTCTGATGAAAGACGAGGAAGAATAAGAGAAGAGAATAGAGAACAGAAAGGATGAAGGGGACACAAAACAGGACAAGCAGACAAGACAACTCAACAAAAACGAGCAGGTTCAGTTCTGTGGAATTGTTGTTTCACAGGAGAAGATTTGTATAGTTGTATTGATGATGTAATAGAAAACATACAGAATCTTAACCTGCAGTTATTCTCACACAGATGAAAGCTCATGAAAAAAACAGGTTATGTGAGATTGTTAATATTTTTGCACACAATGGTGCATGCTTTAACAAACCTACAAACATTCAGAACCTGCTTTTAGTCAGAAACTTGAAGATCATATAGTATTTGTTCTGTTTTTGTTTTATTTCTTATCTTTGGGAACCCGGCGCCTCGATTTGTTTATTCAGATCTGTGAAACCCTTGTGTCTTTTGATATTGTGATTAATATTTTACAGAGACCGTCTCCATACCTCGGAGACGCCTACACTCACATCTCTCCAAAGGCATCAGCTCTCTTCACATCAATTCATAATCACAATGCAAAAAACACCTTTTTTCAAAATTAAAATTCACAGCAGCAGTGAGAGCACAAAGGGAGACACTGCAGCGATCTGTGGGTAGAAATGGGAGCGGAGGAACAGAAAACTAAGTGATAGTTTTGTATGCGTGAGTGATGGAGGTAGGAAGGCAGGAATACTTTTGACTGAGAGATAAATACACATACATGTCCGGTACACGCTGGGTATTGGGAATGTCGAATACAAACACGCGCAGAAATGTGCATGTTTTTTCAACACTCATGTTCACGCGCACACACGCGCACACGCACACACGCGCACACACACACACACACACACACACACACACACACACACACACACACACACACACAAATAAACAATCAGTCCTCTGTGGATGTTCCATATCAGCTGCAATGTGGGACTGAACTCATGATAATCTGGATTTGCTGGTTTGGAACTTAGCTAGCATCCCATCTAAAGCTGGGGGATACTGTCTGCGGATGTGTGTGTGTGGAAGATGGAGAGATGATTGGATAGATTTCTCTGGGAATTTGTCTGCTTGTGTGTGTGTGTGTGTGTCAGTGAAATTTCAACTTGGATGTTTTTTTTCCTCATATTCCCCAGACTGTACAGCTTTCTCCCTATGAAACATCCTCTCTCTCTCTCTTCTCTCTCTCTCTCACACACACAAATTCCCAAGAAATCTTTACCCATCATTCCAGCTTATTCACACATACACACTTGCTCTTACAGACACACACACACACACACACACACACACACACACACACACACACACACACACACACACACACACACACACACACACACACACACACACACACACACACACACACACACACACACACACACACACACACACACACACACACACACACACACACACACACACACACACACACCATTCCCAGGGAGATCTTCCCAATCAACACCCCCCCCTTCCCTGCCACTCCACCCTTCATCACCACTAAAAGCAGCTTTTTCAGATTAATCGCTCTCTCTCGCTGATAGGCCCCACTACGGAAAGAGGGAGAAAAAAGGGACAAAAAAGAACAGCGGATGGGAGAATAAAAAAGAGAGGAGGGGATAGGGGGATGAACAGAATGGAGAGACTAGGAGGGGTGGATGGGGACAGTAATGTGAAGGATTATACGTGGTTTGGGGTTGATAAATACTTATTTGTCATTCTATGGCCCTTATCTCGCTGTGCATGTTTTGCTGAGCCCTTTGGTGTGTATGTGTGTGTTTGTGTATGCATGTGTGTGCATGAGAGAGCAAGAGAGAGTGTGTATTTTGTGTTTTTAGAGTGTCTGGCACCCGGCTTTAGAGGCCAAGCTAGCCTGTCCGGGGGAAACCAAAGGGTATTAATGTCCTACACTTACACACACACACACACACACACACACACACACACACACACACACACACACACACACACACACACGAGGCATCTACACACAACACTCACATGTTCACTCACTCAGTAGAAGGCTTTCAGAGAAATGGGTGAGTCAGTGAGAAATATAACGTCCAGGACAGTGAAAAATTAAGTGTCTGTGTCTATGTGTGTGTTTGTGTGTAGTGAGGAAGCAGATCTCATTGGGAGCCACTGACCCCATTATGAATGAAAACCCTTCTCTTACTCTCGCTCTCTTTTTCTCTCCGTCTCTCTCTCTCTCTCTCTCTTTCTCTGTCTGCTTACTCTCACTCCATCACTGGCTCATGGCAAAAAGAGTCTCCGTTTCATCAGCAAGCCAACTGGCTGCATTTCTCCCTGCCGCCAGAAGAGGTCAGGCTCATTCCTCTTTATAGGACCAGGTTAAACACGAGAGAAGAGAAGAGGACAGGAAAGAAATGATGGGAAGAGAGGACAGGACAGGACAGGAGACAGATTCAGGGTGGGGGGGAGAGGGGAGACAGAGGGGGAGGAGACAAGAGGAAAGGAGATTGGAAGATCTGCATCCTGTTTCCTGGGACTGTACATCCATGTATGCTTTCGTCATCACGCACTTGACTCATATATGACCTCTAACAATGAGGTCATGAATGAGGCATCAGAATTGTGAGTAGAGAGAATAACAGAAAACAATAAATGACCAAAAAGTAGAAGGATTGCATGATTTTTTTGTCAACAGTTACTGAAACTATAATGCAAATAGATCCCATTGAATTATAAAGAAGGAAAAAAGGATGTAAGGAGAGAGAAACTAGACAGAAGAGGGAGAGTGTGTGTCTATGTGTTTTCCCTCAGGTTCTCTGGGTCCTGCTGCTGCCGTATTGATTTGTAGATGGAGCGAGGGATGGAAAGGAAGGACAGAGGAAGAGGAGGGAGGGATGGAAGGAGGGAAGGCTGCGGTCACTCCCGGAGGAGCCCGGAGCGCTGCAGTGGACTGCTGGAAATAGCCCATAGGAGAGGAGAGGGGAGAGAAAGAAGAAGAGATGAGAGAGAGGGATGTAACAGACAGATAGATGACAGCCTGCAATGCAATACTCTTCATATGGCACACACAGACACCTCCCAGTTACTTCTCTTCATCACTGATGTTGCGAGCTTGGTATTGATTATGCAGGACTGCAATCGATCAGAAATGTGTGTGTGAGCGTGAGTGTGTATCAGATTGTGACATCTGCTTTACAGCAGAGTAATTGATATATTGTGAGGAAAAATTGGGTTCACTGTGGTTCCAGATCTATGTGGTCAATGTTCAAACAGGCTGCCTTTATTAACGCAACACGGATGTTTTGCAATGAAAGCTCTGCAGCTAAGTAAGGGGATTACTTCCATCCCTGCTGTAAGGGGTTTTATATGAAGGATGAAGCAAGTGTGCAAGAATTTGCTCTTATGAGTGAAAGACAAAAGGAGGGCTTCGTACAAAAATCTGATCATAACAGTATGTGTGTTCATGTATGTGTGTATGTGTGTGTGTGTGTGTGTGTGTGTGTGTATGTGTGTGTGTGTGTGTGTGTGTGTGTGTGTGTGTGTGTGTGTGTGTGTGTGTGTGTGTGTGTGTGTGTGTGTGTGTTTGTTAACCAAATGAAAGTTAAATTAAAAGCACATTCAAAGAGACCATAATATAGACTTTCAGAAAGGATGAAGGCTCCTCGTCAGGAATAAAGTAACAATAGAAAAGCTCCCTTTGAATGCAGGAGCACATTAAAAACAGTTCAGCGTAATTATAAGGCTCGAGCCATTTTTGGTTTGTCTTTTATTTTATTCCATTCTGCTGTTTTCTACTCTCTTTTCATTCAACTTTATACTTTATTTCAGACCCACAGGTCCTTATCAGCTTTAAAAAAAATCACAAGAAATATGAATATAAATACAATACAAGTGTGTGTCCAGGTTAGACGATCCCCGGCTCGTTCAGGAGAGCTGTTGGTGTTTTCTATAAACCTACATCAAGAAAATGCTTCAACTATTAAATTACTGTATGACCATGAAGCCTGTTTTGGATATATATTCATCATTTTTCTGCTGTTGTTTTTTTGATAGCAGAGGGTGTGTGTGCTGTAGTGAGAACAGCCCTTCTTCCAGGCCAGGCCAGACCAGACCAGTCAATACAGAGGCCTGTCATTGTTTTTCCTAAACTGCTTAGAGAGAGCGAGGCTAAAGCCTGCAGAGCCCTGAGCCCAGGGGAAATATGGCCCTGTCGCATTACCCGAGCACAAGCCAGAAACACACGCACGCAAACACACACACACACACACACACACACACACACACACACACACACACACACACACACACACACACACACACACACACACACACACACACACACACACACACACACACACACACACACACACACACACACACACACACACACACACACACACACACACACACACACACACACACACACACACACACACACACACACACACAGGAATGCATTCAGAGACTTGTAGTCGCAGCAAAGAGCACATGCATGTAAAGACACAATTGCCAAAAATAAAATGCAAAGACTAAAACACACAATAGTACCCACATATAGACGCCCCTCCACCACCACATACACACACACACAATCTCATGGGCATAGGGACAAGGGCACAACAGAAGAAACAGAGAGATAGAGACAGAAAAATCTAATCTCCCTTGTCCTGCTACTCTCTGCTATCTACATCTGCCTAACTGAAATAAAAGAGTGTTTGCATTTGTGCTGCCGTGCTAAACTGATGGGTGTGTTTGAAGAATGGAGGAGAACTGCTGTTGCCTTTATTTTGCGTCTATGTACATGCATGTAATTAAAGACCACCTTCATCTGTATAGTGGAAACATGTATGTGTCTGTCTCCATGCACTATCTGGTCTGAACTGAGCTGCAGAGGGGGAAAAAACTCTCATTAGATCAGAGTTAAAGAACAATCACAACTATCAGACTTCCCCACTGAGTCACATGATGATGACCTTGTTTGTTGGCCAAGTCAGTAAGATGGAAAAAGTAACTTCTCTGAAACTTGAATATAGATGAAAACACCAAATAAATTCTGCAATGCTGTGTAATGATAACAGCTAATCTGAGAATCGTGGGTGCCAAGTGTCTAACAGACACAGGAAGAGGAAGTGCTGCTGCTGGAACAATGCCTTGTGTTTGTGTGTGTGAGTTCTGTGTGTGCAACCTACACAGTAGTGTCTGTCGGTATCTGAATTTGTGTCAAATGTGTGTGTGTGTTTGTGTGTGTGTGTGTGTGTGTGTGTGTGTGTGTGTGTGTGTATGGAGGGGGGGGAGTAATGGAGACAGTCCAAAAGCTGTGCGTGTAAGAGTGTGTGTGTGTTAGAGAGAGTGCCCCATCTCTAATGCTGTTTTTAACACCAAATGAAAAATCACCTTAGTCGCCCAGTGGTCTTCTTTGGGTTCAGTATATTTATAGATCAGAGTTGACACTCTTCCAACAGAGTGAGCTAGTCAGCTACACAGAGCTCTGTCTGTGTGTGTGTGTCTATGTCTGTGTGGTTGTGTGTGTCTGGGACGAGCAGATGGGCTGTCTTAGCCCTCTTCCTTTGCTCCCTGGCTTGTCTTTAGCCCCACCCGTCCAGGACAGGATGCTGCCTCGGGAGCAGATCGAAAATAAACGCACCCCCTGCCCTTAACATCCCGCCGACACGTATTCCCTGCTCCCTTCCCACTCCTACATTTTTCTCTGTCTGTCTTTGTCCCCACTGCTACCCATCAACCCTCTGTCTCCTTCCTCCTGTAGTGTATTAACTCTGTATATTACCTTCACATGATTTATCTCAAACCTCTCTGTCCAGCCAAGTCACGATAACCCCGACTTTTTCCTTAAGCCGCCAAGAGTGACCTCTCTGATCATGTCCTGTTTGGAGTTGTCCCTCCCTTTCTTTCTCTGAGGGGACTTCCCCTCTCCTGTTGCTACTGGCCTAAACAGCCGGGTTTGGACCAGTAAACACAACTCAAAATACACTCACAGCATGAAGGGCACATACACAGACATACACACGCACATACAACGTCAAAGGCAAACACACATGGATCAACACCAGATTCACAGCATAGGTGAGGGCTCCCTGCTGGAAGCTGTTACACAAAATAGGAAGTGACCTCACCTGCAGCACAAATAACCTATCATTCCTGAACCCATATGACGTTTGTGTCACAGCCTAAAAAAATGTGGGTATGCTCAAAAAAACAGATCTTGCACACATTCTGTCCCTCACACATACACACAAACATGCACACATACAAACAGTGCAGTACTCTCAGGAAAGAGGAATGTGGTCCTTGTAGACTGTGAAGCTGAGTGCCAGATGATGACTGGAGCCCGCAGACATGGGTGACAAGACAGACAAACACACTCACAGGCATCCAAAAAAACTAAGTCCTAAAAATACAGGAATACTCTGAATGTATAACATGTGTGTGATGACAAGGGACACACACACTCACACTGCAAAATGTAAAATAACAGGCAGACAACAGTAAATAAAAAATGTGTTTAAAGGTTACAGATGAACAAATAAATGCGCAGACATGATCCATCACACACACACATGAGCTCACAACTCAGCAGAGCGTGCTAGCTTTCCGTGTCACTGTCATATTACTGCACACGCCCAATCCCCATGAGTCCCATGGGGGCCTGCTTTTTTGATTACCATGCACCCTAAACTGGCAGAAAGGCAAAAAGAAAAAAACAGAGAGATCATGGATGAGGAGAGGGATGAGAGAAGGAAGAGCAAGAATCACTAGTTTGATACATGAAGTGTGTGTGTGTGGGTTTGGGGGGGGGGATGTTGGGGTAGTTGGATTAAGATGGATGAAGATATTAGTGACAAAGTGAGAGCAGAAACACTCTAAAATGTATGTATGTGCATGAGTTCATCTGAAGAATGTGTCAACCAAAAAGTTCAATCATGTATTCCTGAGTATTTGTGATTCACTTAAGTGATTGGAAGTTCATTAAGAAGGGATATCAACAAAGATGCTGTGCAAAATGTTTATTTAATCTTTGCTCTAAATGCCCTATATAAATTCCTCTTTTGACAACTGATTTATTGGATTGTCAAATTAGATTTTTTTATCACTTAGTTTACAGAACGTGATCAAAACTTTTGGATTAGCCTTTTAATTGTGCTAGTTTTCTATGTCTTGCATGCAGAAAACTAAATTTCTTCTAGACTGACTGAAAAAAAGAAGATGGATAGAATAAGACATTACTTCATTTTATTATCAGTGTTTGAGTAAGATCTCAAAAAGTATGTTTAATACTTTAATAAAAGTAGTTTTTTTTAATGAAAATAAAAATCCCTGCATTTTGGTTACTTAAGAATGAGAACAACACCAACAAATGGAGCTGTCTCTTCATTGCGCTCTTCGAAAATGATTTTCTGAAGTAACCCAGAACAGAAAACAAACACTGCTTTTGGAGTGGTTTTGTGTGATTTTATGCACCCACTAGTGTTGTAGTATTCCTAAGACCACGTTTGGAAGGTTTCTGTCTGGTTTGGATTTAAAAAGCCATTAAATCCTATACACTGATCCTTTATATGCAGGTCAAAATGCTGAAACAATTTAACTATTTTTTTGATGCAAGTCTGTTGCTTGAGTCTGTTTCAACAAGAATAAAAAACTGTAATTGTTGAACTAGGTAGACCAACAGATACTGCATTAAAGTCTTTATATGGTGCCACACGAATGACTGACTTGTATTTTTCAGTTGTTGATGTGATGAGATGTAGTGTGTTGGTGTATGTGCCGTGTTTTTTTTTTGGCAGGGCTGATAGAACGCCATGCAGAGTCTGTCCTGTTCTGTGACACATTGCCTGTGTTCACCTGTCACACACGCTCACACACACAAACCAAATGACAGGAACATGGTCCAAGCTGTTAGAAACCCTCCAGGTGCTGGCTCACATTGTGTAATTCCTTTGTATCTGTCCCCAATTCTGTTCATCTGTGTCTCCCTCTTTATCTTACTCAGTGTGTCTTTGTCTCGTTGCATCTGCCTATGTGTGTCTCCACCTTACATCAAAGCAACAAGTGACTTTAGACTCATTTTCCCCTCCTTCTCCCCACTCACTCTCTATCACTGTTTTCTGATGGTGACGTCCTCAAAGCACAAACGCAAACACGGGCAGGTGTACACACACACATTCAAATGTAATATTTCCAGATGATTAACAGGGCCCACATTGTGATTTTCTTCTTTCAATTCAAATCCAACAATAACAGAATGTGCTTTGCATTCTCAGTGTGGATCAATAAACACTGCAAAATTACCAGCAGTGTTTACAGCCACAGGCACAATTTGTATGCAATTTTCCTAAGGTGGTCAGAGGAAAGAAACGTCCACCAAGACTGAGGATGTTTACATGCAAAGAGTAAAATTATATGGTATATCTTTTCAAAGGCATATTTTCTATTTGTTTGTGTTGCTTTGCCTTTTTTAATTTAATTGGCTTTTTTATGATGCTCTGTAAAATTAGCAGGTACTTCTAGTAAATCTGGTCACATTAAGCGCACTGATACAGTGGAAGTAGTTGTTGTTGTATCAGGTAAGGCTGGATGGTTTGCAGTCTCTCTCCGTCTCGCCTGCTTCTCTCTTTTGTTTTGATTTTTTTTGTTTCTGTCTGTCTTTCCCTTGCTGCAAATACCTTCAAGTCCTGGGATTAAGGGAGGTAAGAGTGTGTGTGTGTGTGTGTGTGTGTGTGTGTGTGTGTGTGTGTGTGTGTGTGTGTGTGTGTGCGCGTCCTAGGTCCCCATTCTAATAACAGAGAGTCTCCCAGTGAGTGCTGGGGCAGCTGAGTGTGCTCCCCTGGAACGCCACAGGGATCTACGGATCAAATTCATACATTCATACACACACACACACACACACACACACACACACACACACACACTCAAACACACACACACACACACACACACACACACACACACACACACAGACGCACACAGCCAAAGGATACATGGATCAGAGAGTACACAATGTGATTTCACACAACACTCACAACTGATTGCAACACCCAGACTTTGGTGAACACAGACACACAAACACTCATGGATAAACCCTATTGCCAGTTCAGCCACATCCACACCTTTCCATAATTCAGTTAGAGGGAGACGGTGAGGCTCTTCAGACAAAGACAACATTATTCACAGACAGACTACTAAACACAGCTTGTTTCACACACACACACACA
Source organism: Tautogolabrus adspersus (assembly GCA_020745685.1). Taxonomy (NCBI): domain Eukaryota; kingdom Metazoa; phylum Chordata; class Actinopteri; order Labriformes; family Labridae; genus Tautogolabrus; species Tautogolabrus adspersus. The sequence goes on from CM036539.1 coordinate 6,013,894, forward strand.
CACACACACACACACACACACACACACACACACACACACACACACACACACACACACACACACACACACACACACTTACTTCACCCTGATCACAACCACAGGCACTGAGAAGTCTTCAAAGCTTTTTCTCTGTTCTAGATTAAATACCAAAATAAAGATTGCATTCATTACTTTCACTCTGAGGGGAAAGCTTATTGTATTTCTTCCATCAAGCAGGTATGGACACTACACACTACCTGCTGAGGAGATATCACATCCTGGCTGCATACGAATAATAACGTGATGCTAATGTGGACGCTCTGATGATAAAAAGTGGTCCCACTGTGATGAAATGTTAAACCAAATTGTTTATTGTTTGTTGTATATAAATTATGCTGCAGGTGCCTTTCTGTCTAGCTGTGTATTTGTTAAGCCCTCGCTTTATATCTGTTTGTACATCTCCCCATTTTCCATCTGTTAGTCAGTCCATTCCTTCACCCATGCATCCATACTGTGTACACTACATGTTCTTCTAACCATGTCTATGAAGGAAATTATCCGTGCTCATGTTTCTGGCTGCATGCACACTCAACTCTCAAATATTCAACACCTCTGGGACACGGGCAAGGAGGAAGATTCGTCAGAGGTAGTCAACACAAAAACATACACAAAGAGCCCCACATCAAATACCACAACCATCCATGTATTCATCTGACCAACAATCCATCCATCTAGCTGTGATTAAATATTTACTAAAGCTAAAGGAAATCCTGTACCATGATGGACGCACAGGCAGAAAAAAAGGGATGACTGGGGAGAAATGCAAGATTGATAGATGGAGCGAGCGCATGGAGGAAGCAATGGGGGCAGAAGCTGCAGTATAGCACCCCCTTGGGGCTTAAGTAAAATCTAAAAAATCTGTCAGGGAATGTAACATGGGAAAGACGCCGAGCTTATATAGAGTAACATGACTTTTTCAAACCGGGTTCACTTCGAAGGACGTAAACAACTCCAACAAAACATAAACAATACATGCAGTAGATATTTACAGGTTGGTTAAATAGAGGGAATCATGCACTTTTGCTCATTATATTAAATTTTTCTGAAAACATGTAGGAAAAGTTTTTTTACTAATATGCTAATTGGTAAATAAGCAACAACTTTTTTTTTTTAAGACATTGAGAGAATACGAGAAGTTATGTGTAGAGTCTGGGAGTAAAGGCAGAGAGAGAAGAATCCAGAAGGACCTCACTGATCAGGGCCACAGCATTTCTTATTTACACACAAACACACACACACATACACACACCAAAACATCTCTTATTTACCAGCTTACGTCTGCACTATTTATGGGGCACTGGGGAGAGGCACAGAAGAGAGGAAGAGAGGAGAGGGGCTAAAATATGCATAGGGGCTGGTTCTTCTGGGACAGACGGGGGGAGTCAGAGAGAAGGAGGAAGACAGAACCAGAGGAGGGAGAGAGACAGGAAGAGAGAAAGGGAAATTTGTGATATGTATGTGCAAGAGATTGATATGAAGGTAAAAGCAAGTGATAAAGAAGGTGGTAGGTAGAAAGTGAAGGTCTTTGTATGCTGAGGGAGAGATGAAGATGAGACAGAAAGAGTGCAATCAGGAGGGAGAGAGGATGATGCAGCGACGTGTCCATGCAGCAGAGGCCCTTGGGTGTGTGTGTAAGGGAGAGAGAGAGGAAGAGAGAGTGAGCTGGACATCATATGGTCCCTCTGAGGGGGTTGAAAGAGGCCAAAGCCTTTTCTAGCTGGCCAACCAGCCTTCTTCATCCATCCGCACCTCATTAAAACACGCACAAATTACCCCATTCCACTTTCTCTGGCAGATGCATCTACTTACACACAAGCACACACACTCTCACACACATGCGCTAGCAGTGGCATTAACCTCCATGGTTGTAGCTCTCCATCTCCTCCAGTCAGCCTTTCTGTCTAGCCCACTTAGAGAGCCCTCCCATGGGGCAATGGAGCTGTGGCAGGTCAGGCTCGGGCTGCAACTTTTCACACACTCACACGCATACATAGACACACTTGGGCCAGGACCAAAGAGTAACAAGATGGATATAGCCAGAGAACAGCAGCCAAAGAGGAAGAAGCACAAGGAGCTGGGGGATAAGAAAAAGTTGAACTGAGCTAAACTTAGCAGAAATGAAAACAACTGAATTAAACTTGTCTGACCTCACTAAACTCTGCTGAGTGTACATATGAAGAAAAAATAGCTTTTTGTTGTTGTGCTCTAATTAAGTTATATAATCTACTTTCTCTCAGACATTTCTAAAAACTTTGATGTTACACTTGACTCTCTCACATTTAATTTAAAATGTTTAGCTCACATACAAGTTTTTATGAGTCTGACTAAGACACAGTCTACTGTTGACTGCTGCTGAATAAATAACACCATCGATTCCCTTCTTTTGTTCTCAAATCGGACTTAACTGAGGGTAGTTGACTTCACTTAACAAGGGCTGTCTCGATACCAGAATTTGAAAAAATGAAACAATATCGAGAGCTGTTTTGATACCACGGCAACAAAAAAATAATTCTTAGGCACCAAATATTTGATCATTTCTGTTTTTTTAATTGCTAAAAATGCAGGCATACTTCTGCACACTGTCTCAATGGGAATGTTTGGGGACTGAATGATGGATTTTACGACACAGTCTACGATTCACTCTTCTACTATGCACATGTCTTATGAATTAGATGTTGTTTTTGAAAATGTCTATACTTTTTGATACTATTGTTAATTAGAATAACAGTGATGATATGGATTAATAATTGAAATATACACAATCATTACTTGCACTCTGCAATGTTTTAATGTAAGGAAAACCTACAAAACCAACCGATATTTAGATCTGCATTTCAAGACACAAAGTGGAGTTGTATTAAACAAGCATTACGACACATTTATCAGGAGGAGTCATCTTGGATGGAGTGTATAAAGAGGAAGAGTGTGGGATGTTTTGTGTACGATACACACACTGTGTGCGTGAATGTAGACGAGCGTGGAGGTGAGCAGGAGTGTGTGAGTGGTGAGTGGTGCCTGTGTGTGGACATTAACCGACAGGGTCCAGCAGTCACCCTGCTGTTAAATGGACTGGTCAGCCATATGCCCACCACCTCCGGCCCTACATCACTGCCACTTTGTATGTGAGGGGTAGTGTGTGTGTTTGTGTGTATTTCGGTGTGCAGGCTAGGCCTATGGATTCAGAAAATATCCCTGGTCTAATTTCTTTAGCAGAGTTTTCGTCTTTTCTGACATTTTTTAACCAAATGCCGGTGTTCTATTGAATAGTGCAAACTATCGAGATGTGCTATCGAGCAGCTCAGCGTAGTACTGGGAACATTACTCGATAGGGGTTATTCATCTATCGAGGTATGCTTCCTCTAGAATTAAAGGTAAAATGCTCAATTATGGGTTATCAAAACGAGCTTCCCTTTTCCTCAGAGTACAAATGAAGCGAGTAGTGGAGTAGTATGAAGTGATTCTGTACTGGGAGCCTTATTTGATAGGGAAATGCATCAATCGAGATACACTTAACCATAAATCTTTAGTAATAGAGTACCAATACTTGCTCCCCATACTCTGACTTTGCATATGGAGTGAGTAGTGACTTAATATAAAGTTATTATGGACGGTGAGCATTATTTGACAGGGGATACAGATAGCCTCTGTCATAGCATTCATTCAACAAAGCAGGACATGTCCACAGAACAGTGACACACATCTCTTGTAATTACAGACTCATTTAATTACAAGATCGTTGACTAAAGAACTGATGACATCGTTATTGGGCACAAACTTGACTGAGTCCTTTCAAGATCAACCTTTTATACATTTAGACTGCAAGGTCATGGCCAAAGATGTTTTACTGAACAATTCTGCAGTTATTTGCAATTTTAAGGATGCTCTGCTTTTGATGTTTTTTTTATAAAAAGTATTATAGAAGAGCAGCTTCCAGTGAGTAAATACACTGATATTTTCCATATTGGTTTTTATATAAACTTCACGCTTTCACAAAATCTTCCAAAGAAGCTTTCTGCGACCTTCAACATTGACCTCTGTTTAATTTAGCAAACGCCTGAGGAAAGTTAGTGACAGATTTCACCTTCAAAAAGGCTGATGTTTGACCTGCAGATTTTGTAGATCACTAGTTTGGTGCCAAAAGACTGTGAGAGACGAGGAGGAGGAAAAAACGGAAGAGGACAAGGGGGTTTACATCATCACAGACCTGGACACAGCTGGCCCAGGACCTACTCTTGGGTGACTTATAACCTTAATGACATGAAGCTTGCCAGAACCCTGCTCAGACCTCATGAGGAGAGATGGAAAGAGAGGGACAGAGGGTTGGAGAGAGGGTGAAGGTATAAATAAAGAGATTTACAGTAGATTAAGGGATTCTGATTAAAAAAATAGTTAAGTATGCGAGAAGTTTGGAAGGAGATTCTAAAGAAAGTGACTGTATACTGAGAGATGGATAGACACGTTTGAAAAAGGGAGGGAGTGTTTTTATGACTGAGAGAAAGGAAGAGAGCGAAGGTGTTGAAGAAATTAGATTTGCTATTCAGGCGTTTGCCAGAAGATTGTCTTTCATATTTAAATTATTAATACTAATACAAACCTTTTGGGCGCAACGCCAACTACTACAGTCTGTGTCAGGACCTGCACATGATCTGTTAATCCATGCAAGAACTACTCTTTACAAATAAACACATTCTGGTCAGGTTCAACACACAGACAGAGTAGAGGTGACTCACCTGTAGTTCTGTCTGAAAGAAGAACTTCTGCGGACACTGGGAACAGTCGTAGATCTTGTCTTCCTGGCCATGGACGGCAAAAATGTGCTGCTGGAGCTTGTTGGCCTGCACAAACACTGAGAAAAACAACAACGGATACAGCATCAGTTACATGGTGGCTATTAGAGGAAAAGGATCAGCCAATGCTTACCATGACTGAGACAATATTACAGACTAAAAAATTCAACAGTAAAATAAGAGAAGGGGAACTACTTGTGATTTGCCCATTATGAAAAATAACTTCTAATGGTCTTGTCTGCTTTCGGGCCTTCTAGGGCAGTGCATTTGTAAGGGAACATAATATTCAGACTCGCACAGCCCTTTCAATATTTGAATGGTTAAATCTAAGATGTACCCAAAACTTGTCCTTGGTCGGTCGGTGGCAGTATAAAATAACCCCACAAAGATACACACACAGAGCAAATAACAGGTTGACTGTAAAGGAGGGAATATATGGAAACAAAGAAAATACTGAAGGGTGCAAAGGAAGGAATGAGAGAAACCAGGAAGAGCTCCCCTCTGCAGACCTTGTGATATTTATCAATAAATTATCTCCTCTTTTTTTAACTTCCGCTCCAGTGTTGTCTCCCATACTTTTTTCTCTTTTTCTTTCTCCCCCTCTTTGTTTCGGTAAACTTTTGGTTTTCACTGTGTGTGCTTAAGTGTTGAATTATTCAGCCCCCCATAGGAGTGGTGCCCATCTTACTAATTCATAAGCCACAAAGGAATAGAGTTAAAGTTTAAAGCGCTGCTGTGTACCTGGGGGGGTGGGCGGTGGGGGCACACAACACAAGACAAACACAACAACGAGGGAAGGGGAGTGATGAAGTGATGGGGAGAGAGAGGGGATGCAGGAAGAAAGGGTACAGGGATTGAGAGAGGCGGTGCAGACTGAGTTTAATATTGTAGGTGTGGAGTTGAACTCTGAACGCCTTGGGCCTAATTTGATCATCCAGCATTTTGTTCAGGTCCCCCAGTGGATTTCAGATATATAAGGTACTTGTTATGTGTCCTGTTTAGAGGAGTTACTGCACTGCACTGAGCTGAACTCTGCACACGCAGAGGATTTTCTACTTCTCCTTCAGCAGAAGCACCCTGCTGGAATATTACTCCCCCAGTTAGAAATGTTAAAACAATGAATATTCCTAATGTTATCTTACTGTAGAGCCAAAACTGAAAGAACTTCACAGCCATTAAAGCACTGTTACTCAATGTATCATGACGCAGGTATCCCAGGGAGAGCCATTTCCGAGCCACAACACGTGCTGCAGCTGATGCCTGGGAAGATTTAAGTGCAAACCTTGTTTTCATCTGCCATATTAACCTCAAGGTGTTTTCATGTGAAGCAAATGTCTAGTATCGTGTCAAGTGCTTTTCAAGTTTTTGTGATCTTTTTTTATGTGAAGCAAGAGACCCCAGCAGTGTTCCGAGACAAATGTCCTCTTGGGAAGTATAAAATTTTACCCTCCTTTCCTCAGATCTTGCATTTTCTACCAAGTAAGCAATAAGATGTGAGCAGTTTGGTGCTTAGAGAATGTGTGGTTAACACATTTATTGATTTTATTTCAGTTTGTGGCTTTAATAAGAATCATAAACACCTGGCTGGCAAGGTTAAAACCGTTTGGGTCTTTATTCATGTAACACGTAACAAACTACAGAGCCATTTAATAAAGAAAATGCAAATAAGTTCTACAGTGTTCATGTGTTATGGTAAGCCTAACGTATGTATATTTAATTTGTGATGTATGGTGCTGTAACAGAATGGACGAAGCGGCTTGTCATCCTTGTTCACTCATTGTTAATGGCTTATTTTGGTACAAAAAGTGTGTGTATCTCATTATTAAGGCCAATTGTGATTTCATGTATACGTCTGTTCCATTGTACAGTTTGGATATCCACATATGTGTATCGACTTTAAATGCAAAGCAGAAAGGAGACTTCTGAACAGTTATTTGTGCCTCTGTCCTTGAAGGTGAATGTGTGTTTGCGCGTGTCTGTCTCTCACCTGTGAAGCAGACGGGACACTTGAAGGTACCTCCCATGCCTTCAAAGCTGTGCTCTATCAGGTGGCAGAGCAGCTTGGCAGGTGAATCAAACATCTGGTTACACAGCTTGCACTCATGATTGATGCCCTCCTCTGCAAATAGGAGACAGAAACGCATGTGTGGGCTGGATTAAGCAACATGAAGAAACAGTAACATATGACATTTTTTATTATTAACACACTCACAACAGATGTCTTATAAACATACAGAAACTGTCAGACAGTGGTTTATTATGAACTGATGTGTGAAAGAAATATCACAGATAATACAGAAAAACTGCAAACTAAAGAAAGACTGCACTTGTCAACTATACTGCTATGGCAGGAATATCAATTGGAATATATGAAGTGTCTTCACTATGGGCGATTTCAAATTAGGCACAATTGTCCATCCTGCTAACTGTGGATGTCTTTGTTATTTCTGAGACGTCAGCAACAACTCTCTTTTTACTTCCACATCTATCGTGCAGCTCAGAGGACAAAACGGACCCGCGCTGAGCGGATACGACGGCTTTTGAAGCGACAAGAGCCAATTAGATTTACATCATATAGAGGTCCACTTCCTTGTTTAAGCGAGGTTGCGTTCACATCTCCCACGGACCGTACTCGAGTACACATGAATCGTGCCCGAGATCGACTCTTCGAGCGGACTCCGGCACAGTACCCGACTACAGTACGAGTCGAGTACAGTACGTTTGTGTTCACACTGATAAAATAAACCAGACTTTGGGGTCAAGCGTTCTCAGATCCGGGTCCCTAGTGTGAAACCACCCTTTCTGTCTGTATTCTGAAGTGATACTCTAGAGGTTCTCAAATCCTTGAAAACTAGACACAAAATGAACTCTGATTTCTGCAAAATTATTGACAAAGGCATCTTTTAACTTTTATAAAAGATGATTAGTTAACTTGTTTAGACAGAATTATAATACCGCTTGAATCATGCACACCCTCCTCTCCCTTGCTGCATGCTCTCCCTTCACGTTTTCTTTCTCCTTCATACGCGCTCCCAACACTCGCACACACACCAGTCCCAGTGCCATGCCTGCCCCAACTGGTAATTGCCTGTCCTCCCCACCGGGGCCATAGATGATCTACCCTTTCTATAGTCATCCTTCCTTCTGTCCTTGTTATCCGCCTTCACCCACTGCAGTCACTCATTCCTCCCTCCAGGCCCCCTCATCATTCCTCTGGTCCATCACTTCCTTATACATTTTAGGGATCCAATTCAAACCTCTCATCCCCTTGTTTCCCCTCCTCACATAAACTACACATACTCACTTCCCCCACCCTCTGCTTCACCTTTTTTGTGTTGTAATTTTTATGTAACCAGCACCTCACAATGACAGACTCAACTATAGCCAGGTAAACCTTTATCAAGACCAAGCCTTCTTACCTTCTTGTTCTTACTAAGGATTCTACTAATATTTATGTGTGTGTGTTTATTTTAAGAAGGTGTGAGTGACATCACTGGACCTATGGTGAAAGGCCAGATGAAAGGTGGGTGTAATAAACACACACTTGCACCTCTTGGGGCTTAGGTCTCCCGCCTGTTGTCCTTATCATCATTGTACCATACAGGTCCAATACCCCGGTCGCCCACACACACACAAACACACACACAGTGAGGGGCCACACACACACACGCACACCATAGGACTGTGCAGCCTGGAGACATCAGATGGTGTCTTCTGCGGGCCAATCTGTGACCCCTTGTGGAGTGGCAAATACACACATGCAAACGCACACACACACATACAAACATGCATACACATACTGAATCAGAGATGTCTTTTTTCCTTTCCGTCACTTATCTCATGTCCTGTATGTCTGTAGGCACACACACACACACACACACACACACACACACACACACGCACTGAAGAACTTCAGCTGCAGAGCTGCAGGGGATCGCAGGGTTAATAACGTCTTCAATCATACATCCATGACACCCATACTGACAAACACACACACACACAAAGATTCCTATCTCTCCTTGGCTCAAAGGCCCACACAAGGGTGCCCTAATCCCGCCTCAATAGCTGTGGGGGAGTGTGCGTGTTTGTGTGTGTCTGTGCATGGTGGGTGCCACATGGGCTTATATGGATGAGATGGTATGCTCCACGGTCCCGATCCCGAAACATCCCATGTCCCCACACACGGACACACACACAAACACAGAAAGCTCAAAGGCTGCAAGGTTGTGTGGGGCGCCAGTGTGTCCGAGACACACTGAGACAGATAGAGGTTCATTATCATTTACTAGGAGATTGAAACAGCAGGAGAGAGTCACATGAAGCGAGACACACAGAGAGGATGAGAGAGAGAGAGAGAGAGAGAGAGAGAGAGAGAGAGAGAGAGAGAGAGAGTTTAATCAATTTTCACGTTTCATAATTTAGTCATCTTGTACATTCGGCTTGTCTTTGTAAAAGTATGATGCAATAATACAATAGACAGAGAGAGTGTGTATATGTAATGCGATATTTCAGTGATCTCAGTGTAGTAACTATGTGTGTTTGTGTGTGTGTGTGTGTGTGTGTGTGTGTGTGTGTGTGTGTGTGTGTGTGTGTGTTAGGGTTCTCTAAAGCCATCTTAAAAGCTCTTGCCCTCAGTAGGGGTAACTCTCTCTTCAGAAGGTTGCTCACACTCTCCCACGCCTCCACGATCAGACAACGTGGTCAGTTTTCAGTAAAAGGCACATCATTATGTGTATGTACAGCAAAGGTGGATCTTTACATCTTCACTGCAAGAAAGTTGAGATGGTTTTTAAGTTTTAGTTGGGTGAACAAAAATCATCAATAGCACCTGTACCAGCTAAAGGTGGCATTTCAGATCGTCTGTATTGCAACTGAAAACCAAAATATTTAACATAAGCTCTATTCAAAGTTTTGTTGTGTTCCTTGATACAATGACAATAAAGCCCCTATCTATCTATCTATCTATCTATCTATCTATCTATCTATCTATCTATCTATCTATCTATCTATCTATCTATCTATCTATCTATCTATCTATCTATCTATCTATCTATCTATCTATCTATCTATCTATCTATTCACATACTGTATATACAAAACTCCTGAAAACTTCCTCAATCTTTGGGGTGAACACAACGACCACATTTTCAATTTGAAAGCCCCGTAAAGGGGAAATTTCACTGATAGCAAGGGGGAGAAGACGATGACGTATATTTCATGTTACAGTGTGCGACCGGTGCAATCTCTGTACACGTAATGAAACTGCTTCATTATTTTTTCTGTCTGCCTGTATGTTCTTCACTGCTCTTTTGTTGATACCATGAATATGTTCAACTTCATGCAGCACGGCTACAAAGACACAAAATGTCATCATAGCGTCGGATTCTGCTTTGCCACCATATCTGTGACCCCCCCCCCCCCCACACCACCCCAGTCTGATAGTGATTGTCTCGCACTGTGAAGTACATGAATGAACAAGCAACTCAGGAACATTTCAGGGGCTGTTTGCCTGAAAGTTCCTCTAAATTTTCAGGAGTGTGTGGGAAAGAAAGTTGAAGGATGCACAGGAAAGCAACAAATCCTCACATTAGACAACCTGGAATAAACCATTTTTTCCCCTAAAAATGGATAAATTACAAATGATCTATTAACTTGCATTTTGGTTTGCATCGGATTAAATTGCATTTTGATTGGAGTTGTTGGGTCAATACGACCTTTGCACACACAAAGAGCAAAATGTGTTTTATTTGTGTATCAAAAGTTGAAGCCATGAGCTTAACAAAAATAAACTAATTAACAGTCAGTTAAATATAGGGTAAGTGAAAAAGAGGCTCCAGATGATGAACGACTAACCTGAGGTGAAAATGGGGAAAAGAGAGACAGAAAGAGAAACAGGATATGAGAGCGAGAGAGAGACAGAGAGAGAGAGAAAGAGAATTGAGGGGAAAACAGTGAGGTGCAGAGAGATAATTGGGCTGTCCGGAACAAGGGCATGAAGAGAGGCCTCCAACGCCTGTGTGTGTGTGTGTGTGTGTGTGTGTGTGTGTGTGTGTGTGTGTGTGTGTGTGTGTGTGTGTCCCATGAAAGAGTTCTCTTTTGTGACAAATACATTGTTTTGATCAGTGTGTGTGGGGACTGCAGTCTCTGTATGCTGTCTCCCTCTGAGACCCGGGCCGTGTGTGAGCGTGTGTGTGTGTGTGACCCATAGTGAGATGACAGAGTCGTAGAGCATCCTGCTGTTACGCTTTGTCTCACAGAGTGCATTTGATCCACCAGCGCGCACACACATACACACAAGCACACACATGCACATAACCCTGGGAGGCCTAGGCTGGGACGGAGAACACAGGGGAGAGAGGGATGAGAGAGAGAGAGAGAGAGAGAAAGAGAGAGAGAGAGAGAGAGAGAGAGAGAGAGAGAGAGAGAGAGAGAGAGAGAGAGAGAGAGAGAGAGGCAGGGTGAAGGTTAGGACTCTGAGTTATCACATAACAGAAAATGAAGTTTTTCTGCATTTTAATGCACATCAGATCTAGTTTGTGGACAATTTTATGCCTTTAGTTAATTTCCTTTTTTGGAAAACGAGGTTATGGGCTTAAGGAAAGTATTCTTTGAATACATTTATGAAGCTCTCCCTCTTTTCATACACTGATTATCGTAAAACATTATCAGATTTTTGTAGACAAGTAAAAGAATGACTCTACGAAATGAACATTTTAAGTCTACCAGTCTGATTAGTCCAAGACATGTTCCCGCTGTGCTGACAATCCCCATAATGCACACCTGGCTGTTCGTGATTGGTTGCTATGCCAACTAATGTGGTAAGCGGGGTACTAGTTAAGCCATTTTCCTTCATTTCTCCACATGGAATATAACACCTGACCATGGTTTTTCTGCATGGACTTTATGAAAACTCACAAAACTACAGCACTCTACTTTAAAGTGTTCACCAATACCTATTCTGTTTCTAATTGACAACATGAACATTTCATGTAGTGTTACTATTGTCACAGTGGGCAGCAGAACCAACAAGTAACACCATTCAAACAACACATCGGAGAGGAAGGCTGACAGACACTGAAAACAAGATTGAGAAAAGCAGCTTTTAAATATGACGGAGAGGAAGAGAGAGCTCGGCCTGACTCCAAACCTATGTTCCTACTAAACTGAGAAACGGAGTGAGCCACTCAAACACACACACACACACACACACACACACACACACACACACACACACACACACACACACACACACACACACACACACACACACACACACACACACACACACACACACACACACACACACACACACACACACACACACACACACACACACACACACACAAATACAAAGGTAATTGGTGGGTGGCTGCTGCAGATCTGTAGAATTACTGATGAGGTTTCACCTTAGAGAGAGGCAGAGAGGAAATATTGGAGAGAAAGAGGAAACTGAAATAATGTGAAGACAGAATGTAATGAAATATGTGAATGAGGGAGGGCGGACACACACATAGACTAAAGTCCACACTGTAGTCAGACTCATCATTACAATACCACAATCAACACACACGCACACAAAAACACACACCACATTGCACATGGCATACCTCAGTCTCATTCTCTCTTGTTACCCTCCTCTCTCTCTCTCTCTCTCTCTCTCTCTCTCTCTACTAATTGACCAGAGGAGAGGTACCAGGTGGCATCATCCCTGTGACACACACACATACAACAGTCACATGCATGCATGCACAAGCACACACACAAACAAACATTTTCATGCTGGCCTCATCACAGACCTCTGCAAAATGCAGCAGAACATAAATGAGCTCCTTGGTTTGTGCTGGGGGATGGATCCCTAGGGTGCCTTCACACCACACGTACACAAACGTACACAAACGTACACACACACACACACACACACACACACAAACGTACACACACACACACACACACACACACACACACACACACACACACACACACACACACACACACACACACACACACACACACACACACACACACACACACACACACACACACACACACACACACACACACACACACACACACACACACACACACACACACACACACACACACACACACACACACACACACACACACACACACACCTCTTAACCCTTTCTTAGTCTAGGCTGCAAAACTCCTTTGGGTGCAAAGCCCCCACAAACCTGAACCTCCCTCCCACCCTCTCCTCCTCCTCTCTGTGTCTGTATTGGCTGCATGGAGGTCCCATGGGTGTCTACCCCCCATTACTGCCCTTCCATACTCCTGTCAACCCCCTCCATCCCCAAAATGTGTGAGGGTAAGTGTGTGCGCATGAAGGAGTGGCAGAACATGTATGTGTGTGTGTGTATGTGTGTGTGAGTGTATGGTCCCTTGCGGCGTAGAGGCCGTAAACCAAGCCAGGCGATTGATGGTGAGGACAGCAAGGGAGAGGTGGCAAGAAAAAGAGTGTGGGAGAGAGAGAGAGAGAGAGAGAGAGAGAGAGAGAAAGGAGGACTGTAGAGGGAGGGATGGAGGGAGGGCTGATGGGACGGACAGAGGGAGAGCAACAGAGGCGTTGGGTGAAAGAAAGAGTGCAGCAAAGAAGAGAGCAGTGGACGGAAGGAGGAGGAGTATGCACCTCTCTAGGGGGCTCGCTCAAGGTGTGTTTCCATGGCAACCAGGGGTGGGGGGGCTGAAGCAAGGGGGGAGTGAGCTTGACCGATTGGTAGTGTGGGGGCTGGAGAATACACACACACACTCACGCACAGACACACACAACCTGCTGCAGTGCTGGAGGGGTCCCAAGAGTGCCCCCACCTTTACTCACCCTCTCCCTCTCTCTCTCACACACACACACACACACACACACACTGAGACAGAAAGAATGCTGCAGTGCTGAGGTCCCGCGAGTACCTAACACCCACACACATTCTCCCTCCCTCCTCTCATCTTCTATTTTCCCTCTCTGTTTCCATCACTCTCTCTGTGAGGTAATTGTTAATATTTTCATCGTTTGTTTACTCCTCGTGCACTGTGTGGGTTTTAACATGCAGCTCAATAAGGATGGGACGTCGAGTTTCACTGTAACAACCTCTTTCAAACCATTTACTTTGCTTAACAGTTCATTTATGGTCATCTCAGTTTACATTTACTCCAATCTGGAGCTTAAACTCTAAATACATCTCTGCTTTTCCACAGAATTAAACACAATGACTTTACTTAACATTAACCACAGCCTAATAAAGTTTCTGTTTTCTGCTTCAGTTTCTTTCCTTCGAGTATGTCTTTCATCGGTTTGTTAGGCAGCTAGAAGGTAAAAAAGGTCTGTTAAGTTAGTCTGAGTTTTGTCCATCTCACATTGATGCTGGGTCAGAGGGAGCTGTGTGACAGGTTAGATATAGACCCACACTGATACAAGAAAGATTGATGAACTAAGTTTACACCTAGTTCAGGTTATTAAGGTCATACTTTGTGATACCATGCGTAAAAAGGATACAATCTCTGATATGTTAATGAATGATAGTATCAAAAAGTACCAAAGCTTAAAAAATGTACAGAGGCTGTGTTACTCCAAGCAGGCGGCCCGGGTTCAAATCCGATCTGTAGCTCCTTTCCCACATGTCATTCCCCACTATCTCTATCCCTGACTTCAGACTCTATCCACTGTCCTGTCTCTTAAATTACAATCAAGAAATGACCCAATATGTGGTGCCTAGGACTTGTTTATGTGTTGATTTTTACCAGATTCATATCGAAGTTTAAAAATCTTGTGCCGTGACAACATTACATCCAATAATAAAAAATATAATACGACGAAAAGCTACAAATAATTGCTTATTTATGCATCTTATGGATTTAAAAAGCAAACATTAAAGATCTAGAAGATCAGAGTTTGTAGAGTCAGAACAGAAAGAAGGCTCTGCACCTTCATTGGGAACACTGTTACAGCTTTGGCTTTTCAGATCGCAGATGGTACAAGTCAAGTGGTGAAAAATACATCATCCCCTCACCCTAGAGGAAAGGCCAGTTATTGGAACAACCACCGTAAAAATAATGAAAGGAGAAAATAAGAAAAATGGCCTTCCTGGAAAAAAAAAACTACTACAGAGAGAGAGGCTAACAATCTCAACATGTTACTATTGCAAAAAGATTTAATTGTCCCAACTCCTGAATCCTCTACTGTTCAATGCCGGCTTCATTTCTCATTGCACATCTGAAAAGGATCCTGTGATACATATTTCTAGTGGAAACTCACACACAGGCAGCAAACACAGATACACACACACAAAAACAGACACACTATTGGCAGACTTAGGGAGGCATATGGCGTTAACCAGTCTGTGTTTGTGTGCTCTATGAAAGGAAGCACAAATTGAGCATATTTGTGTCGAGCAAAAGTGCATGTGTGTCTTGGAAGGAGACTAACTGTCTGTCTGTGTGTGTGTGTGTGTGTGTGTGTGTGTGTGTGTGTGTGTGTATGTGTGTTTAGCAGCTTGGATTTTCCCGATCAAATTACATAACAGTAGGAAGCTGGAGCGCTCGGTCCCGTAGAAGCCAAAAGCCTTCTCACATATCAACACACAGACACACACAGACATATCATACATCATCATAATTATCATCTCTTCTTTTCTATGGCTCTCTCTCTCTCACTCTCTAGTTATTGAGTACATCATCTATTTCATTTTGAAGTTGTTAGCTCATTAGTCTTTGGTTGGCCATGCTGAAGGATTAACAGCAGAGGACACACAAGATGTTTTTTTAAAACACGTTATTCATAAAAACATGTAAAAAAGAATTGAATTGCATGAGCTTTATCAAAGCAGACAAAGAGGCTCATAGAGAGAAGGACGGTCGGACATTTTTTAATAACATATATATTTTCTCGACCGCTCTGGAATGAACTTTCTAGCTAAAGAGAAGAAGTCACATCGTCTGTGAGAGCTATTTTACCTCTAAAATGTACTGTAGTGAATGATGTTTTTGCACATACTGTACACAAAAACGTTTCCCGATGTCTTGATGTTTTGATAAAGTTTTGTCACGGTTTGAGAGCCTGTATTGCCATCTGATAATACAGTTGGATGATTTGTGGTAAAGCTGTGCTTGATGGACATGAAATGACACAAGTGATTACAAAATCTTTAGATCCAAGACTGCAGAGCTAGAAATACAAAACAGAATGTGCAAAAAAGTTAAAGTAATAAGAACTACTGTTACCATATTTGGTAAGGAATAAAGATAAGCCCTTTTTACGTATTATATGACAGGTTAGTGAAGATATTAAACCTCTGTCTTTACACAACTCTGCTTTGAACTCCATAAAACACAGAGCCATGCTCCCCCAGCAGGAAGCAGGTGCAGCTAAAACATCACATGTAAGTGATGTTAGACAGACTCACACACATGAAAAACACACTAACACAGGATGTTCAGCGTCATCTGGAGAGCACTTGACCATAACAACGAGCAGCTGACATGTAAGTCTTGCATTATCATACGTAATGAGACTTTAATTAATATTCAAACAGGAGAGGTGTACACATCATCGCTCTGGCCTTGAAATCATCGCTCAGGACTTTCACAGGAAAGTGGGGAATTACGGTTTCCTCCAATAAGCACACAGAAAGCCATGATCATATACACACACACACACACACACACACACACACACACACACACACACACACACACACACACACACACACACACACACACACACACACACACACACACACACACACACACACACACACACACACACACACACACACACACACACACACACACACACACACACAAACACACACACATATACACACACACATTTACACACAGCTCTTTTTAGCTCGTTAGCAGGGATGAGAGTAATAAATGCAGAGTATATTTGTGTTTAGAATCTTAATTGAAAGCTTGAAAGTGGCCAGGAGGGAATAAGCCTAATCACTGTGTGTGAATAAACCATCAACACACACCCAAACAGAGGCAGACAGACAGACAGACAGACAGACGGACACACACACACACACACACACACACACACACACGCAGAAGCTAACCACTCCCTTGGATAACATTTAGACTGAAGCACCTCTCTTTCTCTTGTGTCCAGTCATTCCTTCCCTCCCTTTGTTGTCCGTTTTACCTTCTTTTTTCCTCCTCCTGTTTTTTTCCACACTCACTCGATTCTCCCATCTGTTTACATATGTAAAACACAACTACAGTACAGCCCCCTGGATGCGCATAAACAGTACCAGTCTGTGTGTTAATCTGTTTTTGCGTGGATGCTGGTTAAAGCTATAGTAAACATCCACGAGGATCCATAAAAAGCTTTTATGGTGGGTCGGGGCATGCCCTAATTAATTACAGGTATTTTTATTTTTTACTATGGATGATTTTCATTCAGCCACTGGTGTTACATCTTTATGTATTTAAAGTAAAGATGGGAACGATAACTACAGTACTTGTTTATGACATCATTAATTGAGTATGATTCACTACACACGCTTAGCGTTACGTGCAACATGAGCTGTGACAAGGAAAAGCGATGTCAGGAAGTACTTTGATTTAAAAAGAAAGACTACAATAACATCCAGTGCAACATATGTAGCGTTAAACTTGCATGCATAGAAAAACCAGTTTGATGCTTAACAACATGCGCTTAAAACACAAGGAGAAACCAGCAGAGACAGACAGCGGGCAGTCTCACAGCACACCACTTGCTAGCCCTGTTAGCAAATAATGTTGTGATGTGATAGCGGAGAATATTAGCCTGCTAATAAGGAAAATGGTGACTGGAGATATGCTCCCATTTAGTTTTGAGGAAAGAGAAGGCTTCTACAAGCTGATGGTGTTTGTTGAGTCGCAGTACAAGCAGCCACCATCATGGTCTACAACAGCTACTAAGGTGGAACGATGCATAAGGAAAGCACAGCAGAATTAAAAGCCTTTACTTTGTTACTGCAGACTTGTGGACAGGTCTTCCCACAGAGTCGTAAGTTACCATCAAGTCATTTTATTCAGAACTGAGATTTAAAGGCCCCTGTCCTACAGACATGCAGTGCTCCTGAACAGAAAACTGCAGAAAACTTAGCAGACCACTGAGTGATCTGATTACTCGTTCATAAGGTAAAGAGAGTACTTGAATATGGAAATTATGGTAGATGCCCTTCCCTTCTTCAAACATAGAAGTTGCAATTTTTAGCTTTCAAAATACTATTTAAGTTTTTACTTGAATAAATAGTGACACACTTTTTTTTTTTTGTCTTTAAGAGACTGTATATGCCGTGTACTTGACTGGATAATCTAGTTGTAGCCTTTAAAGGTTACTTGAAAGATGAAAGAAGTTGCACACACACATTTGACGTAGCCAGAAGACGACAGGCTTTTAAAAGCCAGATTTAGATGTAACATGAATCAAACGTGTGAGGCCTCTACGGAGCGATAGATTAATCCACACAAATAAAAAATCCCACCTACACACACACCCACCCCACCAGGTTAGCAAGCATATCTGTATCCAAGGCTAATCACCACGGCAACCGTAATCAAGGCTCTGATCTAGTTGTCAAGGTGATGGAGAGGGGGTCACCCCTGACGGTTCCACCTTTCTCTAAATTGCTTTTTAGCTTTAGCTTTTTTTAAACAACTTTTATAAGCCTCCCTATTCTTTCCAATGGGGACAGATTTGAAGTTTACAAAGGATAACATGTTGAAAGTGAACATTGTGTGAGATGGGTGAAAGGCCAGGACAGACACTGACCGAGAAAGGTTAAGCAGAGGTGTGGTGTGTTGATTAAGGATTCAATTCTCGTTCCTGTTCAGTGCTAAATCTAACAAATATGTTTGTATGTGTGAGTGTGTTTACCTACCTCTATCTAATCCTATCCTGCTGTTTACTACTAGTGTGATTGTGCGTTTGTGTGCGTGTGTGTGTTTCTTTAATCTGCGCTCCCAGGGGGAGTCAGAGGGAGCTAGAAGGCTTATCCCTGCTGCATCTCCCAAATACCACTAAAAAGCCAATCTCCATTCCACAACAACAACATTAACACACATACAGGAACGCGCTGACACAAACAAACACACACAAAAACTGGAGAGGAAAGCCTGAGAGATTTGCTTAATTTTTTGTTCACCAAACTGTAACCCCCCACCCCCCATTACATTACACACATTCTGTCATTTGGCATTGCGTCCTAGAAAGAAAGCAGCTTAAAAGGTTTTCATTCTCTCTGAGAGTTCTTTCAATGACCTTTTACTAAATATATCCTTTTTGGTTTACTGGTCGACCAACCAAAAGTAGGATTTCTGTGTAGATTATCAGTCATCCAGGTCATCGTAATTTCAAAGCTTTATCCAAAGGCAATTGGACTGGTTCAAGATCTTGAATACGTTTTAGAGGAGAGATTTAACGTCTTCAAGATCTTCAACTGGTCAAGTTGCCTTTGCATCAAGCTTCGAATCAACTAAAGTAGGAGTGTGTTGCATGGGGACTGTATCCTGGGCATACGCTCAAAAGATAAAAAAGCAAAGCAATAGATCAAATCTGAAAAGTTCATCTTCATACGACAAAAAAGATAGAAAAAAGCATCCAATTCACCAAACAAAAAACTTAAACACCTTCAAAAAGTTAAGGTTTGATTTATGTGTATGTACTGTAACCAGCATTCAGTAATTTATTATGGCTTTCTTAGCGGTCCACATGTCTTTCAGCGTGTCTACATAACACAAAACCCAAACCTGCCAGAGGAAGAAGAGGGAAGAAGGGAGCAGGAAAGAGAAGAGGAGCAGAGCCAATAAGAGCTCACAGCAGGATGCTAATAATGCAGCTCCAGCTGTACAAGTTAACCTGCAAACTGCCCATCTGGACCCAGAGAGAGAGACAGGGAGATATATAGCGAGAGACAGAGAGGCAGACAGGGAGATATAAGGAAAGAAAGACAGAGAGAGCGAGTAATACAAGAAAAGACAGAAATCTGTGAGATGTCTCAAAACTTTGAATTTGTAGATTTCCCAGAGCTTTCAGTTATTTTGTCTGACCACAATTAAAAATCCCAAAAATACTCAAACTGCAGTAACAGGATAGCAAAAGATACTCACGATGAGATTGCTGAATACAGCTTTAATTCAGTCTTTTTGCATCACATATGACTTGTCTCAAAAGTGATCCATTTGTAAGCAAATTATCTTCAGATCAATAGTTTTTTGAATCCATTCTTGAAAGTAAACATAAAGAGAGAAAAGCAATAAAAGAGAGAGAGAGAGAGATAGAGAAAGGTGGCTGCATCCTTAGCTGGGTTTTACAAGTGGACACAAACACACACACGTGCTCACGCAAACTCACACACAAACACAGTAGGAGTGACCTTGGTCCAGCCTGTCTGTCCTCGCCCCCTGCCCCGGCCAGCCGCATCCCCCACCGAGTCACCCTGGCTCTCTCTCTCTAACACCACACACACACACACACACACACACACACACACACACACACACACACTACAAACAAACACACACCACAGTGCCATACCAGACCATGCCAAACTCAACCACGCTGTGGTCATAGAAACATTACAACAAACAGACCAGTAGAGACCAGGATAGCAGGGCACAGAGTAGAAAAGGGAGGCTAATATCTGATTTTTTTTTTTCCTCCAAAAACTCACATTAGTCCCAAACTCAAGAAACTTCAACACAAAAGACAAACAGTTAGCCAACTCTACTCCTCCCTAAAGCACAAACGTATCGCCTACACACATACATGCACAAACACACAGAGAACCGTAGCATGCTAATGAAGACAGTAAATCACTACTAGGTCATGTGTGGAAAAGCTTGCCAGATACCTGCATCCATGGCTAGAGACCTCCCTCAGCCACACACTGTGTATGTGTGAGTGTGTGTGGGTGGGTGAGCAAGAGAGATGGAGGATGCCTGTTGGCTGTAAACATGACTGTTATGCTAAAACAGAGCAAGCACTGAAGAGGCACAAAAATGCCCAAACTTATCTATCACCACTCTCTCTATATTTAACCAAACACAATCCATGGAAGCACCTGGAAGACCAACTGTAACTCAACAAAGTCAGCAGGACGGAGGAAAAGACGCAGTTTTTCCACAACTATCTGAAGAAAGAGAAAAGGTGCTCAACATGTTCTGTACCACACATGCTATTGTTCTTTTCTTTGGTAAATGTAAGAACCCATGCACTCGCAATCAGAGGTTAGCTGCGAAAACTTAAGAGGATTTAATTGAATTATAATGTCAATTATATAAAACCGGGTTAAGCCTCAATTATATTTGAAAAACTTAAGGGGGCTGGCACAGAAATTACAGGGCACTCAGCTGAAGCCTTTATTCTACACAGCTCACATTCAGACTTTAAACTGCAGCCGATGAGGATATGCATGTGTGCACAAGCTACTCTAAGAACACCTAATCAAGGTAACGTTTTAGAGAAAAGACCGCACCAGCTGGGTGGACCGGGTAATGATCAAGTTTACAAAGAGCACAATCACCCCTGACTCACCAAGACCACCAGGGTCGCTTTTGTTACAATCAGTGTGAAGCTTAAGGTAATTTTAAATGTTTTTTAAGCACACTGTGGAGAAAAAAAAAGGTTGTGTAACCTGAAGTATTTTATTTATATTCTAACTATGAGATTAAACAATGAAACATGCATTGAGATATTTCAAGCAGGAGTGTACTCGTTCTATAATCCACCGGTTTACTTCTACAGTATGCTTATTGTTTGCAGCAAAACACCAGAAAAAAAAACTTACTTCACAATGAACCAGATTCAGATCCGGAAAAAATACAGAGTACAACATGGACATAGTCTCAGTGACATCACCAATTGGTTCCTGAAGCGGACTTTTGAAGCACAATGTTGACAGATCATTTTCAATACCGCATGTTGTTAAATGATACAATCTCTGTTACTTAAATGATCGAAAAAGAAACAAAGCTTTAAAAAACTACGGATCTACAGTCATGTAATTTTTTTAAAGATTAATTTTGGGCTTTTTTCGGCCTTTGATGTACAGATTGGACAGTTGATAGAGTCATAAATCAGAGAGAGAGAGAGAGAGAGAGTGGGGAATGACATGCAGGGAAAGGAGCTACAGGTTGGTTTTGAACCCGGTCCGAGCTCTTGGAGGACTATAACCTCCTTACATGGGCGGTGCGAACTTACCACTACGCTATTGGCGCCCCTTCAGACATATTGTTCAATTGTGTGTTTGCGTGCAATTAAGACAGTGGATGTTAATGTGACCTCTGGGGCTTTAAGAGTCAGCCTCAAGTGGACGCCTGAGGAACTGCAGATTCTTTTTTTGCACTTCCGCATTGCTTCATTATGCTACATTTTCAGCTTGTAAAAAATACATCCAGATAAAACTCTAATAGTAACTATGATGGTTCTTTACCTGTCCTTAAATACTCACCACTGCACCCCCCCCTTTTGAACCCCCCTTTTCAACAGCCACAGCTATTAAAGAACATCAGAAAAGAGGCTGAGCAAGGACTCCTAACATGCTCTTTGCTACTGTTTATTTATATTATATAAAGAAAATGTATATGAAACAAAAAACCAAGATGTCAAACCAAATCCTGGCTTAAAATCACTGACCTTTGACATACAAGAAGACATATGTCAAATGTGGCTATTTGCTTTGTTTTGCCCTCTGATCATCAATGACAAATGTCATTTTAACTCAAACACACAAGTGTGTACTGTATGCTACAGAGAGTTACATTCATACAGTAGTGTAACCTGCCAAAATAATGAAGCAATTTTCGATGCACTGCTTTGAATAATAAAAAATAATCCCTTCTCCATGCCCTCGTGCACACAAGCCCACAATAAAAATGAGCACAAACACACACTGCTCACTTCTGTCAGCCTCAAATACAAACAAATAAATAAATGAACACAATGTTATTAATTATTCTGAGGCAGGAATCAAATATACATGTGTCAAGAGATTTCTGTGTGTGTGTGTGTATGTGTGTGTGTGTGTGTGTGTGTGTGTGTGTGTGTGTGTGTGTGCGTGCCTGCGTGTGTGTGCGTGCGTGCGTGCGTGCGTGAATGTGTGTGAGTGTGAGCGTGTGCAGACTTATAAAGTGAATCCCAAAAGATAGAAGACAGGCCGACCAGCAGAGAAACTGAGTGATAGATGGAACAAAAACAATACAGGAAGAAAGTATCAAGACATATTAACATTCAGAAACATACATTAACTTCTGTTAAATACATGTTTTACAAAGAATTATAACCCAACTCTACAGTTCCCCTCAGCTCTAAAGAACATTTTAATGTCTTATAGTCTGTTGTTTTGATTATATGGTCCAAACCTGAACCCCTCTTATTACATTTTGCTGCTCCCTTCAGTGTTGTTTCCAGAATCAGCAGTGAAAAAAGCTGCAATAAATTAAATGACCAACACTGACCCAGAGCTACTGTAAATTTAAAAAAGACCCAAATAGTATCTGAAATAAGCAGATGTTTGTGTCTCGGGCTCTTTCACCAACATTTACTAGCTAAAGAGCCTCATATAAGAGGATGTTGAGTGCTGGGGGACCTGGCACATTGAGCTCCTCTCTCTCTCTCTCTCTCTCTCTCTCTCTCTCTCTCTCTCTCTCTCTCTCTCTCTCTCTCTCTCTGCGTTCACTTCATATTACTGCATGTCCCTTATCTGTAAATCTTCATGTACCATTTAAATTACTAACCGTTACTAACTCCCGGGAGTTACTGAGCTCTCTTGTCTCGTAGGTTCCTCTAGATAATTGGTGGGGACGGCCTCCTGCAGGGGACTGGTTCTGCGCGAGGTTTCTGCCTCTTAAAAGAACGTTTTTCCTCGCCACTGTAACTTTGCTAAATGTTGCTTGGTGCTGTGCTCATGGCGGAATGATGTTGGGTCTTTGTAAATAATACAACATAAAAGCAATGTCCTTTACCTGCTCTTTTGTAAAATAACGTAACAAAGAGAGAGGTCTTTTACCTGCTCTTTTTTAAAGTGCATTGAAATACATTTGTTATGAATTGGCACTAAACAAGTAAGATTGAATAATTGAGATTGATCATGAATTGGCACGAGTGTGTTTAGATTCCGGTCCTAAGTTTAGATTCTGGTCCTGAATGGTCTGCATTTGATTGGACCAGAGAAGGTAGGCGGTTTTAAGGCACCCCCACACGGCCGTTTTGGATGTGAGAGGAAAATCGGATTCTATATGATGTACGTTTTTTTAGTTACTTTAGATGATGTAATGATGGAGCAGACAGCCATTAAGAATCACTATAAAGGAACAGTTTAACATCTTTCTGCCGTACTGGTGCTCTTTTATCTCAGCGGCATCATCGTTCAGCGAGACTCTTTCATAACTCATCATGGAAGGTCAAATTATATATAGTTGTGTCTTTATGTAGAATATAAGTAAATGACATTGAGTGTATGTTTGACATAAAACCTGTGACTCATGACTTTAACTCCTGCAGTCTCCTTCCTGCTGCTAATAAGCATAAAAAGCTGATGGAGACTGTATGACAGAGGAGTATGGATTAAATATTCAGCTTGACACGCACACTAGGATGCACATCCGTGCACATGCAAAGACAAATGCTCAATAAAATAGTTCTCCAGTCTGCTTAAAAGAGTTCACATGCAGAGCAGAGCTACTACTGGGAATCACAGTTTAGCCCTCCTGTCTTACTCATCGGCTCCGTCTCTCCGTCTCACAAACAGGCAGACATGCCAGAACACACAGATGTGTTTATATTCACACATTTCATACACGACCATTCTGTCTCTCTGTCAAGGCTTCAGGTTATATCATTAATTACATCTGACACCACTCCTTGTGTGTTTATGCGTGTGTGTCTACAATATGTCCCGAGGGGCCTGAGTAGGGAAAGTGAGGTTCAAAGACCCCCTGCCAGAATGCTAAATCAATATTAATACATGCTCACACACGCGCATGCTTACACAGACGCACACACTCCCAACAAAGAGATGTCAGTGCAGTGGTTAGAGGGCATTGTTTCATTGTCTCTGTGGTGCTCTCCTTCCTCTCCATCAGCCTCTCTCTCTTCTTTCTCCGCAGCTACTCTTCATCTTTCTGTCTGTCTGTCTCGCTCTTTTGCTACATTTCTCTTTTCTTCCTCCTCTCTGGATTTTCCTCTCTATGGATACAGTGGAGTCGCACAATAAATACTGTTTAAAATGTGTTCAGGCAGTCCCATCAGCTCTGTGTTTTGTAGACTATTTTGTTGAAAAAACTTGGGAAAAGAAAACACTTAGAGCCAGCAGTTTCTGGTTTTGTTTTTATGATTTTTGTTTCTGCATCGACGAAATACTGGGTGATTTTACATAATCTGGTGGTAACTGTAGTTGAACATGCATATGATTGCAAATTGATTCTAATATTATGTCTCATCTGCAGATTACAGTCTGGATTTCTCATGTGCAAGTGAACACTACAGTTAGCGTTAACTGCATTAAGAACATCCTATTGTCTCAAAGTGATCGTAAGCAACATCCAGTGGAAAGATAACGTCCACCTCTCCCTCTGCTTTCTAAAATTCTAATGAAAAAACATTTCCTACTCTAGCTTTAATTTGAGGCGACCAGTGTCGATTCTGATTGTTGGATCGGTCAAAGGTGCAACTACTATCATCAACTGTTCCGTCATTATACCCGTTTCTTGTTTCTCTTAGTCACTTTAGATGCCAAATGGGATCTGATTGTCCAAGTAAAAAAAATGACTCCACTTAAAAAAAAAAAGTTCAGCTGATAACAGTATTTTTCCTCTTATGCCATACTAGATATGATCACTAGCTTATGATGACGAAATTCAAGTTACGTTAACTAGACAGACTTTACTTTTCTTTGGTAGCTGTGACAGTATTATAATGTCATGTTTCCACATTTATAGTCAACAAAAGTTAAAAAGGCTTAGTTTGAGGTAAATAAAAGAAGCGAGGGGATTTCTTTGGGTAATATTTTCATCACAATGTTGAGTCAAAAGCCACAAATGTGATGTTAACCTGATATATAACAGCAGCCAGTATGATACAGGTACATACAGGTGTGTGCTTGAGGAACTCCTTTGTGTACTAATGAAAAGCAGCATGGGGGCTAGAGTAGAGACACACTGAACTAGCCTGCAGTCTGTATCACATAACACTGCATCACTTCAGATGAGCAAACAAACAGATCACTTATGGAGCTAATATGGCCGAAAACAGTAATGACAAACATCTGTGTGCCCATATTGCTTTGGGGGATGACACTCAGGTCCTTTGTTCATCCGACACCGCTTTGGTGTTAACAATTATGGGTTGATGTGAACCGTATATTAACACTTGTTTGCTTTAAGTAGAGTGCACAGACACACAAACAAGTGGAAATAATTGACTAATTTGTAGGAACACAACAGCTGGAGTACGTGACACACAGTTTATCCAAGCCGAATGTACAAAGCTTCTACTAATTAACTCTCCACCCAACCATGCTTGACCACACATTGTCTCATGGCTGACTTCATAACAGAGACTGTGTGTGTGTGTGTGTGTGTGTGTGTGTGTGTGTGTGTGTGTGTGTACAGTAAGTATCAAAGAGCTGTATGTATTTCATTGTTGTCTATTCTTTTTGTCTTTTGTCACTCTCAACATTCAGCAACATCAAAATAACATCTGTCATATTCTGTACAGATACACCTGACAGACACAGCTGATGTCTGGACACACACACACACACACACACACACACACACACACACACACACACACACACACACACACACACACACACACACACACACACACACACACACACACACACACACACACACACACACACACACACACACACACACACACACACACACACACACACACACACACACACACACACACACAATTCGACACTTTTAAAAACAAACAAAGTGTAACTGCAAACCGAGTGTGTGTGTCTGCATCTCTCTAGACCACATCTGGGTATAGAGAGCTCTCTGTCCTCCAGATGTGTGTTTTTAACCACTGCAGGCCATATCACACCTGGACACCGCTGAGACACACACCCACAAAAACAAAAACAAATGATGTATGTTCAAAATATATACAAGAAAAAGCAACAAAGACAATTTTGCAGAATCGAGGCGATGCGTGCTTTAAAACAGGCATTTGTTTGATGTTTGCTCGTGCCTAGCGTCCGTGTGTAGGGGGTGTTCACACTGTATATGAAAACGTCATTGCCTGTCACAACACATACACTGCTGGAAAAATGACTTGATTCACAATCTTAATTGCTTCCTTTTTGCTCTCTCTCTCTCCTTCTCCATCTTTCCTTTCTCACACAGAAGCGCACAATGGGAGGGAGCTCTACCTGCGTCCCCAGGAAACGGGGCTGAGGACCCTCCTAATGACTTAATTGAGCTAATTAACAATGATAAGACGTCCAATCAGCACACTGGCTTCCTGAAGGCTCTTGTTAGGATCTAATTAAAGAACCAATCACAGCAGGAGAGTTGGCGGCACTGCGTCACAGTAACGGGGCAAAAGATGATATGAAAAAGCAATAAATCTCTGCAACAGCGTGTGAGAAGTCGGCTAAAAAGACTTTTGTAGGTAACAAGAGTGCCTACAGAGTAAGAATCTGTTAATAAAGCAACTCAAGAATTTAAAATACAGGAGTTAAAGATTGAAAGTTTCAGTGGAGTTATACTATAGATGTCTGATATTATTTTAAAATTGTATAACAGAACCATTTATTAGTTTGAAATCAAAAGATTTTGGTCACAACATTGTTTAGTTTCTGATTCCAACAATCTAGTTCTGCTGGTTCAAGGTTTTTATATTTACTTTTTTTACTCCAAGTACAACTGCAGCTGCTATATTTTTTTCTGCACTTCATACTGCTTTTGATTAACAACTTCTGTGACAACTGTATTTTTCCTGCCTTTCCTCTATTATTTCCCCCATCATTCCACCACTTTACCTCTGTCCTCTCTGTATCCACCCCTCCTTACGTTCCTCCCCCATCACTTCCTCTCTCCCTCCTCATCTCTGTCTTCCAGGGGTAGTGTTCCTGTGGCGTGGACTCCTCTCTCCCTCTCTTCTGTCTCTCTCTCAATCTGGGCTCCATGCTGTGCCGGTTTAATTGCAACAGCACCCTCGTGTGCTAGTCTTGCGCTGTGTGTGTGTGTGTGTGTGTGTGTGTGTGTGTGTGTGTGTGTGTGTGTGTGTGTGTGTGTGTGTGTGTGTGTATGTCTGTGAGGGGAAAAAGAAAGAGGGAAGAGATGGAGTGAGAGACCTCCTCAGAGTGTTCAAGGATAAGCAGCAGGGTGCCGGGCCACCTTCCTCTCTCCTCTTCCACCTTGTTTTCCATTTCCTCTGCACATCCTCCTCCTCCTCTGCTGCTCCACGTTCCCTCGCTTCCTTCACTTCCACTCTTTTTTCAGCTTACTCCTCACTGATCCCGCTTGCTTACTTTCTCCTTCTCACAGAGCAACTGCAGGGGAAGCTCCTCTCATCATGTTGTCTCCTCTTCATCGTTCCTTTCTCCTCCCCCTCCATCTCAATCTTACCCCCCACCAACTTTCACATACCACCGCTGTATCCTCTCCTGTTGACTCCCCTGTCTGTCTCACCCATCTCTCTTCTATTCATTGCCCCCCCCTGCAATCACCACCCGTCTCCTGGTCGTACCTCCCATGATGCCCTGGGAGAGTTCCTGTCAGAGCTCCTTGCTCCTCACTCCTCTCCTTAATCAGCTGTCAAATATCAAACACTCACTCCACATCTCTTCCCCTTTTCTTCCCCCAATGGGCCCTCCCTGCTGTCTGCACAAAAAGGCACACACTTAGACACACGTATACATGTCTGTGTGTGTGTGTGCCAATGACCACACACTTAACAGCTAACATGAGGTTGAATTGGTGTATGTGTGTGTGTGTATTTATCAGTCCGTCTGGCTGCTTTAACTGAATACAACCTGATCAATGTCAGCCTGTTGTCTTACTGTCACACCCATCTGGTTGTTACAGGATAGTTTTAAAGGCGACAAATGGACAGCCCTGTTTAATAAACCTGGATGGTACAAGTATACACACATTAACACATCCAGCAGTCAGCTACTGACATGTCTCCATAGCTCACGCACAGTTCATAATGATGGAGAGCCGGTGTTTCCCACCTAATGACAGCAAAACACTCGCCCACTCCGTCTATCTGTCAACACTGCCGTGTGCGTTCTCATGTCAGAGAGTGTGTGTGTATTCAGTTTATTAATTCATTTATCTCCTAATGTTGTGCAGCTGGGGAGAGAGAGAACAAAGGATGGAGGGGGGTATAAAAAGATGAGAGGAGGAAAGGTGTGGAGAGATATAATGAGGGAGCAGGAGAAAAGACAAACTGGAGACAAAGGATAAGACAGGGAGATGAACGGGGGGTCCAACGTGGATGAAAGGTTGGTTGTTTAATCACCTCAGCTAATGTTTCCAGGCACACAACACACACTTGTCTAAATGATACCCCATTAACCAATGAACCCACTGGCAGACAGAGAGACAACATTAAATCTAACAAAGCAATCATCAGCGTCTTGCAAGAACCGTGAGCAAACAAACAGCAACGCTGACCAAACACTGATGTATAATTTCTATGATCTTTGACAGTCAACAGAAGGAGAATTCATCAGCAGTGGTTCCATGGTGAGGCAAGTTTGAAACCCCATGAAAATATCATACAAGGACAATGTTCTTGATTGTCAAGATATCTCTGCAACTTTTCTAAATCCCTCTAGCAAGAAGCGGGGTTTGTTACAAAGGCTGTATGGTGGGAATGTCCATGAACATACCTGGCTGCACAAGACGCAGCCTGTCAACACCACTTTCTAACTTGGATGAAAAGAAACTTTTGCTCTATACTAGGTTGTCACAACACCAGAATTGGAAGCTTCGACACAATAAACTATTAAATATTAAACAATATCACCACGGCAAAAAGGCCAGGCATCCAATATTGGGTTATTTCTTGTTTTTGATCACCAAAGATTGCAAAGGAACTCATGCACACTTTCTACATTGAGCAAAAACTTTAGCATATTCTGTATTTGTAAAATTTAGACACTGTCACCTCCTCTGCTCTCTGTCTGCTGGTAAGAGACATTTATGTAACTTTAACGACAAAAGGACTTTGAAAACATCAGTTTTATTTGCCAACCTTTGCATTTGAATGAACTACCGATGCTCTCTCTTGCTTGCAGCAGCTCTAGGTATAAATATGACTTAAGATTTGTAGTGTTTTTTTTAAAGCTTCTGTACTTTTTGATAGATCTTTGTGATGATTGTATTGTTTGTATCCCGTGGTAATGGAAAAGTATCTAAGTATTGGAACATTTGACAACCTAAATCTATGCAATGTGCTAGTCCTTCAAAGTACAGTTACATTTTGACCTCTTCATCATAATGTAGTACTTCAACAAAACTGCCATTAAGGTATACACTTAATTTAATCGCAAATACAGTTCATCCCATTGTTATAACAGTTTGCCCTTTCATCCTCTTATAGTTACTGCAGATCCCTTTTTGAGCCCCCCCCCCACTATTAGTGAAAACCAAACAGAAGAATCAAAATTGGTGTAGAGTAATCTTCTAAACATAATAAAAACATATGAGCTTCTTCTTTTATCATACAGTCTGCATTATTTAACACATCTGTGACTCAGGAAGAGTCCTGGAGCCTTAGTTTGACATCTCTTCTTTAGGCTGTGAAAACATCATGCTCATTCTATTGTCCCGTCTGGCTCGAAGGGGTTTCCGAGCCAACAAAACAGGGGCCTGGTCCCAAAGGCCCAGCCCCACAGAGCTGCGGTGATGCAAACACACTCACACTACATAGAGGAAGAAGAGGAGCTCCGTATCCTGTAGTGAAATGGGGTGAATAATGACCAGACGGCCAACACACACACACACACACACACACACACACACACACACACACACACACACACACACACACACACACACACACACACACACACACACACACACACACACACACACACACACACACACACACACACACACACACACACACACACACACACACACACACACACACACACACACACACACACACACACACACACACACACACACACACACACACACACACTCTCTCTCTCACATGTGTCAGCAATACTGGTAACCTGATCTTTGTCTGCAGCTGTCCCAACATGTCATGAAAAAGTACCATCAGAGGAGAATCAGAGACATTGAAGGACATGTATTTATACAATAATTTAACTAATGTAAAAGTGTATTGAGAGACAAGAGCAAAACTAAGAATCAAATGGGAAACAGACAAAAGAGGAGCATGACAGAAGAGTGGCAGGGCACTGAAGGGGCCCCAAGGGTCCGGTGGTGTGGGCTGGTACATTCAAAACATAGGGGGTACATTCTTCCATCCCTCCCACTCCCCTCTGTCTGGCATTTGCCTCTAACTCCCTGTAACTCCTCAGTCACACAGCTTGCACACCAGGAGATCAATCCCAATAAATTTGGGAATGTGTGTGCTGAGCTGTATCTGAGCAAAGATGAGCATTCAACTTGTACAGTATGGTATGTTTGTTGCTTCGTGTGTTTGGACGGTTGTGGGCAAGTTTGTGTCCATTTGTTGGCTGCAGGTGAGCTCTGCTGCAGGCTGTTAGTGTGCACATGTGTGTGTGCCTAGCCCCATGTGTGCTGGGTTATTTCTTAAATGTGTTTTCTACAGGGCTTGTGCCCTTTTGTATGTACAGTACGACTGTGTGGGTGTGTTGTAAAGGCAGGAGACAGCAAAGTCTGTTTAATCCACAGCAGCCCTGGACACACCAGCACAGCATGCTAACACAACTGTAACACACGCACAAAAACGAACCAGGAACCAGTGCTGGTGTGTGTGTGTTTGTTTAGCTAAGGGAGCTGCTTCGATACCACACATGGGTAATCCATCCACCGCCTCACAGAGAGCGGGATGTAGCAATAGAGAGAAGGTAGGAAAGATGGATAAATGTTAGGGGAGAAGGATGTGGGCTCAAAGGATGGAAGGGACTGGAATAAAAGAGAGAGAATATTTTCTTCTCAAATCTCACATTCTCTCTCTCTCTCTGACACACAGTCACACTTTTGATACCAAAACATTATCAGTAAAATCTGCTGTACAAAGAACAAGTCATTGCAATTATTTCAGTCAGCTTAAAATGAACAAAAACACTATTTAAAGGAGTCAGCAGGCCACATGCTCATCTGCAGAACACAGTAATAAATGGTAAATGGACTTAAGCTTATATAGCACTTTTCTAGTCTTCTGACTACTCAAAGCGCTTTTACACCACATGTCACACCCACCCATTCACACCCTGATGGCAGTGGTTGCTATGTAGAGAGACAGTCAGAAATAACCAATCCCATTCATACGCATTTGTACCCTG
The DNA here is from genome assembly GCA_020745685.1 of Tautogolabrus adspersus. Lineage (NCBI taxonomy): Eukaryota > Metazoa > Chordata > Actinopteri > Labriformes > Labridae > Tautogolabrus > Tautogolabrus adspersus. The sequence continues at coordinate 6,046,199 of CM036539.1, forward strand.
CAGACGAAGCAGCAGGAGCAATTCGGGGTTAAGAGTCTTGCCCAAGGACACATCGAACATGTGGCTGCAGGAGCTTAGGATCGAACCCTCGACCTTCCGGTTAAGAGACGACGACTCCACCACACAGCCGGCCCTTATACTTACAGAAAACCTGGCATCATCTAGCATTGGACAACAACTTCATTTACATTTATAAAAACAAGAACACCGTAGGCTTAAATTTGACCAATCAGGTACATTTTGACAAACAAAATTAAGTAATGAGGATGGGTTCTTGAGGTTTGTAAAAAACAAAAGTGTATACATTCACTCTCATCAAACCAGTGAAGGTGATATTTTAACAGTTTTTGCTCCATTACATGTCGCTGTGTCGCCCTGTACATGTTGCCTACAGTATTCTTCAAGGAGTGAATTTTAAGTGACAGCTCGTTTGAAAAGCATTTTAATACATGTGGCTGCAGAGGTTGGGGGCAAGATTCTAACCTATAATGGTGTGAGTACACAGTATGCATCTCCCCAAGGACCTTCTCTGCATGTTTTTCTTCCTGCACGCTCTCTCTCTCTCTTTCTCCATCTCGGCTTTTTCCCTTTCATTCGAACACACTGTCCTCAAACAAGGCCTTCTTCTGGGTAGAGACATCCCTTTAACAGTGGCAGGTAAAAGCGCAAGAGAGACAGCGTACCGAGAGAGGAATGAAAAGAATGAGTCAAAGAACAGAGAAAAGATATCCTAATGACCGGCCGATCCCCCGCTCCCCAAAAACAAAAAGGTGCAGAAATGGGAGGATGTGGGCAGAGGTACGGCACTGAGCCTGCAGAGGGAGAGCAGAGAGCAAAGGAAGACGGGCGAGGAGGTGGAGGGGATGGAGATTCAGACGTGGCGGTTGATCTGTTCTTAACAATAACTGGGGAGGAGAAAGTAGAAACAGGAAGAGAGGAGATGTCACGAAGAGGAGGGACAGAGCAGAGCTGAGAGGGATGGAAAGGGGGAAAAAGATGTTGATCAAACATGAGACACTCGCTGTTTATTTTCTTGAAATGACATGAGAAGTAAAAAGCTAGAACCAGGGAATTAGAAGGATGATGGGAGACTTAAAGATCGGGACCTACCGGTGGAAAAAGAAAATAATAAGAAAGAACAGAAGTCATTGTCCACCTTTCTTTGCTGTAAAGAACAGTTACTTGTGAGGCAGGTGATGCTAGATTTAAAGATATTTCTAGTGAGTCATACCAGATAAGAACATCAGCTCAGCACAAACATTTAAATGTAAATGTGAATGTAATGGAAAAGATGAGAGTAAGCAGTGTGAAAGAGGGGGGAGGGAAAGGGGGAAGCATAAAACCATAATTTAACAAGAGAAAAAGATGGAGGAGGGATGGAGAGAGGGAGGTTGGACTGGAGGGGGGTCTGATGAAGGGACAAAGCAGGGGGCCAAGATCTAAGCTGTACCACTCCTCCCTACACTCCTACCTAGGAAAAGAGGGATTTGCTCTCCCTAGGAGGGACAGAGAGATGGAGGGAGGCTGGGGAGGAGAGATGAGGAGAACAGGAGGACCACTGAGAGAGAGCGAGGGGGGTGAGTTATGAAGGGAGGACTGGGGATAAAGGCAAAACAGATGAAGAGGGAAAAAGAGCAAGATTTAATATAAACATCACTGAGTAAAAAAAAATGCCCATGCTCCAGAGTGATGAGCAGGAGATTGTAATGTGGAGACGCAGTGGAACAACATATAAAAAATATTTAAAATCTCTTTATTTCTTAAAATGCAGGTACTTTCTCTCCTCTTTTCTTTTCTCTCCTCGTTGGTTTGAAAGGCCTCATCTAAATTCATGAATGCAACAGTTTGCTGGTGCTTTTTGTTATGGTTTTCAATCTTATACTTTATTATAAGATTGCAAAATCAGTGCCGACGTATTTATAAAAGGTGCACTAAAGGATTTCTTTATCTCTGTCTGTGCGCGTGTTTACGCCTGTATCGTTTTTGTGTCAGAGTGTCACTGTGGAAACAGAACAGAGGAGCAAGAGCAACACTAAGTGAATGTGGCATATAACAAGGTGCTGTTTATGATGCATCACGTCGCTTGCATCTGTGGTCTGTGATGTCTTCACTGCCTTGTGTGCTGTTATGTGTGTGTTTGTACTGTATGGCTTACAAAAATCTCTTAAATAAACACTAGCAAGCTGTACCCCCCCACTAAGTGCCTGCACACATAACGCAAAATACACACAGTGTTTGTTCATCCTGAAAATGTTTGTCTGTGTATGAAGTGAGGAAGTTCAAATATTCAAAAAATGCAATAAAAGCAAATGACACTATGTGAGTCCCTTTAAACCCGCTGTATATTCAGACGTGTTACTGAGAGAATTAGTGATTTGTAGTGTTTAGAAAGACAACATCTCAATACAAATCAGGTCTTTTTGTTTGCCAGATTTAAAGCGACCTTTGTAGAAATCTCTTGTTAGTACCCCTGGGGGATAATGGGAAAATATGGAAAGAGAGGCAGCTGGTACTGACATGACTCCCCCGATGGCTCGATCCAAGACCGCCCAATTTCCTCGTTTTCTCTCTCACTTCCCTCAGCGACTCCCTCCTCTAGGATTCCCAAAGTGCCTTACCTTCTCCTCTTTGCATTCTTCCCTTTTACTATCGTCTGCCTTTGTCTGGATACCCCTACCCCTCTTTTCCATCAGCTCTTCTGCTTTACTTTGTACATGCTTCGTACATACTTGCACTTGATGCTATATTCTACTGACTTTCACCATGATTCTTCAAAAAGGTTCAGTACTTTTTACTTTTTTCAAAAACTACATCATAAGATTGGTCACCAGAGGAACCTTGCTACAATGCCTGTTTTATTTTGCTGTGTATAAGACAAAAAAAAACTTCATGTAGGGGGAGCTTATTGTTACAGTTCATTCACCGCAGGTCAGTGTATGTCAGTTAATTATGTTTGTAGGTACTGGTAAGAAGAAACAGCAGAAAAAAAAAGTACTTCTATGGCCCAAGTGAGAATTGTTGCTGCACCGTATAAATTGTGCGGTAAGAGCCTGTTATTCCTCATTTTTCTCTTTCCCTTCCATCTCTGCTAGGACTGCCGGCCCCTCCACCTACTCTATAAGGAACTGTAGTTGAAGTGCATTCTGGGAGATGCCAGGCTTCTTTATAATCTACCAGCAGGCTTTCACAGCTGCCTGTCAGCTACCCAACAGACATGTAGACACACACACATACAGAGGATGCCAAGTGGCTCTGAAAGGATCCCGTGTGTTTGAGAAAAACAAAGACCAGAGTCATGCCACACACCAACACACAACTTACACAACTTTAAAAACAAAATTCATCTCGCTCCCTTATCCCCTCTCTGCACTTTTCTCAAGAAACACAGCAGAGTGTTTCCAGAAGCCCCTGGCGAATCTCTCCATCCCTCTCTCCCTCTCTCCCTCTTGTTTCTCCCTCTCTTTCGCTGTCGTTCCTTCCCAACTCAAAACTCAATTAGTAAATTAGTTCCAGCTCGCTAAGCGTTAAACAGCGGCCTGGGAGCACGTAAACACACACTCCACACTCCATTAGGGCTCCACAAGCACCATGCAACCCAAAAACCCTCTGTGCACAGGTACACACACACTCAAACACATACACATACATAGACATACACACACACTGTAATTCTTTTATCCACTCACAAAGGAGCGTGAACACAACCTGCACACAAAAACACCCACTTGTGGTTTACCTGAACATTGTCCTATTCACTTTATATTTAAAACAAAAGCAGACAAATCCATCCAAAAAACACATGCACACAAAGGCAAATATTTCTTCTTCCTTTGTCTATTTAAGTATAAATGTACCAGTATGAAGAAAAGAGAAGGGGACACACACACACACACACACACACACCTGGAAAAGACTTCTAATTTATGGGGCTCTAAAGAAAAAGACCCAAAACTCAGCATGAAGTGCCTTTAAACTCCAACCATAGACAGGTGAAGTGTTTCCAAGCGTGTGTATGCATTTGTACATGTGAGCACACATTCACACACATACCACACACAGCAATAGAGGGAGACTGAGCTGGTTAAAAGCAAGCAAGCCTTCATGGTCTTTAAAAATTAAAACACACACGCTAAAGCACTCAGTGGTGTATTTTGACAGTGTGTGATGACCGTGGGTAAAGCACTTAAGCTGCTGTAATTAGTCTGATCGCCGTGGTGACAGAAGATGCTTTCCTTCATCCCTTCACTTCATAAACCAGCATGACAGAATAAGACACACTGCCACAAGGAAAATATATACAAGACTGATAAGTCTGTTATGTCCAAGCCCAAACCCAGAGGGACTGATGCATGACAATCTATCAGCACACTCTAACAATCTATATGAAACTAGACCTTGTGAAACATTAAGACATTTTATTTCCATTAGATCTGCAGACATCCTCAAAGGAAAATAATATACATTTGGAAAAAATGAATAAAGCAAAACAACAACATTATTAACAGAGAGTAGATCCAAAAACAGTGAAGTGAAATGCTTGTAAAGGTTAAGAGTCAAAGACCGAAAACTAGATCTAGAGAGAGAAATAAAAGAAAAACAGAGAGAGAGAGAGAGAAAGAGAGAGAGACTCAGTGGAGCTGAGCCAGGGCTGAACAAAGAACTACAGTAACAGTCCACTGGCCTTACAGCTGCTCTCTGCACATACACTCCCTGGGCTCTGGCTCTGCTGTGTGTGTGTGTGTGTGTGTGTGTGTGTGTGTGTGTGTGTGCGCGCGCGTGATTGTTGGTGTGTGTGTGTTTGTGTGTGTCTGTGTGCTGCTGTGAGGGTCCCCATAGGTGTCCACCCTTTCAGCAGTTGGACTGCCAACTCATAAACCCCCCAACCTCCAGCTCCTCCTGCAGAGAGGAGGATGGGAGGGGGGGGATGAGAGGAGGAGCTCAGAGAAAGGAGGGGAAGACAAAAAAGGAGGATAGAGAGAGATGAAAAACATCAAGTGCATCAGTAATTTGGAAAAATATTGATTTGAAACGTCTCTAATTATAAAACCTCATTAGGTTTACATTTTGAGGCAGGTACTTAATTTGCAACAGAGATGTAGAACTGCAGGAGCATTCAGTTGGAGCGTTTGTTTTTTTAATCATCATTGCAGCACAACAGGAATCAGTGAAACAATTCCCTAATTATGGACAGTCCACTTTCTGTCATCATTATTATTTTTACATCTTCTGGACAGTTCCCACATTTTTCAACTGATTTTTCTCTTTGCCTCTTTTTTACTCTGTAAATGAGAAATATGCTACTCGCACGTATAGGCACGAAATAAACACATGCACAAACAGGTCCTATGGGCATGCATTAATGGAGAGATTTCAGGGGGCTGTACACAGGGGGGGGGGACTGAGCTGTTGGGGAAGTGAACTGGCACCTCTACAGCGACCACATGGGACTTGAAACCCCGACCCTCATGTTCCACTACGCTACTGCCCCCTTTACATCTATCTTCTAACGTCAAGCAAGTAATTTAACGCATACTTAACCCAGGAGCTGATAGCAACAAAGCAGGAGCTGATCAGCCAATTAAAAGTTAACATATTATTGTGGTTCTCCACTGTCAGCAAAATGACTATTCTTCCATTTTAAAAGAAGAGTTCGAACACCTTTCCAATGGGATTGTTCCAGGTGCTCAATTAGTGCACCCATCTTGCACTCAAGCTTTTTCATCATCATCGTCCCCGTCTGTTTTAAGGACTAAAAGCTTTGACGAGTTTTCCATATGTGTTAGAACATCATTATTCAGAAGAGATTTTTTTTCTGATTCTTCATTTCGTTTGAAGGAGGATAAAATAAGAATATGAGATATTATTGTTTGCTACATAGCACAAACACACACCATAATACTTAATAATGTTAAAAAGGTTAAATACCCGGCCTTTTAAATAACATGACTACATGCATTTCATTAAATCGGCATTTACCATCTTTGACACACACGAACACATACACACACAGAGGACCGCCTGCTGTTGTAATTAAAGGTGTCCTTGACAATGAGATAGACCGCTTTCACACTTTTGAACCCTTGAACATCAAGTCCTATTAAAAAACACACACATACACACACGTGTTGTCTTGCAATCCATGTACTTCTCCATGTCAACAGTTACAAAGTCCATCTGGTGAATCTAGAAATACACACACGGACACAGCTGGGTGAGATTTGCCCTCGTAGATGTCTATGAAAATGTCTATTGCCAGTTAAACACAGGCCACCAATTTCTGACCATAAATAAACAACAAGAAGCATGCGTCCATAAAATTACATAAGTGAAGAGAAAAACATAAAATAAGTGAATCAAAATAAACAATTTTTAGCTTTAAACCTTCTCACCATGTCTTTCTCAAGGTTTTGGATGGGTCTCTTTTTCATATTGTTTACAATGAACACCCCTGGCAGCATTGTGTTCTGCAGTGAGTGTGTTTGTGGTACAGGCCATGTCTTTACGTTAAGCTTAGTGCGACTGCAGCGCACCGGGACTGCTGTGTGTACTCAATCTGTATGCATGGTGTGTGTGTCAGGCAGACAGTGTGTATGAGAGAAACAGAGAGAGAACAAAAAAGGGATGAAGAAAAAGAAAGGCGTTCAGGTGTGTGTGTCCGGATTGTGCATCTATATCTTTTATGTGTGTGACTATCTCTGCATGTGTACGTTTGGTCCAGGTGCTGGGACCTGTGTGTGTCCCAGGGCAGGGAATGCAGGGGTCCCTGGACTCTCCTCGGCTTCCTGCTAACGAGACATCCACACACTTCCATACACCCATGGACGCGCGCACACACACACACACACACACACACACACACACACACACTGCATCGATCAGGGCGAGGACGAGGGTCGCTTTGCGCCCCGTTAGCCGACCGCTAAGGATGGATCGCCTCAGGGCACACTGCTCCCCGCCTACACGTACACACACATGCACACAAATACACAAACTTCCAAATACATACAGTACATGCAAACAGACAGATGTTATCAGCATTCAGAGTAATGCTTGATTCTGCTGCACATACTAAACACGCAGGACTTGAGTTCACTGCTGGAACAAGAACAGTTTACCATAGCAACAGTCGATGTTTAACAGTGTAACAGAGGAAAAACTGATTGTCTTTAGTTTACTATTACACCTGCTTATATGGAACCATGTACAATACCAACAAGTGATGATGTAGAGTATACAACAGCAACATTTTATGAACATCAGTGTACCATGGGAAAGACCGATACATTATTTAACATTGCAACAAGTGATCACTAGTGCATAATCAAAACCACTGATTTGTAGTCCACGAAATTAGTTGATACACAACTTGAATGTTTCACCCTTACAACAACTTAGACTGAACAGTGTTAAATAAATAGAAATAAAAAAAGATTCACAGTGTTACATAGTCCTATAGCAGCACCCAAAGCTCTTGACATTTCTGTACGAGAATCCCTGTAAACAAGACAGTTGCAGAGGCTCCATCTTCAAAGACTACTCCCACCCATTAAATGATGAATTTCTGTTTCTTCCATCTGGATGGAGGTTTATTGTACCAGCCAGTAAAGAGAGCAAGAACGGCAAGAACTACAAAAACAGCTTTGCTCCAACAAGTCGTAGAAGCACATTTCTATATATTCTATATAAATACAGGTACCAATAAAAAAAGACAACCTAACCCAAATGGAAGAAATATTCTGCTTTCTAAGGTCTTTCTCAAATAGGAAAAATCTGTTCTTCTCTATTGCATAAACAATCTGAACGTTCACACAGCTGCTCTAACTGGATCAGAATTACAGTTAGGATGAGCAGCATTTGGAAAGGTTTAGAAGTAGGAGACGTGTTCAGAATATGTTTCATTTCAACTTAAAATTAACATAAACTCTTACAAAGCAACATGTCAATGTGTCCATCAGACTGTTTGCATCAACGGTTGCAGTGAAAGGCGAGGGCCAAAGCTGTGTAGTTTCTATGTATTCTGTAATTAACACTGATGCCGTATTTATTTACCGTTGCAGAGCAGACATGATTGCACCACAGGGACAGCACATACACACACATACACATACACACAGAGACACGTTGTCATTACAAACCATTAGCAGACAACATTAAGTGGCTAACAGCTACAACAGCACCAGGCTGTTAAACTTTATGATCACTATTAAAAGGAAAGAAATATTGTTGGTGCTAATATAGCTGACTAAGAGAGCAGACAAAGCTCAGAGCAGGTCATTTCTGTTTCGTTTGTTTTTTCTGAAGTTTTTTGTGGGGGGGCTTTTTGCCTTTGTTTGATAGGACAGCAGAAGAGAGACAGGAAATGTTAGGGAGGAGAGAGTGTAGGATGACATGCAGCAAAGACCTGAGGTCGATTAGAAACCCATGGCTGCTGCGGCGAGGATTGTAGCCTCTGTACCCAGGGCGCGCAGCATAACCGCTAGGCTATCTGGCGCCCCGGGTCATTTCTGTTCAGAAGATGGCTAATCAATTACTCAAACTGATACCACTTGATTCGGATTGTACACTGTAAAAAATCCAGTTTAGCTTCAAATAAACCATCACTCGTGCAATCTTTTTTTTAGATTTCTCAGTAAACACTGCTTTGTTGACCAAGACATATCATGAAAAAGTTCAGTGTAACAAACTGCAAACTAAATCTGCTGTGGAGACTATAAAGTCATTAAAGACACATTTAAGCAGGATTACATTTTAAAAAATAATGGTGTGGTCTAAGTGGTATTATTAGAAACTAAAGAAAAAAGACTCAGCACACAGGCTGGAAGATGTGCTGAGCGAGGCAACTATCCATGAGTAAGCATCTGGGTGAACTAGAGGTTAAAAATGAAGGAGAGAGAAAGAGAGAAGCATGTTTGGTCTTCTCTTTTTCTGCCCTGGAGAGAAAGTAAGAAAAGGAACAGGGAGCAGGAGGAAGGAAGGAAGGATGGGAGGCATAGATAGAAAGCAAAAGGCCGGCTTCTTCTCTGATGCAGTATTCTGCGAGTATGTGTGTGAGTGTGTGGCTGCATACTTGTGCCTGTTTGTGTGTATGAATAATTCAGGTCCATGGAGAGGGCAGCCTGCTGCGGTAATGAGGAGGACATGCATTGATAGCAAATATTGCTGGTGGGAAGCTATCGATCCAACAGCCATTTGTCCAAAATTTAGTCAGGAAGCCAGCGCTGTCTGCAGCCTTTACAGTGACTGATGGACAGATGGACACAAACAAAGAGACACTACGGTTCTTAGCCTGATAATTGGGCTAGTCATTATGATGGCATTAGTCTGATCATGACAAGAAAATAATCAAGCAAGAATGAAACTGAATCAATGCTCTGTCTTTTGCATTTTCTATATTTTTTGCAGACTCAAATAATGTTGAACAGAATGTGGAATGAGGAAAGTAAAGGTAACTGAGAGTACACTGTTTGATTATCTTTTTATATATTAAGTCACGACCACCATAGTGAGACAACTTAATCTGAGATTCAAACACTGCTCTTGCTTGGGATTGGATTTCCCTCTTGGCAAACTTCCTACAGACTCATACTTTCTTTACAAAAAGTCCCAGGCCTCTCTTCATGACTGAAACTGGAACTTTCTTTTCTAAATCAAACCAGTCAAAAGGAAACAGAAACTGTGTCATACCACCATGCTAATGCTTCCTGACTTTTATTTCGCTGCTTCAGTTTTTAACATAATAACTTCATGTTAGGGGCGTGTCCAGAGGGATGGCTAGGGGTTACATGCCCCCCCCCCACCCCTGAATTCTGATGGGCCACCCCAAAATCCTAACCAATGATTGGTTATTTGCCTTGTCAGAGGCGGGACTTACTGTATGTTGTCATCAACTATAAGGGCTTAGTTATTGGCTGCTGGTAGTTTAGATCAAATCTTCTTTTGTGAGTACTGTAAATTGTAGAAAAATACTATGATGAAGTATTTTTGTGTAGCAAAGGAATGAGTCCAGAAAAAATTGCAAGCAAACACTCTAACTTGCAAAAACACATTTTTTGTCATCATTTACCAAAATGTTGCCAATAAATGTAATTTTTGTAAGATAGACTGTGTCCTCTTGTTGTTTTCATTGTGACTTTGGATAAATATATTATTTTTAATCCTTAATGAATGAAGTTTAGAAGATTTATATTTTGCCAGTCTGTGTTACTTTTTAAAGTTACAAAATACATGCACAGGAGTAAACCTCTATCTATGATATGTTGATGTAAAGACTTTAGATAGCGTGCTTATGCTTCTTAAACTACAATTTAAAAGTACTACTACTATGCAATGTTTAGCTTCATGCCACTCCTGCATCAGTGCCCCACTTGGGCAACTCCAGTCAAAGTCAGGACATGACCCTCATTCGAAAAATAGTTAAACTCACTAACTGGTATGTCTTCACATACTGCAGGTGCATTGAATGGTAAAGTAGAGCTAGTCCTGTTCAGCCTTGTAGCTTTGTGATTCACCCCTAAGCCCCCTGACTCGTCCTGTCCATCCACCAGGCAGGAACCTTACAGGAACCAGGCAGTTCCTGTAAGCACTCACAAAGAAGAAAATAACAGACGAAAACCTTTTTCTTTTCTTTTTTTTTTTACTGCTCTTTCGCTCCCCTCTTGCAAAACTTAAAATCTCCCCATCCACACACATACATCCACACACACAGACTCCCTTTCTTTTCTGGTGTCACAGTGTCAGATATTCCAGGTTAGGGAGAACACTGGGGAAATTACACTTCTAGGCCTCTAGCACTGTGTGTCGGCGTGTGTGTGTGTCCGTGTGTGTGTGTGCGTGTCCAGCGAATCTCACGGGGGAACCTGTTACCGTAGGGGAAGTGGACAGACAATGAAGAGAGGGAGGCACTGGTGGGGGGAGTTGTAGGGAGAGATAGGATGATGGAGTGCAGGAGAGAGCATCAGGGATTAAAGGAGGAGAAGACAGCGGAGCTGAAGCCAACAAGACCAGGCCATTCGACCAGTCCCATAGCTTCTCATTATGTGTGTGGGGATTTCAAGTCATTGTGTCAAAGATATTCTCTCCTTAGATGTATTACCAGTTTAACTAGCATGTCGTATAATCAATAAATATTGTATAAAATGGATCTCTGTCCCCTTACATGTAGGACAAAATCGAGCAAACTATGACCTGTTGAAATGTGCCTGGATCCACATTTCTCTCTGTTGGTGTGTGTGTGTGTGTGTGTGTGTGTGTGTGTGTGTGTGTGTGAGTGAGTGAGTGAGTGAGTGAGTGAGTGAGTGAGTGAGTGAGTGAGTGAGTGAGTGAGTGAGTGAGTGAGTGAGTGAGTGAGTGAGTGAGTGAGTGAGTGAGTGTGTGTGTGTGAGTGAGTGAGTGAGTGAGTGAGTGAGTGAGTGAGTGAGTGAGTGTGTGTGAGTGAGTGTGTGTGTGTGTGTGTGTGTGTGTGTGTGTGTGTATGTGTGTGTGTGTGAGTGCGTGCGTGCGTGCATGCACTGTATGTGTGTGTGTGTGTGTGTGTGTGTGTGTGTGTGTGTGTGTGTGTGTGTGTTAGGGATGTGCGTTACCCGCCTACAAAACAATCAAACGTTGTCAGCATCACTAGTTTGCACCAGAGTCACTAGACTGCTAAATTAATATCAATAATATTTCTATGTGATGGTCTTCAATGCCGGTCAAATGTTGTGCTCAAACTATAATGCAACCTTAAACTTGCTGTAGCCCTGGTTATCAGACCTTCTATCCTCAGTATACAGTCTGGATGTAAAAAAGCACAGTGAACGAATAAAATATTGTAGCTGCAGCGTGGTTTGGCAGTTTCATCCAGAAAATCACCCAATGTGTGTAAATAGGACCTAATTGAAGTTACGATAACAATGTTTTTTCTCCTTTAGCAAACCTTTCTTGGGTTAAGTACCATACTATTATGCTAGTCGGAGAGCCTCACTGACTAGCCCATGAGGCTAGTTTGTTAGCAGTAATCGTGCAGTATTTGAAACGCTAGCCCTTAGTAGTCACTACAGCAGTAATCCTAGAAATTCACCTGTTATTATTTGTGATACAGTAGGATGTGCCATTTTTTGGATTGACTGGGACATTTAAGATAGCTCTTAAGAAGATTTAACTTTAACTTCAATACGGGAAGACGGCCTGGAGATCTTCAAATGGATGTTCAAAAAGACAGGAAGAAGGTTCCAGCACAATGTTCTGAATGTTTGTCAGGTGACTGAGTAGATCAAAACATATTAGGTAAATCTTAAACAAGCGTATTATTTTCATTATAAAGGCATACCACCACATAATTATGTAGAGCTGTAGAGTATTTTTTTGATCAAGTAAAAAGGACTGGGTAAAAACTGAAATGTAGCTGCTCTAGAAAGACTGCAATCAACAGGCTCAAATGTCAGTGAATAAAAAAAATCAAAGCTTGTCCTCTGATTGGTCTTTAGCACCCAACTATTTGACTGATGCAGGTGCTTTATTCAATGCTTCATGTGACACTAAAAGCATAGTCTGAAAATAGAATGGAAAGGTGCAGAGGTGTTTCCAGACACTTTGTACAAAGCTGAAATGATTTTGGCTCTGTGGTAAGTCTGACACAAAGTGGTGCTGGGAATCAAACCTACAGCACCACTCTGAGCTGCCACAGCAGGCACAGAGAGACTATTCTCACAAACACACACCCGCACACACTTTCACACTGAATGCCAGTCATACTATAAATACGCACACACAATTACAGTACAAACAAATACTGCCAATCACACTGAGGTCATTCAAATTCTCTCTTTCTCTTTCTTTCTCTGTCTCACACATACACACACTCATACACCCCAGGCAGCAGCACTGCGACCTCAGCCTCTCCTTCACCTGTACAGGCCAGTAATTACATTGTGACACCAGACAGACTAAAACCACCCCTGCAATTACCACTGCAGAGAGAGAAAGTGTGGGTGGTGAATTCGTTGAGTTCTGCTTTTTAATTCTATTTACATTATAATAACGGCAGTCTTTTCATTTATGTGGTCCTCATTTCTGGTTACTCATACTGGTGGACTGACTTTCTAACTTAATTCCAGTTGTATTCAAGGATTTAAACACACCAAAAAGAAAAGGTTGAATTTAACACATTACAAATGTATTACATGTGAGTGTTATGTACAAGGCCCGGATTCCATGTTTTCATCTACAACCCAACAAGGTTTAACCCTGACACACAGTGACACCCTTTGCTGCCTTCTTGCCGTCTCCAGCATGATGGCTAAATCAGACTGGACACGTCTGTTCAAAGTGGGAAAGGGAATGAAAGAAATTGGATTGCATGTCACATGGAGGAGACTCAAACTCCAAACACTGAGCATACAGGAGCAGGGCAGTTGCATCTAGGACACACCCGACTCCTCAACTATAAAGAAAAAACATCTGGATAGCATCCAAAAGCACCATGCATCAACACACACACACACACTCACACATGCAAACACTCTCCACACACTCTAATGAAGCCCCGGTAGTGACGAAGAGCAGCAGGGAGCGGCGCGGATCGCCGAAGACAAGTGTGTGCGAGCTTTCGTCACACAGTGTTTCTATGCATGAGCGTGTGTGTGCGTCTCCGGCGGGATAATTATGGCGCTCCTCGGCAGCTGAGCGTGCCAGATGTACTGGGAGAATGAGAAGGAGGTGGTGGGGGTGGAGGACGAAGAGGAGGAGGAGGAGGAGGAGGCACGGCGCAGAGCAGAGAGGGAGCCCAGCACCAGGAGCAATGCAGAAGGGAGCATACAGAGTGTTATGTGAATACATTAGTGTGAATGTGTTGTGTATCTATGCATTGATGTGTGTCCGTGTGTGTGCCTTTACCTGGGAATGTTTCCTGGGTGTGTAAGATAATGTCTCAGTATTTCCAGATGGATGTCCGTGTTATGTACAATTACTGTGTGAGTGTGTGTGTAGGTGTGTGTGTTGTTGTGTCTATGTGTATATTTGGCATGGCTAGTTTTGTTTCATGCCATCCACCATTAGCAGGTTGGCTCAGTCACAAATGAGTGTCTCTCATCCAGGAGAGATAGAAGAATGAGGAGAGCTAGAGAACATGAGATGAAGAGGTGGATGGATGAGTAAGTGGGGAGCAGGTAAAGGTGGAGAGAGTGAAGGATCACAGAAGAAGAAAGATTTTAAAATGACTTATTCCACCTTAACTAGAGGCACGTTAGATGACAATACAATATTAGCATAATGAGTGTAATTATCATTATGTTGTGGGTGGGGGGCTCACATGGTGTTCTCAGCCCCACTCTGCGTCCAATCTACAAACCTGCAGTGTACAACCAGATCACAGCGCCTTTAAACAGAGCACAAGCAATGTGATGGAGCTCTGCAGGAGACCTGTTTTATGCTGTGCAGGACATTTCTGGGCGTATTGCATGACTACTGGCGATCAAACCATCAATGTTTGGAGGTTAACTATTGTATCAATATCTCAGAGGCTGTTTAAATTATAACTTAAAAGAACCTTTTTAGAGAGTCTGAGAGGTTTTTAAAAAATCGAACAGTTCCAGTTCTTTCTACTGCAAAAAAAAAAAAATCAGACTTTCTGGTGTTGTGTTAATCGGTGATTTCTTCAAAGAACAAAGTCAATCAAATGTTTGTTGATTGAATTCATTCCTATGTTTCAGGAAACTTAAGGAGACATACAGAAATACTACCAGAAAAGCAGTGAAAAGAATGAGTGTAATGGAGAAGGTTGCTTAAGTTGACTTTCAGAAAGAACAACGTAAATCAACACATAGGTAGGAAGTAGTTCAGTCATGTGTGTGTTTCTGGGGCCTATATGTGTGTAAAGCATGTCTCTGACTAACAGAGTGAAAGTTGAATCAAGGGATTCGTGTAGAATAATAAATTCAAAAACATAATTGTGTCAACTTAAACTGTTATCAGTGGGTAGGGCTCATCTCTCATTACTGATTGTTTCAGGCAACACATCTCTGCACCAGAGAAGGGTTAACATCGACACACAATAACAAGAATGTTTATTAGCTTCAGACACTGTCTGACTAGTAGCTAATAGAATTAACTGTTTTCCAACATTACAAGAAACAGCTTATTGTATCATCTTCATTTTAAAGCACACTCTTGAATGGCTTAATTATGATAGAGATGAAAACAGTGCAGTACCTCGGGTACACCTATGTATAATAAGTGAACAGTGTAACACACATCTGCAGATGTTACTTTACATTTTATATGATTTCAAACTCTGGCGGTTAGTCAATTGTCTGTATTTAGTTGTATGAAGAAGGTCTGACTGAATGAATTAATTGATGGATCACTTACATGCCCTAAGATAAAAAACTTAATACTTCACAAAGAAAATATATGAAGTTGTATCAGCATAGCAGAGCAGTGCATATTGTGTAAATGTGCATACACAATGGAGGATCAGATAGACTGAAAGCAATAAAGTAAGGAAGGTAAAGAAAGAAAGCACACCAGGGCTAAAAAAAGAAGGGCGGAAAGTAAGAGATTCTGTCTACCGTGGCTGGCTTTGTCACCTTGCTCACCCATGGGGGGCAAGACAAAGCACCTTGGGAAATTACTGCAACTAGAATGCATTGATTTGCCCTGGATGATGTGTGCACATGGCAGTGTGTGTGTGTTTTTGTCAGAGGGCCTTTGTACTGCAATAAAGAGAACAGCCTGGTCGACATCTGTTTAGAGACGAAAGATAAGAGCGACAGTGTATGCCGTTGTTTCAACCTTTTTCTCCTCCTCGTTCTCACTCCTGCTTTCTCCTGTCTGCTGCCGTGTAATTAAGAGCCAAAGGAAACCCTTCACCCTCTCGCAGCGTGGTTTTGCATCCCACCTCATGCTGTGTCGTTGCCAATCGTTCCTGTAACTGTAATCTTCGGTCCAGTGCTGAATCAACAGCTAGTGCTGAACTCTACTGTCACTCAAGACAACAAATCATGATTTGTTATTCTGGACTTACAAAGACTGCTAAAACAAAACACACATGGGCATTTTCAAATGCTTTTTTGCCCCCAAACATTTTTTGCTTATATTTTAAGTCCTGCCTTCTATCCCCCTCTCACCCCAGCTGCTCTATTAATTAACTCACATTTGTAAAACCTCCTCTGACAAAAATCACTTGATCAGTAATGAACTGCCACTGGCAACAGGCCCAAATATACAGCATGTATGCCAAGTACATGATATGTGTACACCAAGCCAGATGACAGTGAAATAGAATCCAGGAATACAAAATCACGTTCTTGTTCACGTATGAAATGGGTTCAGACATGTGCACTTTACATTTGCTTTGTTTACTTTTAAACAATGAAACCTCCAAGCCCTCGCTCGCAAACACCATAAAAACTAGTTGGTTAAACAAATTATTAATACCCTAAAGCCTGGTGGCGGTAAACTCAGCGTTTTCCAGATTTATGTTGGTGTTTCGGTTACATGAGTGACCCCGTTAACTGGCAACATTCAACTATACAGGTCTGTGGTTGCTGTGGTTACAACAGCTGTTCATTAAAATGTCAAAAATCAGACTTAACAAAGAGGTATTCACAAGGACTCCGTTTTCAAAAAATGTTGTAACTATGACAACTACACACACATTGGCTCAGAGTCACCAGTTAACAGGGTCACACATTAAACCGAAACACCGGCTTGCAAGTTGCTTCCTCTTTGTGCCTGAAACATCTTTACAACAACATACTGCTTTTGTCACATTTAATATTTAATAGGATGAGCTTGCTGAGATATGTCTGTCCTTATTATAAATTCTACATTTTTTAATCCCCCTTGATGCTGCTTTTATCCCTTTTACTTTAACGGGACAATAATGTAGAACATGTGTGATGTTGGAGAGCTTAATCAAGACGGTCGTCAAACACGTACTTCCGATTGCAACAAGTAGAGAAGACCCCTGCTGGCCATTAGAAAGAAAGCAGGTGTAAGCCTTGTCCCCATTGGCTTCATTTTGTGTCACTTACATATTGCCATTTCCTGTTACACCCCTATGCAATGTGTAATGCACTAAAGCAGAATAATGAGACAAAGACGTTCTGCAACTGATCTGCCATCAAAGGTAGTAAGAGAGGCGGAACAGGATGTAGGCAATGGCAATGTATAAAGTCAGAGCCTGCTGCAGGGCAAAACAGCGCTGTGTGTGTGTGTGTGTGTGTGTGTGTGTGTGTGTGTGTGTGTGTGCGTGTGTGTCTATGTCTTACTGTGTGTGTTTAGGAAGCTCCCGCTGTTTACACTTTGTGCCCCTCTTGCTTTCGTTTTAACGCCATGTGAATTCACACACTGGGACTAGTATTACGCCCCTGCAGATGCAATGTCCAAAGGTGTATTGACAGCCGAACTTTGTTACTGCGCTTTTGTGGCATCCCAATCTGTAAAGGGCTTTTGAAATAATAAGTCACTCTAAATTCTTACATACAGTCTATGGTATAAACTGTGGCATCCATGAGTAATCAAATCAACATTTGAAGTTTATTTTTTATTTTTTTTATACATCTATCCATCAAATTTAACTTCACAATCCAAGGAACAAATTCACCAGAGAATTGATGTGTGCTGCTGAAGTAGTGCAGCTGATTAGGGGTTAACCTAGCAGTCAAATATTATTTTTTTTAAATTTTATATACTTTATTAATCCCCTACGGGGAAATTGTGGTTCGCACTCTGTTATTTTTAGACATGCTTCTCACACACACAGGCCTGAATCACACACATGCACAACGAGACCTGTGGACATGCATTAATGGAGAGATGTCAGAGTGCCCTGAGCTGGTGGGGGTTCGGTGCCTTGCTCAAGGGCACCTCGGCAGTGCTCGAGAAGTGGTCTGGCACCTCTCCAGCTACCAGACCAACTTCCATATTTTGGTCCGCATCGGGATTTGAACCGGCGACCCTCCGGTTCCCAACCCAAGTCCCTACGGACTGAGCTACTGCCGCCCCCAATAAAATATTCTTTGCCAGAAAGACACCATCCTCACGACTGACTGGTTAGAGTCATTTTAGGACGTTCTTCAAAAATGTGTGGAAATTGAACATCTTTGTTGGCACTAAAAGATATCAAAGGAAACCCACCTCAAACTTTATCATCTTTATCTTCTTCTTATAATCATATATAGAATTATCTCCAAACATCTGGCTCTCCCCCTTTTTTCTGGATCTGTAACTTTATTATACATGTGCAACCACTCTGTAGCCTGTACTCTTCTAATAGTGTGGAGTCAACCACAGTATCACTTGTCTATCTAGCAGCTGCTCTCTATGCAGCTGCTCAAAACATCATTTATAACACAGAAAACTCCCACAGTGGACTGACACATATGTGTGTGTGAGTGAGTTTGAGTTTTTCTGTCTGTCTGGCACCATCTCCCCCTCTCTCTGCTGGTTCAAACAAGGCTAGCAAGGTGACCCTGAATCACAGGCTGTGTGAGCGTGCGTGTATCTTTATGTGTGCGTTCATGTGCTTGTGTGCGGGCACTTATCAGCATGTGTGTGCGTGTACGTGTGTGAACAGTTCCAGTAATTAACACCAGCCACTAATGAAGTCCAGCTGCTCAGCAAGAGGACTGAGTGTGAGCCAAAATCTGGTAGAAATCACTCCCATCCTCTCTGTGTCTCTCGCCCCTGACACACACTCCTTCCGTTTCTCGCTTTTTCATCTTTATCCACCCATCCCCATCCGGGCTCTCTCTTTTTGTCAACCTATTGATCTGCATTCAGTTGTCTCCTTCTCCCTCGCCTCTCCCCTCTGTGTCCTCTGCAGATTCTATCTCTCTGCATCAGGCTGTGTCCTCTCCTGCAGTTTGCCATCAGTAGAAATCTACTCAATTGATACGTAATCACCACCACTTCTGTCAACATCTTGTTTTCTTGATGTCTCACTTACTATCTTATCATTCTGGTGGTGTCTATCACTTCTTCACTTCCCTTGTACCTGTTATCTGCTGCTCTTTAGTTTCTTATATTCCCTCTTCAACATACAAAAAAATCTGATATTCCGTAAAACTTCAAATAAAAGCCCAGTCCCTTTTACTAGCCTGGTTTTGATGCATGTTTTGACAAATGAAGGCAGGCCCTTTGTATTGAGTGTTGATTAGTTAGCGGATTAAATACATGGAGAAAAAGCAGCAGGACTCAATAAATACTTCTACATCTGTTAAAGAAAGACATAATGATGCTTGTATGTGCACCAGAAATCCAGCAGGTTGGCATATTGTCTTAAAAAGCAAGATCAAATAAGTTATTTTTAACTTAATTTGTTTATCGACATCCTAACTTTTTACAAAGTTCAATACCCTAATGTTATGGATGTAATGATTAATAATGACTTCTTGTCCCAGGGTTAACATATCTCCTTTTGTCCAAGCTGTCTTGCCTTTATCTTGATCCCACTCTCTCTTTTGATAAAATAAAATAAAATAAAAAAACATCAAATAAAGACAAACTGACCCTTTCTCTTTCCAGCATGACACTTTGAAAGCTTATGCTGCTGCCCCCCCCCCTCATAAGGTATCTAACATGTGACTGTAGGACACATTCAGAAACCAAACACAAACTAAATATGCACAGTGCAATTGCGACAATAGAAAGTGCAATACCTGAACAAATACCTCACCAGTTTGTAGAATTTTGGACAATAAAAAACATCATAGAGAGAAATTAATAAATAGATATTATATTTTTACAAAGGAACTATACATAAGATCAATGATGTCTTTGCTCGTATGCCCTAAAATGCTGACTCTTCTTGTTTTACAAACACACACGTGGCATCAAGGTATTTCCCTGTCATTCACAAATACAGTAGAAATCAGCTGTATGTATCGCGCTCAGAGCCATATGATAATTGCATTACTGTACAGGCCCAAACTCTGTTTCCCCACACACAAACACACGCTCTCTCACTCGCTACCAGCTGTGACAGA
The DNA here is from genome assembly GCA_020745685.1 of Tautogolabrus adspersus. Taxonomy (NCBI): domain Eukaryota; kingdom Metazoa; phylum Chordata; class Actinopteri; order Labriformes; family Labridae; genus Tautogolabrus; species Tautogolabrus adspersus. Next base: position 6,066,163 of record CM036539.1, read on the forward strand.
TGTGCCTGTCACAGGAGAAAATGAATTCAGAATAGTTAGTGAATTAAGCAGGGAGTTAATTGTTGCTTGGCCCCTGTTTATGAAGCGCATAAAGGCAAAGCGCCTTGTTTGTCTTGTGACAATTAGCCAGCAGAGATAGAGAGGGGAGTCTGTGTGTATGTCATTGTGTGTGTATGTGCAAGTGTGTGTGTAATTGTCCTGTTGTCTTTAGCAGCTGGTGCAGCCACACCTGGACGGGTTGAGAAAGAGAGGAGGAAGGGAGAGAGAGAGAGAGAGCGGAGAGAGGGGGATTTAAAGGGGGGGCTGAAGGTAGAGTTATGGTATGTACCCCTCCATCTATGGGCATTCCTCTCAAACACACTCACATCACACAGGCACGCTAATGTACACAGGGAGAGCTAACAAAGACATCACTTCAGACAATGCAGACAACTTCTATACATGAGTTAAGACAGCTGATGTTGCATTTACAAATATTCTCACAGGCAAACAAGAAACCTGACACACAAGTACTCTCTCTCTCTCTCTCTCTCACTCTCTCTCTCTCTCTCTCTCTCTGTCTCTCTCTCTCTCTCACTCTGTCACTCACACACACACACACACACACACACAATTATTTTGTTTTCCAAGGCCTATCCTGGTTGGATGTCTCCCAGTCTATTTGTCAGTGTGTCCTATTAGGTTTCCAAACAGCTTGTAATGACTGGTAATAAACAGCAGAAGAAGAAGAAGGTAAATCAAGCGAGAAGACGACAAAATGAGCTCTCCAGGGGACCACTGCGCTCCTAGCCTCAGAAACACAAACACAAACACACACCAGCACACACACAAAACCCCCAGAAAGAAACTGACAGTTCTGTATATGTATCCATTCACAGTCAATAAAGCAGACAATGGCAGGTTATGGTGACTAAACAAATAGAAAACATTTTCTTTTAACAGTTCAAGAGGAGGTTAGAGGAATATTTGAAACGGGATGTCAGAAAAAAAGAGAGAAAATGTTTAACAGGATGAGCATTTTCACTGTGTTTTAAAGTAAGACTGTGCAATGACAGTTTTTTTTATTTATCAATATTTTTTCAGGAATTACTGGCAACATAAACTACATCCAGATCAGAAAATCGACGCAGTAGAAAAAGTTTGTACTGGACAGGTTCCCGTTGTAATTATGTAAATATGAATCAGAGTAGAGCTGAAACAAAGGAACACTATTTAAATGTCCTAGTAAGTTTAAATACTTAGAATAGAACTGCAAAAACAAGCAAAGGTGTCTTTCTTTAGTAAATCTGTGCACATGGAAGAGGCTCCCGTGTTCCTATGGACCGTGTTGTGTTTGTCTATTTACAGTAATTAAAAAAAAAAGAGTACAACAGTTCATTTGCAAATTATGCAAGCAGAGATGTTTTTGCAAACAAGCAAGGCATTAAGCTAATAAGTCACTTTTCTATTAGCGATATGAGTTTAACACTTCATTATACAAGGATTGCTCTTTGCACCTTTTGATTTTTCCCTTTATTTCTTTTATATCACAAAAATAGATCTATTCTTCACAAAACTTTAAGAATTCTATCTTCCTCTATTAATATATTCCTACATATGCCCCATCTTTCATTCTCACATCCTCCCCTTTCTTCTTCTCTCCTTCATCTAGCCCTCTGTGGTCCTCTCTCTCCTCCTCATCCCAGTCCCTCGTCCCTTCATCATCGCTCCCTCCCTCCCTCTGGTGTCACGGCTCGCTGGCTCCAGGTGGCGAGGGAGGGAGGGAGGAAGGGATGTAGGGAAGGATGGATTGAGGGAGGGATGGGAGGCAGGAAGGGGGGGGGGTTGTGTGTTGTCATCTGTTCCTACTTTCATACCATCACAGTGCAGACCAACATCCAGCTCAGTGCTCCACATAGTCGGACTGATCATGAGTGTGCAGTAAGATGATGTTTTTGGTACTGATTGTGTTGAAGATTAAATAAAACCATGCACCATGTTAATCTGTCCTTAGCATATGTCATACAATATTAACATTCATTAGATATGCATGTTTATATAAACATATCAAATGTAGTACTTGTAGATAATTCTATCTTTTATACCGGGCGTGCATTATATTAAACTCTATAAACTTAAAACTTCGTCCACAGGACGATCAAACTGAAAGATTGGTTCTTTAATATTCATGCTGGCAATGCATAATATGGATACTTCTTTTTCTCGTTTCACCACCTAAACTGGTAGTTAGTTATTCTTCTGAAGTGGGGTTGTTTGAGGTACTTGTCAACAAGAAGGGTATTAGCTGCAGAAGCTCGGCTCAGCCCCTTTAGTGAGAAACCATCCAGGAGTAAAACTGAGCTGGAATAACAAACTGTTCAGACATTAATGTGTTGTGTCAGCTGGGTAATCTTGAAAAATCTGTTGCTTTAAATAATCTCAAACTGAGATGCATTAATATTAAAGTTCACAATATAACTATCAGTCTAGACGCGTACTCTACAGGCCCAGTGTGCTGCAGGCATAGGAACACGTATTTGGTGCATTACTAAGAAGTGCTGAAATAAAGTGGTTTGCAGATAGCAAGCCAATAAACTGAACATTTTCTAAATATAGCATTCCTTGATGTCAATGTTGGTTTTCCTTAAATTAGCAAAATTATGTTGAACATTTGGCTCCATCTGCTGCAGTGTATAGCTTAGCTTCAATGCCAGTTTACTGCAGACTTTTCTCAATAGAGGAGCCGAGCTGACCGACATCTCCTGTGGGTAACACGCTTACTATTGACAAGCACGTCATACAACCCCACCTCAAAACACACATTTGTTAACATGGCTTTTTAACCACACACCAAACCTCACATTTCAGACGATAAGCAGCACGATAAGGACCAGTTAGGACAGAATCAGTATCATTAAGACACCTGTAGAATTTGTGCAGTTTAAGAAGTGACAGTAAGAGCTGAGGTGTCTGAGGGAAGCTGCCGCTGGATGAGGAAAGGGTGTGTAAACAGCTTTACTACTTTAGATTTTTCTTAAGAAACCCCGTTTATCCATGTGTTGAGACTTCTCCTCTGAGAAGGTCTTCCATCACGTGCGGTGCTAAAAGAGAGGACTCTGTAGTAATTCATAACAGTGTTGGTCAGACAGTTTCACAAGCTGTCCACTTATTTTCACATTGCTTTGGTTCAAGGGGATGCTGACATTTTCCTGTTCACTCATGCATCTGTGAAATGCTGCATTTTGCAGTACTTTTTTGGTATTAGTAGACACCGATGGGGAAAAGAAAACACTATGAATGAATGTGACTCAATGAATAAATGTTCTTCGTACATGGCTTTTGAAGGGAACCCATGCAAACATTACAAGACAGAAGGCAGAGTAGATTGCAGCTTGTTAGTGCAGGTGCATCAGGGCAAAAGAGAACTGCATGTAGCCAGCCAGTGGCAAAGACTGCCCTCCAACACACACACACACACACACACACACACACACACACACACACACACACACACACACACACACACACACACACACACACACACACACACACACACACACACACACACACACACACACACACACACACACACACACACACACACACACACACACACACACACACACACACACACACACACACACACACACACACACACACACACACACACACACACACACACACACACACACACACACACACACACACACACACACACACATACATGAGTGAACTCTCAACCACATTATCCACCTCCATTGACTCTAAAAGCTTCTTTTTCGCCTCATTAAGTCTTCAGTGACACAAAGTTACCACACCAGACCCTGCATACTCGCACATACACATACAGAAAGGTGTGTGTGCGTGAATGTGAAAAAGGAGGGAGTGTAGCAAAAAAGGAGAGAGGGGGGCACTTGGAAGCGCAGAAAAACGTGTGCACACATCACACACCAGCTCAGCCACAGCCCCTGGGACGGCTGCTTAGACAGCAGCCCGACATTACTAGTCAAGCGCATCACAGATTTGACTGCAGGCTAACAGACAGGCTGACTGCAGGTTGACTCCTCTGAGCCGTCAGATAAGAGCAACCTCAAGAAACCAAAAAGCGAGCTGTGTTCATGTAATGCATCACTCCACACGGCCAGGTTCATAGGCTAGTTTTGGTATTCAAAGTGCCGTTAACATTTTAAAGAGAAAAGTTACTGACTTCATTCAGGGACCTTAAAAAAAAAGGTTTCTGTTACAGCTTTTTAGAAGGAAATATTTAGAGTGAACTGATGCCGACCCTGGCCAGTTGAAATGTGTCAGAAGACAGTTTCAAAGTATGTCTCCTGCTACTAATTTTCAGATCTGTTAAGAATGGGAATAGGGAGGGCTACCTAACTCTATTAGAGTGCATTGATGTAAATAAGTAAGTAAAGCTCATGCTGAGGACACATCATTAGCCACCACACTCCTCAGGGAGCACTTAGATCCAGGTGAGTGGCCACTCAATACCTCCAAGGCATCTGTGTGTGCAGAGTGTGTGTGCAGAGTGTGTGAGTGTGTATGTGTGGTGTATGAGGTGGAGGGGACGATGAAGCATGCAGCTCGAGCAAGAAATAGGGTGAATGAGGAGTTTAGGTGAGGGGCAATAGTGCAAAGATTTGGTTTAAATGTGTCCCATTCAATATCATCCCTTCAGATTTGTATGGAAACAGTTTATACTGCTCTTATGTTTGTACTGACTCTTCACAATTTGTAGCCTAATTTAAGCTACATTTCTGCTTCCAAATCTTTTTCCACATCATGCAATGTGAATTTTTAAAACATGTTGTGTTAAATCATAGCATATTCAACATGATTACTCATCTCTTTCTTTATTATAAAAATTAAGGGAATGAAATGCTGATGTGCAGGCAGTGAGACAGCACAATGCTGCCTTGCTCACAGTGCGAGCTAAGGAGACAGAAAGGGGACAAACCTTGCCGACAGGTGGGCTCTTCTACGGGCCATCCAATAGGCAGGTGGGGATGGGGGAGAGCGGAGGAGAAAATGGGCAGGGTTAGTAAATTTGAGTGTGAAAGTGGTGTGTGTGGGGGAGGTAAAAAGTGGATTGATAACTTGATAGTGACACATCATGAAGCAAGGCCATTTCTTCTCAGTTGTGCTGTAGACAATGTAGCTAATGAACTGCTGAAAAAACCTTTCTTTGCAACGTCTATTAGGAGCTCACAAAGTCAAAGTCAGAAGTTACAAACTCGTTCCTTGAACTACATGAGACATTTGGTTTTGAACTGGTGACACATTGACATGGACGCAAAAATGTAGGCATTAACGGACATCTCAATGCTGCTGCAGCTGAAAGCTAAAGTGATAGTGAAAAGAAACGGAGTGAGAAGAGTAGTTGAAAGAAGGGAGTAAAGTAACGGCAGGGGCTATCAATTTTACTAGAGGTGCAAGTATGTTAAGAGAACAGGAGGTGGTGAAATAGAGTCCTTGGCAGAACAAAGTAAGAGTTACAGTTAGTTTGCTAATTAAAGATTGGTCCCTGATTAAAGACCAGTGGAAACATGAGAGTACATGCTGTGTGTAGCTCTTTGTGCACACATACACAGCGCTAGTTTAGAGCAGACACACATGTTAGGTATTTGTGTGTGCGTGTGTGAGGAAGAGGAGAAGTATGCGTGTCTGAGAAGTGAGCACTCGTGCTGTGAATTCCAGACTGAGGTGATTAGTAAAGCATTAGTGGCTGCATGCAACACTCACAACATGCTGTCATGGACCTTAATTTAGGGATGTTTGCGTGCGTGCGTGCGTGCGTGCGTGCGTGCGTGCGTGCGTGCGTGTGTGTTTGTGTGTGTGTGTGTGTGTGTGTGTGTGTGTGTTCAGTGGTGGTGGTGGTGATTGGGGGTTAGATCTTGGCTGGGACCATTTTCTGTTGTAAACATCATAAAGGGGGGATGCCTTTGCAAAGCCAGGCTATGTATCTATAACATGCGTTGTTTAAATTGGTGAATTGCTTTAAAACCCCTGGCTGGAGTTCAAAGTTAGCCTGTACAAGAAACAAAGATGCAACATTTCAACTATGGATAAACCTTGGATAACTAAGAAAAAAAACTATGAATGTGAATGGCACAGGTGATGCAGTTGTCACAAAAAGAATCTGTATTTCTAGAGGCTGCAGATAAAAAGAGATGAACATGGGCAGCTCCAAATGCAGATATATGAAACCTAATGTTTACTGTCAGCCTTCCTTTACAATGCCGCCCTTTGCCATCGTGCTCCGACTATTTTTTCTGTCCTCTCTCATCTTTCCGCTAACCCCCCATGCATCCTCTCCTCCCATGAAGTCCCCCCCCATACACACTCTTTGTGCGCAGCTAGGAAAAAAAAAAAGGTTTCTACATTTTCTTCTCATTTCCACTTCTTCAAGAACTCCCTTCACGTCCCACCTGCTGAGCAGCATGGGGGGCAAGAAGCACCGAACACACACAGCTCTGTGATTACACAAACACACACACACAGGTGGGATATGCCCCCTGCCCACACAATAGAAAAACCTGGATAGAGAGATTTTTTTTTTCTGTCACTGAAACATATTCATGTACACACGCAAGCACGCACAAAAGCTCACTCATTAAAGTCGGTTATAACTCTGAAGAATCCTTGTTCATATTCAACTGTATTTAAAACCACATATAAATGTGGCCTGTGTTTGCTCTTCGGCTTTTGTCTCACACACAAATACACCAAAACAATTCTCAGGTGGCAAGAAGGTACCTGAGGCACAAACTGCTTTACTCTCTCTCTCTCTCTCTCCTCAGTGTGTGGGAGATGGACTGAGGCTGTGTGTGAATGCGTGTGTGTTTCAACTACATTAAAAGTGGGCACTACAAATGTTTCAACATTATTCCCTTTTCAAGGCGAGTTAAAACATTACAAGTGGTTCTTCCCTGTTACTTGAAATTAAGATTTCTTTGGTCAAGTTTGAGAGCACTCTGGGTATTTCAAGAGTATTTTGTTTTTAAAATGAACTACATAGACTCGCACTTCATTTGAAAGTTAAATCTGGGCCTGTGGTAGTGAGAATAAAATAGCTGGTATGTATGAAATGTGTACAGGGTGAGGCTTCATTCCAGAAAAGTCTGCTTGAAGTCGGTCAACAATCAATCAACACAAGCCAGCGTAGCAGTCAGTGTTTCTTTTGGTCATTGGATTTCCGTTTAAAACACGGACATTATAAAATGAAAAACAAGTGGTTACGAGAGCGCAGTTTGCAATTTCATGTTCTGAGACTGATTGCATGCCAAATTGATTGCAGTGTGTCAGACGTCCTTATCACTGGATAAAATGTCTCAACACTGATCTGTAAACAAAAATCAAACAACCACGTTTTTTATTTTCCAATATCAGAAATCCAAATACCAACCATCAGAGTATTCTTACACATACAGAGCCTTTAAGAGTAACCTCTTTAAGTACTCTCTTTAGCCTCTAGTTTCTTCATACAACGATTACGTTGTTAACATTATTGTGCATTTTCAAGAATAGTTATTTTTTCTTCTGTCTTTAGGCTCTTTCTGACATTTATTTGTGCCAGTCTAAACACTTAGCTGTATGTGTCTTTTGCATTCTTACCCCTTGGCAAATTTCCCCTCGCTGACAACAGAGTGAATCAAATCTAATCTTTTTTACTTGTTGATGTCTAAAGATGAACTCTTCCTGACATTACTAGATGACACCTTATAAACTCAGTAAAAGCTGTAGAGCAAGTGAAGGGGAAATTAGCTAAACTAGTGAATCAATCAAGAGGGGACGAGATTCGGTGATTTGTTTCCTTCTGCCTCTTCATCGTTTTAACATGCTTTCTTTTTCTCTACAATCATGTGCTCCCTTTCTCTCACTATCTTCCGCTCTTCCTCTAGAGCAGGACATTGACCACATGGTGTTTTAATTAACTTGTGTGCTGTGTGAGAGCCAAAGCTAGCAGGAACACACACAGTGTGTGACTATACTATGACAGTGAAGCAGAAACTGGGGCTAAAAGCACCAGTAGTATTGTTGGGTCTCCTCTTTAATGCTAGATTCTCATCGTGTCAGTGTGAAGTCCTTTTCACACTCACATAAATGATATTTCTTAATTCTGCCACCATTTGAACCAGTTTAAATCTCACTCTACAAACCCTAAAAAATGCTCCCTTATTGGCTAATATTTGCACAATTTGAAGAAAAAAAAACATCTTCCAGCAAATTGGGAGGATTTTTTTGTGAGTCTATCATTGGGCTTTATTGCTTTAATTTCTTTCTTTCTCACAGACCATGTTAAAACAGAGCTTACTGTACTCTGCTGATACTGCTCACTTGTGGTGCAATTACAGTAAAGCTAAAACTAGAAAGTTACAGGTGGCTTATAATGATGCATTCAGAATATTTCTCAAATGACCAAAATGAACGAGTGCAAGTCAGATGTGTGTTACTCATAATGTATCCACATTTCATGCTGTATTGAGAAAGTGTATGTAAAGATTTGTGTTTAATTGATTCAGGAAATGTTATCATACTGTCTCTCACTCAGCCCACACTAAGAGACACACAGTATTCCTCGTGTTTCTGGTAACACTGGTGCAAATGTCTCTTCGTATTTTACTAACTGAAAAATAGTGAACTGTAGTGATCTGATCCCTTTGTTGATGTCCTGCATTTATATTTCTTCTGCTTTTGTATGATGATATGGACCTATGGGTCTGAAAGAAAGTATATATAAAGATGAGTAACTAAGGAGTTACACTGAAAAGAAAAAATGCATGTGTAATGATTTTGACCGCTCAAAGTGATTAAACCCCATTTAAAAACAAATGAAATAAAACTATCCTTAGGAATAAGATGTGGTGACAAATATCACCTAACTGCTGTTGGTTTGTGCTCACATACAGGTGGAGCTGTCATATTTGTGTTGATTCTCCCTCAGCACCACAAAGATTCCTCTCCAGACTTCTCACTTTGACCCCTTCTTCCTCTATCTGCCTGAATGTTGTCTCTCTTTCTCTTTCTGACAGCGTAATTAACAGGACCGTGGGGTGCACCATGTATTACCCATGGAGCAATGTGACAATCACGTTACCGGACTCAGTTAGCCAATAGGAAACTGCCTCCTCTCCTCTCCTCTCCTCTCCCTCAACCAGTGAAACTGTTGAAAAAGGTAACAGGTTTGAATAAATGACGAGTAGAGTCACAACATATTTGTGTCATTCAGGATGGGAGAAAGTCCTCTTAATGTTATTTTAGTTTTTCTTCCTCTTGCTCACTTTTAATAACAAACAGACAGGAAGAGAGGCTGAAAGTTAAACTGAAGCCTTGGGGTGTTTCACTGACACATGAGAGAAAATCAAAAGTGACACAAGCACTCCTTCCAGTGGTAGCTAGATTAAATATGTGAATGTGTGTCCTGATGAGAGAGGCAGAGAGACAGGCAGAGACACTTTCCTCAACATGACAGCAGGGTGTGTGGATGAAAACGACGAACAGAAAGAGACTGCTTTCTCGCTTTCACATATTGTTCCTGCTGATACCTGCGTGTACTTTTCTATGTGTATAAGTGTAAAGTACGCCCACAACATAAGCATGTGGAGGAGCGTGTTTTTGGGCACCAGCATGTTGTGTGTGTGTGTTCCTACATTATAGCATAAGTACCGTAAATCTTCAAATAAAAGCTCATCCCAATTTAAGGCCCAGTATCTTTCACCAGCCTGGTGTTGTTGCAAGTTTTGACAAAAAAAAAGGCAGGTCTCGATTAGAGGCCCGTATGCATGAAGTGTTGATTAGTTTGCAGATCAAAAATATAATAACAACGGAGTCTGCCTCCCCCCTGCAGTGCAGCATGTAGGTATGGATGGGCTGTCTTACAAAGTAACATCAAATCATTGATTTGTAACTGAATTTGTTTATTGGTATGTTCATTTCTTACACATTTAAATATTCTTTCTGGTGTAAATGTATAATTTTATAGTCTTTTCCATCTTTGCTGAGCACGAGTTTTGATTGAAAGTCGTTAACGTCTCGTCTCGTACTGACGCCTGTACCAAATAAAGGCAGGGTCATTTTATAGTCTGAAGTAAACAGAAGCCTGTTAATAGAAGATTTACGCTACCTTTTCTTATACGATAAATAAATGAAAAGGAAATCTCACAAACAAGTAAAGCTTGCACACAATAATGAATCATTATGCCTTATCAATTGTAGGTTTAATAAACTTAACCCTTGAGAAAGTTGAATTTAAGCTTCATAACCTTAACTGAAAAGGAAAGGGAGATAACAGGGGATTTGAACATGGGGCAAACACAGTTTTAATGCAGTAGATGTAAGACTTGAAGAGAAAAGCTTTAGGACTTGAGCAAACTTTCTTGTAACGCCATACATGTCCAAGTTTAATTAAACAATTCACACTAATTGCATTTTTGTCTGACACCTCACCTCATAGCCACAGAACTAAAAAATATTCTTGCTAAATCTGGGTAAAAATCTGAATCCTATGTTTCAAAGGTTTGTTGCGCCAGGTCATAACACACAGATATCTACATGATGCGTCAGTGAAGGCCAGGATGTGTTTGTTTTGGAAGCTATCACACATTTCATTACTAAACACCCGTTTTTAAACATACAGAGAACAAAGCTAAAGAAACAAAAAACGTAACAATTTTTTTTTCAGATGTAGAACGAACCACGAAAGCTTTTATCTTTAAAAAACATATTTCTTTCCAGTTTTTGCTCCATTAGTCTTTGGGTTGAAGTGCCTATCTGCGCTGAAAGTGTAATAAAAGGAAGTGGGCAAGCTCTTAAAAAATGATCTGCCTCAATTTCATAATTAATCTGTGCAAGGTTTTCACACAATTAGCATGTTAATTAACCCAAAACTGCCACCACTGTGAGGGGCTGCATGTATGTGTGCTTGAGTGTGGGTAGGTATGTGAGTGATTGTGTGGGGGTTGGGGAATCCAGGGAAAAGAAGAGAAAGTGAGGGACAGAGGCAGAGGAGGAATCTGTCATTAAAGGAAGGGAATGGGTGACAATGGGAGAAAAGGCAGAGAGACTGGCAGGACTTTCAGGGTGGAGGAACAGATCAAAGATGGTCGGATGCTGACAGAGAGGAGCATCACAGGCAAACGAGGAGAGAATAGAGAAAATAAAGGGGAGTTGTGTCAGTAATGTTGGTGGAGAATAAAGGAGACGACAGAGAGAAACAGGAGGTAAAAGATGGTAGAAACGTACTTCCTGTGTGTGTTCTTTCATGTGTGCGTGCGGTGGTGTTTGTCCATGTTGGTCCATCTTTGATAGTGTGTGGGAGACAAAGAGTGTGTGATGACTATGCGTGTGTTGTCTCTAGTTGTGTGCGTGTGTGTGTGTGTGTGTGTGAGTGCGTGCGTGTGTGTGGTCTGCAGGGGAGGCAGTAAAAGTTACTCCACCTGTACTTCTGTTCTAACTCTCTCATCTAACATCTCAATACACTACCAGGAGATTCAGAGCAATGTCAGCACACACATACACACACTCTATCTCTACCTTAGTTCCAGGAGAGAACAAACACACACACATAGACAGACACACACACACGCATAAACATTGGAGTACACCAGTGACTCTGGGATTGCCTGTCAGGTCTGGCGCAGGGCAGAAGGTGGGGGGTGCAGAGCATTTGTGCCCCAGAACAACTCACAGGTCCACCTCGTTAATCTCCATGACGACAGAGATGCTAAGGCAGCAAATTAGTAGCAAACAGAGAAAACTGTCACAGGGGAAGCTCATAAAAGAACAGACTCCGAACTATGGAGGTAGCTTCTAAACACAAGTTTTTAGTTAAACACACACACACACACACACACATTACACATTACACATTACACAACCCTTTTGTAGGTTCTCAGCACTAAACAGAACATAGTGGGACTAAATGTTGGAGCTTACCACACATGGTGGTGGCTATGGTTTGCTTATTAAGTTTGATAGATTATAGCCTGGGCAGGCACAAAAAAGTGACTACAGGTACACTTGTAGGGAGCGACTTCTTAATCATATTCATTACATTGCAATGTTTTTTGATTATGATTATTGATTGCATTGTTTCATAAAAACAGCTGTATGACATTAGGTCTGGGTTTTTTCTAATATATTGAACTTCATACAAAACTCATCTCAAATTAAATTGATGTCTTGGGTATGTTTTCAAATGGGTATGTTTTTATAGCACCAGAAACTACCCATTATTGGTAAATGGACTCAAGCTTGTATGAGCCTTTTCTAGTCTTCAGACTACATAAAGTGCTTTTAAGCTGCAGGTCACACCTACACATTCACACACTGATGGCAGAGGCTGCTATGTAAAGTGTCCATCCATATTAACTAATCACATTCATACACATTCACACACTGCTGACGAAACAGCCGGAGCAACTTGGGGTTAAGTGTCTTGCCCAAGGACACATCGATATGTGACTGCAGGAGCCCCCGACCTACGGTTGATTGACAACGGACTCAACCACTGAGCCACAGCTGCTCCATCTATCTACTCTGTCTCAAGGTCTGATTCACATAGCATATTGCACTCGTGATCTTCAAGCGTAAACATGCCTATGAAGTTGTCCAGCGCCGTGATCTAAGCTTTGCCACTCAATGTTAAAAGAAGCTATCTGCACCTCCATTCTCTGTACAAAACTCATACTGTCCACCCATAGATGACTAGTTATGAGGGGAGGGGACACTTTTTTGCAGTTAATTGTGATGCCAAACTTGAAAAAAGTAATACGACTTTCCCTGTTTTAAGCTTCCTCCCCTGATGAAGCAGGCAAGGGGAACTGTACAGAAAAAGGCAGTCTCCACAAATATGGATGAAGTGTGCATGGTCCAGCCACTGTCAGCCATTGTATCAATAATAGTAATGTCAAAGTTATTTTTACAGGCTGAATTAACAGATACTTTTTTCATCCAGAGGTGGAATATTTGTCATGTTACCACCTATTCTCAGCAGCAAATTATTATTTTCACTCTAAATGCACATGACTGTTTGGGCAGTGGGACAGTTATGGCAATGAGACTGATTTGCGTTGAAAGGAGGGCAGATTATTTCCTAAAATAAATGCATAATGGCTCACTTAAATACACACAAACAACACCAGTGCACAGAGACGCTGTTTGCTCTGCAGCGCAGTGAGAGCAGCATAAAACCCTTTGTGTGTTTCAGTCACATGCACAGATTTAGCATGTGCAAATCCGTGCAGTCCTTTTGTGAATCAGGACCTCGATGTAAAAAGTTTTGATCTGTGAGTTCAACAGATTTCTGAGCTTTGGTACAACCGTCAGCCAAGACGCCTGACAGATATTCATTTCACCTTTCAGTCTCACACCTGTTTATGTGCGTCTTTGTGTCTGGGTATCTGAAAGCATTTCATTGAATTGTGATTGGGAAAACAAAAAGATGCCAAAGCTGTGTTGTTAATTTAAGAGACAAGAAATTCACAGTCACAAAAGTGCAACAGCAGTATCACACTCTCACATTCATACACACATACACTACAGTTAGCAGTGTAACGCAAACAGAGTGGAAAAGAGCATCACTCACCGATCATGTGATTAGCGACGTGAATCTGGATCTCTCTCTCCGTCTCAAACGTCATTTGGCATTTAATACACTGGTAGGTCTTTTTCTGTCAAATAAAGAAAGATGAAACACTTAAAATGATATTTTTCACAGTAGAAATAGCTGACCAAAACACAAAACTGAGCAATTTACTCACAAGCTCAAATGATGAAAAGGGTACTTAATTTATTTACAAGCCAGTAAAAAAAAGAAAAGACGTTTTTTTTTTACTGAAGTCTCAATATGCACAACATGTGAACCTTAAATGTCTCACACTAATCAAGCAAGAATGAAAAGTCCAAGTCTTATGAGACTTTGTGAAAGGGCTGAAGAAGTTGCACACACACACATCTAGGACCTCTGCAGAGAATGAGAGAGAAGGACAGAAATTAATAAGGGAGGGAGTGAACAGGAAAAAGATTAAGGGAAGAGGCAATGAAACAGAAACAGAAGGAAGGAGTGTGGAAGAAAAAAGGACAAACAAAAAGAGAGAAAGACACAGAAAGAGCCAGAGAAACAAGGGAGAGAGAAGAGGAGGCTCTGCTTATCCATTCATGGCACACAGCGATCGCTCATGCACAAACACATACAAAATACACAAAGGCCCCACTTCCACTATCTCTCCAGCCTGCTAAACTGAGTACACACACACACACACGCGTGCGCGCACACACACATACACAGAAATCCTACTTTGTCTGCTTTGTGCTGTTAGACTAAGCAGAAACAAAGGTGCAGGTAAGACAGAGAGTGTCCCTTGGAACTGCCTCTAACACACACTTTCTTACACGCACACTCCGAACAGACAGACACACTCTCACACACATAGACAGACATGCCGCAAAGTCCCGGGGAGGCTGACTGTCAATATCAAGTAGAGCGAACAGCTCCCACAATGCCTCAGCACGCCCCAGCCGCAGGACCCAGTGGGGCTCAGCTGACACACACCGACATACACACGAGCACGTACGCAAGCTAAAAACACAGAGGCATCAGAATGCATACTTCACACACACGCACGCACACACATACATGCACACGCACACACGCACACACACACACATTTCAGCAGGATTTTTGGGGTTTCATTAACTCCTAAAAATGTCTCTACCTGCTACATGCAGTTTTTTTTTGGTCCATATTTAGATAGTGTGAGGCTTCATTTCCCTTACCGCAGCCTCTTTTTTATTTACCTTGAACATGCAAAACAATCGTAATAATATTGAAGACGTTTTTAAAATTACAATATAGGTATATTCATCATTCATCCCTGTTTGTTTTATGCACTCGTTGGTCTTACTCGTCCACACGTTACTGGCCTTTTCTTATTTACAAGGCTATTTTAGATCAGCTCCTTTCATATTATCTGACATACATCAAGCAGAATAGAACAGGAACTTAAAATCTTTGGTTCATGGATCTTTCCTTGCTGTCTGATTCAAAGGTCAGGGTTAAATAAAAAAAATAAAAAAATACAGTTTTTTTTTCTAAATAGACCCAGGTTACCAAAATTCCTCCTCACCTTAGCGTGGTGGTGCCAAATCAAATTCTAGAAAAGCATTTACATTCCAGTCATATCTCAGTCTATCTTATCTCACCTTAGGTGCAGGTGAAGCCTCAGCCTTCTTTCCTGATGCGCTGGTTTCAGGGCTGACCTCAGGGTGATCTGTCTGAACGTGGCTCTCCAAATCCTCCAGGCTTTCAAACTTCACCCCACACTCCGGACACCGCAGCCCAACCAGGGCCTTCTCACCCTGCGTATCCCCAGGCGTTGCGGCTCCTCCTTGGCTTGGGCTTTGGCCGTTTGTGCCCCTGATTTGATTGAGCATTTGTTGTTATTTATTTTAGCTGTTTCCCCATGTTAAAACACTTGTGCAAAACAATTATTCTCTATCAAAATCCTGTCAAAATAAATGTGGGTATATTTTGCCATGTATGGTATGGAGAATAATCTGTACAGAAGTGTGTTTTGGACTGAAAAAACTGATGCTTCTACACAAAATATTAAGAAAGACTAAGAGAAAAGAACACTATCTTTACAGTGGTCAAAAGAATGTGAGTGGTTACCAAACTTTTTCCACCAGGCCCCCTTTTCATAGATGAAAAACTTTTCAAGCACCCCCACCCACCGCAAAACGGACTATCAGGAGATAATGCTGCATTCAGGTGTTCCTCCGTTGGTCCCAGTTTCTGAATTAGGGAAGTAATTGTTCCGACTTCAGTGTGTTCACATGCTTTCAGTTCGTGAAGTCTGAATGTTGTAACGACAACAACAAACAGCGTGGATACTACAAAGAAGATGTGTGAATGTCTCTCTTACAAGTTATATTTGAGCAAAAAGTTGATGTACAATAATCAAATGTATTTTAAAATGAACAAAACATATTTTGCCCCCCATGAGATGACGAATATGACGTCAAGTCAGGCACCTTATTCTTTTCTGAGTTTACGAGTTGTGAGTGCATTTTCAATCACGGTAACTTGTTTTTCCGATGTGTCCGACACCACATGAACGCAGGGTTATATTTCAAGGCACACCATCCTCTGTGATCTTGCCACCATTTCCCAGGTGAAGCAGAGGATGAGATATGACTCGTCGTATATTCTTGTCTATGTTTTAGTAGTTGCAACATTTCATAAAGATTCATCGTCAACATCACTTTTTATCTGTCTGTTTTATGAAGGTGATTGTGTTTAGGAGCAAAAAGTTATTAAAATAACATTGTTTGAAAATTCTGTGTAACAAGCAAACGTTCTTTTTCTTGTAAACATTTTTGTTAAAATAAATCTCTGTCTGTCTGCATGGAGGCTTAATAATAAAAAACAGCTCTGTACCTGCTCATGCAGCCGGCACAGAGGCCATAAGGCAGGCCGTTGACATCCAGCTTCACTAGCTCCCCTTTGTTCTTGAACTCTTTTAGGCAGAAGGCGCATTTATACAGCTTATGCTGCTGAAGCTGCCCATTAGGGGACGACGAAGCTGAGCCATTTCCCCCTCCTCCTCCAATTCCATTCCCTCCTCCAGTTCCTCCAAGTCCAGAACCAGTGGAGAGCTTCTGCATGTGGAAGGTGCCGTGAATCTTCAGCTCAAGGGTGGAGGTGACCGTCTGCATGCAGACGACGCAGCGGAAGCCGGTGAGGGAGTTGCGGAGGTCAGGGTGCATCTGGCAGTGCTCTATAAACTCCTCCTCGCTCTGCAGCGGCATCTTACAGATTCGACAGGTTCCTGTGTCCAGGCTCTTACTGTGGGTCACCTGCAGAGAGAGAGCATACACAAAATGCATAAAAATAATGAAAACACAAAGTATAAAGTTATTAAAGTACTTGTTTTAGTTCAGTGGTTCTCAATTATTTTCTGTCATGCCCCCCCTAGGGGACAGAAATTTTTTCACGCCCCCCCCCCCATTTATCTTTACAAACCACTGTATGAGTTGTTAGCACCAGCATACAATCACCTGATTATCAAAATAGAGTCGTATTCCTGGTCTTATTAGGTTTGCTTTTCTTGCCTCTGACGCCTTTTTCTTTTCACTCCTGTCAGAAACTTCTCCATCTCTCTTCCTCCGTCAGCTCTGTACACCGGTGTTCCTGTGTACTTCGCGGTCAAGCACGCTTCAACCCTAAAGTCCAGTTCGTTTGGCCAGTGTGACCGCTCCGTACTGTGCTCAGGCACGCTACACTTCTTGGCTTTGGCACACTTTGGAGAGGTGTGCTTCGGCACGGTACACTTCATGCACGAGCACAAGCACGCGGGTACACAACGCTGACAGCCTTCATTGTGCGGAAATCCAGAGTTTTATGGCTGTATCTGACCAACATGACTCAGAATAAACCACAAAGTAGCTGTCATTTTCTCCGATGTGCGGACGCGGACTCGACCGCGCGTCTCTTTAATTTTTTTAATTAATTTACGGCTGTAGCTGATTAAAGTGACTCAAAATAAGCCTCAAAGTCAGTAAAGTATCTGTCATGCTTTCTGTTCTCCGATGTGCAGACGCGCACTCGACTGCGCGTCCCTTTTTTTTTTTTTTTCTCGAGTCCGCCTGTTTGTAAACTGAGCACGCTTCATAATAACATAAAGCATGCGTGTGCTGTATAACGACGTTATGTACAAGAGGTAATCGTGCTCAGGCTCAGGTTAGTCCTGATGCAGTGTGACAGCGGGTCCCACCTGCCTCTCGCGCCCCCCCTGACACTTCACCGCGCCCCCTAGGGGGGGGCGCGCCCCACTATTTGAGAAGCACTGTTTTAGTTCAACCATAGAAGTATTAAATGAAATAGAAAAAGTCTTTATCATAATCAATATGGTGATATCAGTAATATTTTACTTAATAGCATGCTCTCAGTCCAAAGCAGCAGCTGTTACTCTTTCATATAAAAATAAACATACAGATAATGTTGTTGAAATAACTGACTGTATTTCTTTGCACAATACTTTTTCTGAATATGCAAACATTTTTCATGTTGTATGGAGCAGCACAAATTGCCTCTCCAAGGACAATTTAACAATCAAAGCAGCTAGAGAAGTTTCAGGATCAAAAGACCGGTACGCAGACAGAAAGCAACTAAAAGGTAAAACAAGTGAAAAACAACAACATGACGGCTGTGTTGTTATACCTGTGAGGGTACGCACTCACTTTGTTCCCTACACATAAAGTGCCTAATAACAGGCTGAAATACACTCAGAAAAAGAGTAAATGTAACAGTACCTTGTGTTCGGTGAGAGTTAGCAGAGAGGGGAAACGCTCGCCACATATCGGACACATGTAGTGTTTGGCTGGGCCGCGATGTGTCTGAGCGTGCTCACGAAGGCCGCTCTCAGAGAAGAATGTTCTGGAGCACACGTTGCACTTGTGGTTCCCCTTGATGAAGTCTGCCTTCTTCTTTCGAGAACCTGGTACATAAAGGTACTTTTTTAATATGCAGTTACTAAACGGTAAAGCACATAGACACATAAAAACAAATCTTACAGGCGTCATCTTCACCAGGTCGAATGTTGTGGTCGCGCAGCCGGTGGTTCTGTAGAAGCGACTCCATGGTGTAGGCTGCACCACAGATATCACAGGCATACATGGGCTCTGAATTGTCCAGCTCTTCCTCACCTCCGCTTGCCTCATGGCTGTTGGCTGTATCCCCCCCCCTGACTGGCTCCTCCTCCAACCCCTCCACTCTTCAGCAACATGTTCTGCAGGTCAGCTTGTTCAGCAGCTGCCACTGTTGCCACTCTCTCAATGCCTCCTGCACCTCCATTGCCACCACTTCCTCCTCCTCGCTTAGAGGATGTCGCCAGCCCATTGGGCGTCCCGTTCTGACTCCCACTGCTCCCTGTACCACCTCCATTGCCAGTGATGTTGCCACCATCGAAGATGCAGTGCTTCTCCCTCAGGTGTCTCTCCAGCAGTGAGAGGGCATGGAAAGCTTTGCCACAGAAGCGACACGTGAACTTCTTGCTGTGTGTGGTGATGTGGCATTGGAGCTCCACCTCTGTTCCAAATGTCTCTCCGCAGAAGATGCACTTACGAGGCTTGAGTCCTGTTGGACAGATGTGAAATTTAGATGTGCAGATTCAGGCTAGGTTCAACCTACAAGATTGCTTTCACATTAACACTCAACCAATCCAAGTTTTTAATTTGCTAGTAAATAATGTTCGTAAGTAATGTTAGATATGTTTGAATGGATTTTACATTAACTCTACCGATCAATTAACATCATGATCATAAGCCTTTTTTCACAGGAAAGGTGTACTGTACCTGTCCCAAGCCCCCCTGGGAGGCCTGACCTCTGTCCCAGGTGATTATGCTTAACATGGAGCTGGAGATCCGCCTCCTTCCTGAAGTCCCAGGCACACGCTGTGCAGCGAAACAGCTTCTTCTCATTGCTATGTTTCACCGCCAAATGTACCTGAAAGTGATAAAGTAGAGGGAAATAAGAAAATAAGGTTCATTCATGTGGTTGTTTTATTACTATATTAACTTTACAAACCACAACACGATTATTTTCAAATAAGGGAGGATTTCTCAAATACCTGAATGGAGACCTTGGAGTCAAAGACCTCCTGGCAGAGTGTGCAGTGGTAAAGGACAAATGTGTGCATGTCCAGCAGGTGTTTCTGCAGGTCATCAACTGAGGAAAACTGCTTATCACAGCTCTCACACACATACTGGGTGGATGTGGTGGTGTAGTGCACTGTTAAGTGTTGAAGCAATGCTTCCTGGGATTCAAAGTCCTCCTTGTTGCACTGAGGGCAGGACTGGCGCCTCAGAAGCATCTCCAGGTGGGATTTTAGGTGGGCCTGGAAACCCTCAAAGCTTGCAAACCGCAGGTCACACTGGTTGCAAGGGTAGTCCCCGTTGCTCCCCATGGAGGGTGTGGAGTCCCCTCCCAGTCTGTGGCGTTTCGGGGAGGAGATCTCTACATCCGAGGAGGCAGGGCTGAGGTCTGCAACCTTTGCCTGCCGTTTGTTGTTGGCCAACGGGATGTTCTTGTGGTTCTCCTTTATATGCTTGGTGAGCTTGAGGAGTGAGCCGAAGATTGGAGAATTGGTGCAGTAAGGGCAGGAGTAAACCTGTGCACAGACAATAACTCTTACTTTTGTAACAGTAACATATACAAATACTATTTTGACTTCTTCTGCAGTTTAAGGAAAAGGTAAAGACAAAAAGCAAAGGACAGAGACAGAGAAAACTACGGTCAGGAACTAAAGTCGTCACTACATTACTAGATATAATAAACTAAGGAGTAAAAAAAACTGTGTCTTATTTAAAACCAAAGTTAGAAACAAGAAAGAAATGGGTGGACAATCTTTCATATGTATGAATTTGTTGCACAGCCAATGTAACCAAGAACTGAGAAACTCCAGGCCAGCAAAAAGGCAGTACCTACTGAGTCATTAATAGCAGACTCAGCTCATAAAGTTATTCATATGGTAAAATGAACCAAGATCCTTCAGTTGAATTAACATGAGCAATATGCTCCATTTAACACTTCATGGACTTCAAGAATCTACCTAATTAAACAGGAATCAGCCCTCTGCTCATCAGGACAACCTCTGATTAATAGCGCCTTTCAAATGTAGACTTTGAAAGGTTGTTCATGCGGTGGGCCTCAGAAAGCAGTCAAGATAAAGAGTTTGTTCATTCTCACCTCCATGAAAGATTGAGATGCAGACTGCAGTACCGGGGACTCGAGTTTGGCCACGGCTCCTCCGGACGAAGCTCCGCCCCCTGTGGCTGAGTTGCAGTGCGTCTGCTGAATATGTTCAGTCAATGAGGTCTCTGTCAAGAATCCCATAGAGCACTGGTTGCAGAAGAAGGCATGGTTTCCCTCTAAGATTGAGAAATGCAGTTACATTGTTAGATTCCTTAAAATAACATAATTAAACGTCATTGTAACTTTGCTTCGTTACTTCACTTTTGTAATTGTCAATTGATCAGAACAAGTAACTTTCTTCCACAACAGACCTAATGTTGTGGATCCTGCCACAATCCCACCAGGCAGGCAGTGCGACACTCGGATGTGTTCTTGAAGAGAGTTGATGTCACCAAACATGTCTGGGCAGTAGTTACAGTGAAACGCTGTGACATTAGTAAACTGCAACAAGGGAAAAGTTGCTGCTGCCGTTCCAACACTTCCTCCACTGCCGCGGTGAGCTTTGCGCACATGTTCGTTGAGGTTGTAGAGGGTTGGCAGTGTTTCCAAGCAGAGGTGACATGTATGACTCTGCTGCGGCTTATCTGCATGGATGGTCTTCAAATGGATCTCCAACACCGCCAGGCTGTGGAAGTCTCTCTTCGAGCAGTAGGGGCAGGAGTATGTCACTTTACCCCAGTTCCCCCCTCCACCTGTAGGGAGAGACAGATAAACATCCACATTAAAACCTAAAGGTAGTGTACACTTTTAAGTCAAGTGTTGGCTATTAAATCAAGATATGTAACTGGACTGGCAAATCTGAAATTATGTAACTACTGTACCATACCTCCAACTTGATGACTTAGGCTAATCCCGATGTCATCCACGGTGTCGGTGCCTCTTCTACGACCTCGTTCACTGCCCTGGCCGGGCTTAAGGGTAGAGTCTGGCGTGGAGCCTCTCTCCAGGCTGGCACTAGAGTCTGGAGTTGCGGAGCTCATTGAGGCCACACTGCCGAGCGCAGGATCAGGACTAGCAGCGCTGTGAATGGAGGAGTCAGGCTGGCGATGGCTGTCAAGGTGGCAGTAAACGTCCTCCACAGAAGGGAACTGTTCTGAGCACACAGGACATCTGTGGATAGAGAAAAAGATTGTTACAAAATCCAGCACTGCACTACAATATAATCTGCTGTTTGAAAACTTGAAGAAAGCAAAGCTCTGCAGTACTTGTGCTTGCGGTTAGCATGCTGCGTTTCAATATGCGTGAGGAGAGAAGGCTCATCGAGAAAGATCTCGGGACAATGGATGCATTGCAAGTCGGCTCGGTCAGACAGCTGGGGGTGTCTGGTCAGGACGTGTTTCTCCAGCTCATCTGTAAGGCTGAATGTCTCCTCACAGTAATCACACATATACAGGTCCTGCTCCAGGTCACCATCTCCTCCAGCTCCCTTCTTCCCACCATCTCTCTCACTCCTCAGGGCAAGGTGCTCTCGGTTCTTGCGGTGAGCCTGCAACAGTCAAAAAGCAGATCAGATTTAGATCTGCTTGTGTTGTGAAATACTAAGGTAACGATTTTAAAGATGACAACTGTTGAAGGCCTTTCCGTTCAACTCGTGTACTTATTACAAGAAGTAAATGTATTAATTGTGTTACTTGCTCATGTTGATTATTGATTTGGTTACTTGTTTTGTTTGTAAAGAAATAAATAATAAGCATGATTCATGGTATCAAAAAGAACAGGGTAACTGTTCAATTGTAAATGTATCCTATGTTTACCTGCATGTGGCTCTGCAGTGACGAGGTGGAGGAGAAGCCACGCTTACAAACACTGCACTTAAACGGTTTGCTGGAGCTGGATATTTAAATTAGAAAATCAAAATGATGATTGACACGCAGTTTCAGAGTTCTTGATTTACAATGCATCTTATTTTAATCGACATAAAGTTTGTATTTTATGACAGAATCAGAAGCTCATACCTGTGTGTCTTCAAGTGGATCTTCAGGTGATCAGAACGAGAGAACGCAGCTTCACACTCCTGACAACTATACTTCTTATCTCCTGAATCAGATTTATGAAAGATCATTTTAAAAACAAACTATAGATCTCAAAACTCTGACAGCCAGAACACAGGAGTGGACAGGAGTGCCACTATTGAGAAAACAACTCCTGACTCCATTCTGGTTCTGCAATTCTCATTCATTCATTCTTGAACAGCCAAAACAAATACAAGTTTATTAAATGAGTCTACAAGCATTATATCGTTATATGAAAATGCATGGTTAGCACGCCTCAAAGCCTGACATAAATATCTACCTGTGTGGAGTTTGACATGGCGGTCTCTGCTTCTCTTGTGTTTGAACAGGCGGCTGCAGAAGGTACACTTGAAAGGCAGCTTGTCGCTGTGGATCTGCTCGTGGCGCTTCAGGTAGCTCAGACGGCTGAGGAAGATCAAGAGGAGTAAGATGAACAATCGAGATAAAACAGTCAAGATTAAAAGGATCAGCTTTGAGTATTTGACAAAAGAGACTAAACAAAATATGACATCATAACTGCATAAAAAATTAAGTAGGATGTAACCAGTAATAATATCATTTGATCTGGTTATTTTATAATAAAATGTTCTTTAATGGATGACTGTGATGATGGTGACTGTTGGTTTCTGTTGCTATGGCATGATAATCCCTGTAGACAGAAACATGGTCACCGTAAAGCTACAAAAACAAACAAGCCCCATTAACACAAAGATTTACTTCATACTGTAGTCATTTTTAATGCCTGACACGGCTGCTGCAGAAACAGCCTTCTTTTTTACAGATGTGATTTTCTTTCATATGTACAGAACAACATAAGCAAACAGCTAAGTGGTACAGATTTGTCCACAAAGGTCGCCTACATCGACACCCGACCAAAGTTCCTCACAGAGCTTTAAGTTTCAGAGGTGAGCTGAAATTAAAGTATCATAAATATAACTACATAAATCCATTCAGCTTCATGACAGGGAAGACAGATAAGAGGACATCCGGGGAAAAGATGGAAATAGAGAACTGTGATGATGACTTTATGGTGTATGTGACAGCTGTTCTTAAAATGGGTCTCGAGTGAGTCCCTGGAGAGGTAAGTGAGAAATGTATTCACCTCATTCTTTTCACTGTTTGCCTGAGTGGTCTATGTTACCATGGTAATATGGAAAATACTGTTTATTCATGTACACATTGATATTCATGAGTGGGATATGAAGATGCAACTAAGCAGCCAAATATGACACTGGTGTTGATGTCTCTAACACACCATGTGTCATGTGAGCTTTATACCTGAAGGACTTGTCACAGAACTGGCAGGGGTACGGCAGACCGGCGCCTCCTTCCTCCTCCCCGCCGGTGGCCATGCCGAGGTCACAGCATCCGTCTGGCATCTGCGAGGGCGATGCCACATCTTTACTGGAGGGCGAGGAAGGCACCCAGGACAGCCCTGCTGCGTCATCATCACCATCTGACAGAGAGGGACACAGAAACAGACATTTTTAAAAATGCATTGATCCATCTGTAGCAAGCAACACACATAAACATTTTGCACACAGCTGCAGGATTTATAAAAAAAGAAGAGACAGGCGAGCACAGACAGAAAAAAGTGGGGGTAAGACAGGGAGCATTAGAATGATTATGAAGAAGTTACATCTTTCTTGGAAGGTAGGAGGCGGGAGAGCCACCCTGTGGGAGTTCAAATGAGAAAAAGAGGATATAAACAAAAAAATAAACACATTTATCCTGGTTACACACACACACACACACACACACAGACGGACAGAAAATGAGGATGGCAGAGATAAAGAGAGAGAATGAATAGGAAGAGAGAGAGAGACACTCCAGCAGCAGCAACATCTAAATAGAAAGCTCCAAGAACTATGTATCCCCGACGGAGCCCAGAAATAAGGACAGAGTGTATTTTCTCTCCCTTCATCCTCCCTCTGCAGCCATCCCTCGTTCCATCCCTCGCCTCACCTCCCCTCCCCTCCCATCCCTCCATCCGTCCCCGAGGACCATAGATCCGCCTCATCATATTTTCATTAGGGCCTTGGCAGATTGAAACGTCGGAAAAGCGATTAGGAGATGTGGAGAGCAGAGCGGAAAGATGGCGATATTCACTCCCTTTATCTGTCATACATAGGAGATTATGCATTGCTCCTTTCCTTTTTTCCTGTCTCCCTCTTTTTTCCCCCTCCTGTGCAGTCTGGCACAGAGGCGACAAAAAGGCCAAGACTCCTTTAATAATAGACACTTCAGAGTGGGTTCAAGGCGACAAAAGAGGGGCTGAATAATGCTTGATATTGTTCTGCTCCTCTTTGTGTGCTCTGTGAAGCACAGTAAGGCCATTTAGCATTTGCCTGAAAAATGTAAAGGAGGGAGAGCAATTGTGGAGAGCGAGAGGGGAAGCTGTTTTCTTTGCTTTTATCTGATAACTATATCAACTAGGCAGCAACAAATCAAAGAGAGAAAATAAGGAAACTAGATGGATATGACAGAGAGAGAGAAAAAAGTCTGACTTGATTTGTGCCAATATTTATCACAAAGCCAATACTCCACTACATGAACACAGACACATGTGCAGGGGGGAAGTTTCTCCTGATAATTTTAGAAACCTCTCCAAAGCACACTCTGTTTTACCTCAACAAACTCCTACCACAGTCTTGTGCGTCTGCTGTCTGTGTGTGTGTGTGTGTGTGTGTGTGTGTGTGTGTGTGTGTGTGTGTGTGTGTGCGTGTGTGTGTGTGTGTGTGTGTGTGTGTGTGTGTGTGTGTGTGTGTGTGTGTGTGTGTGTGTGTGGTCTACTGTGTACTGAGGCTTGCAGAGAGGGGGTGGAACAGATTCTTGTGATGAATCGATCGCTGAGAAAATGTAGGCACGGCGATGAGCAAATAGAACTCTGCAGGGGTGTGTGGGTTAAAAAAAAAAAGTAAAAGCATTACTTATAAATTTGACTGGAAGCAAGAATGAAAATAATAGAAAAGGCTTAAGGAAATATATGAAATAGAGTTATCAACATGAAGCCTAACAGCAAGGCATGAGGGAGAGAGAACGCGAGCGACTGGGTGAGTGAGAGAGACAGATGGGGCAGAGGGAGACAGAAAAAAAAATGAGAGCATGAAGAAGGGAAGGAAGGAGGATGAAGAAGTAAATTGCAGTATTGATATGTGGTGAAGGAGAAAAACAAACAGCATGTCATGCTAGGGCTCACAGTGATTAAAAACAAGAGCGCAGGACAAACATCGATCAGAAAAAAGAAATACTGGAGACGATGAGAAGAGTATACTTTACAGCAAGATAGAAAAAGGAATAACAGGGACTACAGGGATAAGGAGCATGTTGAACAAACTGAAACATGTAGGTAATTTTATTGGCATTACTAAGACTGACATTCATTTCAGATTAATAGAGTTGCTTTTCTAAAATCTTAACTTATGTCTTATAGATTTCTCTGCTAAGTGGTCCTAACAACATTTTGCAAGTTTCTGAATTTGCTAAGGGAGAGTCCCTATTTGCACTTCATGAAAATTGCATTCAAAATTAAATTATACTTTGACATGTAATCCAACAAGAATGAGGATGACTCTAGTTAGACCAATCAGAAACAAGACAACAAGTCACCTCATTACAATCCATTACAATCCAGTTAGTATCATATAGGACGGTCGACTAGACAGAGAGAGGGAGGAGGAGATTTCTGTGTGGGAGGCAGCATAAATATTCACTACAATTCATGTGAATGATACTGTTTATTAACAGTCAGGCCATCATAGCACAGTGAGCTGAAGCAAGCTACTACAGGTGTGCAAGGATCTGAGATGTTATAGTGCTGCAAGCTATGTTCGTTAAAGATACTGTCCAAAGGCAATGACAAATGCACACAAATACAAAAAACAACACCAAAAGAAACAAACATGACGAAAAGAGCAGTAAGAGATGAATTGTACGTGCATAAATACACGAATAAATGTAAGGACTGCACGATAAAAGAAACATTGAAAGTGCTACTACATTGATCAATATTGTGACACTGACATGACGCTTTATAAACGTGTAAATGTGCATCTCATCCAGATGTTACAGTGCTGAAACAACTGGGCAATGAATTGCTTTTCAATCTAGATCCATTAGGGTTAAATACAGTATATAGCAACTTATCACTCAGAACAAACAGAGAAACTTTTGATGTCAAAGAGTTCTGATTCATTGGTTTCACACACAAAAAAACGTTCCACATCCTAAATGTTATACTATTGTTGGACTGACGGACTTTACTGAAGTCTTTACGTGTTTGGACAATTTAAAAAATGGTGACATATTCAATGGATATGTGCAAGGGAGGAATTAAAAATGTCTCCTGCTCACCACAAAACAATAAGACATTGAGCCAGCATGAACAGTGTCGGACCCTGACATTGTAAAAGATCAAATGAATTAAACAAAAATAAATAAATACATTCCTATGTCCTTTTCAGTCAAGTGTCGATGCCATTACTGCAGATCGAATGATTTTGAAAAAAAATTGAGTTGTGCTTTAGAAGAAGAAGCCTTTTTGTCGCTGCAAAGCCCGGGAGAAAAGGTCGCTAAGAATGTTTGAGACTGAACTTCAAAGAGAAAATGAAACTTTGTGACGACTTGTAATGGATGGTTGGACCACTGCAACTGTATTTCTGTTGTTTAGTGAAAACTATAATAATCTATAATGAATCATACAATAAATCAATCAATCAATAAAATGTTTTCACGCTACTTAGCCAACAGCTTTACAACAAACGAAGGGAAGTCAATAAAAAAAGATCACTGTAACACGTGCATTGAGCAGGACTGGTGTTAAAATACTGTGCATCTAGAAATTGCCATTCTAGCCATTCCCTGCTGCCAGACCAAACAGGGTTTACTTCTTTTAAATATAACTTAAACCATCTAAAACACATTCAACATACACTCTCACCATTTGTCTCTGTTTTTGTCGGCACAAAGAAACACTCAACCAAAAATGGTGAGTTATAATTAAAGAAAAAAAACACCACAAATCACTCTCAAATGCTTGGATAAGAGAAGTACTTTGTCTAAGTGTTTCTTCACAGTGCTCGTGTGGACACATGTGGACCATTAAAGACACACCAGTGTGAGTCAGTTACATTGTCAAGTTTGTGAGGTGGGGAAGTGGGAGGGAGAGACACAGAGAGACGAGGAGAGAATGAACAAGAGGGGGATTCAGTCGGAGCAAGAGGGAGAAATCACTTTTTTTGGGGGGGGATGGAGGGCTGTTGAGAAAGAAGGGGAGGAGAGATTAGCGTCATTAAAGAGCCCTAATCCTCTGACTAGCGTGGCTGGCGCTAAAATGGAGGATCACACGGCTTTTTAACGGCGCCTTTGTCAGTCGGCCGCGAGGGGACCTGGCAAGACAAGGCCGAATGGCAAACTGGGAGAAACTGGAGGGTGGGGAGGGGGTGCGAAGAAAATTTCAATGAAAAGTTAAATTAGAGAAGCATCCTCGAGAGAAGATGAGGAGGATGGATGTTAGGGAGGGGGACTGGAGGGAAAGAAAAAGGGAGAAAAAGTAGGAGAAAGAAAGAGAAACAGGCAGGAGCAGGCGGACGCCGACACACGCTGTTCCTATCCCCATCTCCTCCTCCTCCTCCTTTCTGTTCTTCTCTGGCGAATGAAAACGAACGAGAGGAGCGGAGTGGAGGACCACAGGGCCCCAACAGCTCCGCTCCCGCTTTATCTCTCACTCTGCAGTCCTTTCCTTTCCCATCCATTCCCTCTATCCTTCATCCCTCCCTCTGTCCCCAGCAGTCCCTCTACTCTTCTGTCTTCATCTCTCTTCCACTACCTCCCTCCCTCGCTCCTTCCCTCCCTCCATCAGCTTTCATGTTGTTACTCATTATAGTGCTGACATCTCTCCCTCCATCCCTCCATCCCTCCGACAGTCTCTCCCCTACTGGTGTTGGCCTTCACCCCTGTGTCTCGGCCTGGACGGGACCGTGGGAGGGAGGAGGGGGGAGGCGTTCCAGATGGACAGACTCTGAACTCCAGAGGAGAGGGAAGAGATGGCGCTTTAAAAGGGGAGACAAGAAAAGAGGGAAAGAGAGGAGAGAAGAACCCAGGGGTCTGTAATACGAAATGGAAAAGACAAGAAGAGAACTAAACGGACCGCCTAAGTGTACCTGAAATGACAGACGCACACAAACACAGGCATGCAAACAACTAACGCACTCCCCGTGTGTCTCTCTAATAGGCAAGTCAGTGTGGCAACGTGTGGAGGACACAGCCTTGGTGAAACACTCTAATGAAGAGACGCACACGCTGATCAATCTCTCTTTATGTTTCTGCCTCCCCTGTCCTCTTCCCCCCTATCCAAACTCTGTCACTTTGTCATGGCTGTCACACAGAGGGAAAATACATCAAAGCAGAAAAGTTTACAAGATGGAACTTTAAAAAGAAACTTTAGACGCTAAAATGTAATGAATATCAACTTTATCAGCCATTTGGACATAAACACCAGAAAGCATATTTGAAATAATAATGCCTTGTACCGTACGTCCAGGTTTCTGCTGGTTTTGGCCATGAAGTCGTAAACCGAAAAACTGATGAAATAAATGTCTTGGCTTGCTGACATGAAACCAGCTCTCAAGAACATTAGGTCAATTAGTTTGCCGTGGATAACAGCATCTGCTAAATGCCAGAAATGGAAATTGTATCCATGTATGTCTCTAATTTCTACTGCTTTGATATTTAAATCAAAGGATCTCAGCTGGTAGCAGCAAAAAGGTTTCCGCTCCCAGCTCTATAACTGCCTACTGCATACAATTACATGCAAAAGAATCAGAAATGTACAATACTCAAAGCCGTTTGCAAGGTTACACAATTAATTAACTATCAGAACAGATTTGAATAAAATGACTTACAGAGTAAAAAATGTATTCCAGCTTAAGGTAGTGTTTGGTTAAAGACAATAATAAAGGTTTTAAACATACTTTTTATACAAACTTTTATATTATTCTAATTAAGTATGGAATATCCTTTTCAAACAGGTCATGTTAAAACGTAACAAACCTGTTACAGACCTGTGTACATGTACACATTATCTCTAAGTGCCAACAGCTCATTGGAACTTCTATTATTCTATCAGAAAAACCTGCTTTCAAACTCGTCCTTAGATGGATATGTTCACCTTGGGTTAAGCCGTCTACAGGCTCAAATTTTAATCCTAAAATCAGCCTGTTTCTCCCTCTCTCCCTCTGACCACCCCCACTTCCCCCATCTGACCATCCAACTCTCCTTTCCACCTTTCAGTTTGGCCATCGGCCCAGACGTGCACCTTTCCCAGTGAGACCCATGCTGACCTCTCATCCCTCTATCCCTCTCTTGCCTCATCCCTCCTTCCGCGGCTCCCCAGGCACCCTCCGACGGCCCCAGGCTGCCCCAGGACTGTGCAGACACACACACACACACACACACACACACACACACACACACACACACACACACACGTATACACACACACACACACACACACACACACACACACACAGCCCTAGACTCACCATAGGGGGCAGAAAAACAACTTCCACCCTTGGCTCACTCTGGGCAGCCCAGCACACTCACAATCTTATTTTCTTGCTAAAACACACTGAAACATACATTTACACAAACAGCACAATAACACAATTAGAATAGCATTCTCTTTGCAAGACTAAGCTAAGGTGGATTGTCAACAACCTTACCACACTCTTATTTGTCATACTGTAGACTCTGTGCCCCCTGTCTTTATTTTTGTGTAGAACATCCTGCAGGATAAAATAACACCATTCGCATCTTCTTGGTTTCATGCAGCTAGTCATTTAGGCGAGCAAAAGTTTGAATCCAAAGTTATACTTCTCTGATAAATACTATGATTCGTGTTATTAAGAGGTGGGGCTACACTGCTACTCACACCATCCTGTCAGGTAAGAGGGTGTTCAAAGACAGCGTATTACTTTTATTTGATATAAGTGAGGTTTCCAAAATAATAATAGTGTTCCTCTCCTAGGCTTTGAAACAGAACTCCACCATGAGAACACTACATATGGTGCATGGGATAGCTTGACCAGATTATGCAAGAAATATTCCTACCTAACTCTATGATTTCCTACCATGGCATATGATAAAGCAGGCACAACTTGGTTAATTGCACAATAAAGTCTATTTGAACGGTCACACTGTTTGGTTGAAACTACCTGTGGTGTTGTCTGTTTGAGGCAGTCGAGGAGAATATGGTAGCAAGAATTCAGTCTCCTACTGTCCTCCCAATTATTATTTTGGGACTTCTGCCGGTCAAATGTTGTGTGTTAAGCTGTAACACAGCCACATACCACTAGCCAAGGCTGTAGCTCCAGTTAATGGCTGCTGCGAGACTGCAATAATGCTCTACTACCCAGATGTACACTAGCACGGTGGAAAATGGCATCTTGTAGCGTGAGGCGATTTGGCAGTTTTTTGATATAGAAAATGGAATCAAAGTTTTATGTTGGCTATGTCAGGTTAAACTGGCATATAACCACTGGACCTGAGCGATGTGTTACCAGCAGAGGCGAATTTAACATGCAAGGAGAACCGGAGGCTGGTGGTGCTAGTACAGTTTACGTTGGCCAAACTTAGCAAATGACATTGTTTACCTGCAGACGCTGTATTGTGTGTGTTAATGTGTGAGTTAAATAAGTAGTTATCTTATCTTAGACTAGTTGACTATTCTGATTTTTGTGTTTTCTTTTGCGAAATTTGCATGAAGTCGGCTTTAAAAACAGTTTCCTAGGAACATAACAACCTGGTCAACACTCACACTTTCATCTGTTAAATGTTTCCACTTTATGAGTAGATTTGAACTAGGTGCAGCAGTTCACACATATGCACATGGCTGCAACCCTGGCCTATGCTTGGAGGACCCACAGTCCTCTGCTGCTGTCCTTTAGCTCACGCGGGACACAGTCTGTTGGGACAAACACACACACTTACACACACGCAGACACACATTTGAGGCAAAATCATACACAAAAGTACCACAGTGAGGACAGACAGAAAGGACGATACAACAGTCTGTCCGGGAGTCAAGCCCTTGAGGACTGGATGGTTGGACCCCCACACACACACATTGATACACACACTAAGCAGGCTGTGGGGACCCTCACCTTCTGCCCTGGGAATGGGTCCGGCTGCTTTGGACGCTTTTGGGCGCCAACTGCTCCATATGGGCAGTGTGTGTTTGTGTGTGTGTATGAGTGTGTTTGAGGGCAGAAGGTTAGGGGCAGGGGGCTAAGGATGGGGGTGGGTGGACAGTGAGCTGGCAGATGACAAGTTTGTCCCTTCCACATAGAAAACAGAAGTATACTGTACACAAACATCAGTGGAGAACACACATACAGTACTACATACAACATGCAAACAACAGCTCAGCACTGAAGGTCAGTGCAGGTTACTGTATTATGAAGTCAATTCAGACTCAATGAACACATTAAATATCTGAGGTTCCACCAATCAAGTAGAAGGAATTCATTACTATCAGATGATTGGTTGGACTGGTAATTGAAAAGTGTGTCTTGGGAATTTGAAGTAAGTTGAAAAAAGTTAGGCAATAATGCAGACCCCTGTTGTAACAAGGGCTACATAATAATGTCAAACAGATGAGCTAAGTATATGGCAATGATTAGTCGATGCTTGATGAAACAACAGGTACTTATGTAACATGATAGACATGGCTGGATTTTAACAATGTTGGTGCCCTATGCTTGATAAGAATGTAGTCTAGATTTATATAAACAAGTTGTAAGTTACTTATGGCATTCTTGTAACTCATGTACATTTTGAGCGCTGACATTTGGCATATAAAATATAAATGTATAACTTAAGTTGTCTTGTTTTCCTTCCAGATTAACTGTGATTTTGAACTGTGATATTCAATTTTCAAAAGGGCCTACAATTGGGGGCCTGTGTTTCCCAAATACACAATACTCAGGCTGGCTGCCCATATATTCACAGCCCCCCGAATATTATTGCAGATCTTTTTTTCCAATCTGCATATTATCGCCATTGTTTGCGCATGCACGAGAGAGAGAGGGAGCGAGAGCGAGAAATTTGCTTGTTCAGTGAATGCATAAATTGAGCTGTGATGTATTTTGTTAAAACTGGGGCACTTAGGTAGTTTCTGGATTTTTTTTGGCTTGTTTAAAGTTATTTTTCAGCGTATATGAAAGAAGAGAGATCATGCCAATAAGTGCCTGGACGAGCATAAACTGGCAGTATTTCAGTTTGCAGTCAACAACATTAACCATTGATCACCATGGTTCCAATTTAGGATTATTTTTTATTACTTAATACCTCTATTACTAATAATGTGCACAACAATATGCTCCAACAGTGCACAATGCATGCAAGTCCATACACAGTGAGCTAACTTAACAGTCAAACATGTACCATGTGGCTAAGGGAGGGTGCATCTGTTCCCTCCTACCACCTTCCTCTCACCTTAAATTATCTCTAAACAAGCTTTTCTGTCAGCATGCCTCGATTTCCTCGGATTCTATTTTACCTACTTCTTTACGTCCAGTCAAAGCTTAGAGCAAGGCACTAATCACGAGGCTGAGTGATTCAAATTCCCTCTGTAGGAAATTCTTCATCCTTCCCTCCTCCACCCCGCTCCCTGTCCATCTCGTCTGCTGTTTGTTTGCTCGGAAATGAGAACCAGCTGTCAGGCAGAGTGTTAGATAAACAACAACACCATGCCAACACACACATACAGCACACCACATATGCACCCATGCTTTCGTGAATACACACGCACACACACACACAGTGGTGTGGTCCCATTGTGTGCGTGCCGGCGGCTATTTTATCTATTTATAAGAATGAGGTTTGGTGGACTGACAGACCACTCGCTAACCTAGAAATACATTCACCTGAGTCACACACACGCAGACACACTTGATTCATGCCTCGTACCTTTGCACACACTTGCTTGTAAATGCACACACTGGCGAACATAAGGAGGCCCCTTGGACATTTACAGGAAATATCCATGGAGCTGTAATAATGCACGTACAGTTATGAATAATAACAGCTGAGTTATCATTTTAAAGCATGATTAGTGCTACCTTGGGAATAATGATGGATAATTAGCATTTAGCCAGAAACTCATATATAGGTTTATGTGTGCAGTCATCATTTTAAACAAATGGCAAACACAACAAACAGATGTGATTGATCTTAGGATGCTTCAACAGTATAACACACACAC
This sequence comes from Tautogolabrus adspersus, assembly GCA_020745685.1. Classification (NCBI taxonomy): domain Eukaryota; kingdom Metazoa; phylum Chordata; class Actinopteri; order Labriformes; family Labridae; genus Tautogolabrus; species Tautogolabrus adspersus. The sequence continues at coordinate 6,100,175 of CM036539.1, forward strand.
AAACCGAACAAGTCCTCCCACATTCACCTACGCGTACATGGGACCTATAAATAAGTGATGCAGGCAGCTGGAGCTTGCTGTTCAAAACACAAACACACTGTTACACACATCTACACAGGTAAACAAACAAACCGTTTTCATATATGTAGTATAAATACACCCCAAAAAAACTTTTCTTGCTAAGCCTCTCTAGCTAGAGATGATATCTGAAGCAGTGCAGGGATAGAAGTTGCCAGGAGACGGATTTAAGCAAAGACGGAAAGAAAATGAGGAGAGAGAGAAACTGAGGGGCAATGAGGCTCCCGAAGTCCCAGGGGAGAGCGGTAGAGGGGGGTCCTGTGCCCAGGGGAAGCCCAAGAGCAAGCTGCGAGAGGCGGGTACCTCCTGCCCACCGCTCCCCTTCCCTCCCTTCCCTTCTGGAGGATGGGATCGTGGACAGCCCCCTTCTCACAGCTCCTAAACCCCCCATGAGATGAATACATGCACATGCACACACACACATGCACACACACACCCACACACACTGAAAAGGAGTCCCCAGGGAAGAGGCAGAGCAGAGCAGAACACCTGGACCTGCCATTAGTGACACACTCAGGGATTAGAGGCACAGACGGCAGGAGAGATGGAGAGAGAAAGAATCCACACTGGGAGAGGCACACACTATATCCATCCAGAAAGTAATATGCATAAATGTACACAAACACATGCAAGCACTGACAAATGGCAATGCACCAAAAATAAAGAGGCAGAAGCATTGAGCCGTAGTCAGACTGAATGTTGAAGCTCATTTCATTACACATTTTCATGCAAACTTCATTTTTTGGTTGGTTTAGCTTATTTTACATTCACAGGAACTACAAATAAATATATGTTTTCGCGGCATATATATATATATGGGAGGCGTTGCTGGTAGGTGTAGCAAGCTGTGTTTGATATGATTAACAGAGTTAACAAATATACCCTATTGTGTTTTTATAGAACAGACTTTAGTCCCCAGTTTAGATGTGATCTTGTAATAAAGATTGGCGAGATTTTGATAGTAATTTGGACTTGAACTGAAGGAGTCTGTACATCGGTCATGTTCAGTACACTCCAAATTAAAAATATTTTGTCAAATACTGTGAACACAATGAATATTTATGTCTCAAATTGGATCCACAAAAGATGAAAAGCTATATTAAATGAAGGCTTCTCGTCATCTGAAAGTGTTTTATTATACACACAAATAAGTCTGTACTGGAAGTCTGACAACATTCAAGAGCAACATAACTACTTTGATTTTATAGATGTGGATGCTTGTTATTATACAGTTACATAGTCTGAGTCAGTCACTACCTCACTTCATACCACCTGGACAAAGTGTGTGTGCTGTATGATAATTACTCATGTGTTAAACCTTTTTGGTCCCCTGAGAAAGATGATATTACCAGCTGAGGGTCAAGGACAGAGAGAGAGAGGGAGAGTAGGAGCGAGAGAGAGGGAGCGAGAGAGAGGGAGAAAGAGGGGGGGGGGGGGGGGGGGGGGGAGGAAAAGACAGGGAGGGGAAGGCCAAACAATAGGAAAAGGAAACAAAAAAAGAGGACCACAATAAAAAATAACAAATGATAACAAAACCAAATGTAGGGGTTCAGAAGATAACTACGTATGAGAAGTTTCTGAAGGAATATAGACAAACACATACATATCTGAAACATTCTTGAGAAGAGGACCAACAGTTAAATACACAATCAGGAAGTAGAATATTTCCTAATTCCTGAAGTGATCAAACCGACCTTCAAGCATCATGACTAAAACATATCAGCCCCTTAGCCCCATTCAGTACACCTCCTCACTGTCTTACCCACATACACACAAGTTTAACTGTGTTAGTAGAAACAAACCAGTGAGCTCATTTCAGTGAATGTGTCGTATAAAGCAGTCAATTTCAAAATGTTTTCATTTTCGCACTTTTGCACATTCCAGAAACCATTTCGTTTTCTTCACATAGACAAGGAGTTGTCAGCTTTCATGTATCAAAATGCACACAGAGATAGACACAAACATACGACAACACAAGGTCAGTAAAAGAGGAAATAATCCCCAAGTATCAAGTTCACTGAGACGGTGGAGAAATGAGGTTTCAAAACAAACCGTCCAGAAAAGAGGCTCCTGTGTGAATTAGAGACCACACACTGGCTGCAACAAAGAGCAGCGCTCAGACACACACAGGGAGGGACGCACAAACATAAAAAAGGTGGATTTGGATGTGTGTGTGTGTGTGTGTGTGTGTGTGTGTGTGTGTGTGTGTGTGTGTGTGTGTGTGTGTGTGTGTGTGTGTGTGTGTGTGTGTGTGTGTGTGTGTGTGTGTGCGTGCGTGCGTGTGTGTGTGTGCGTGTGCTTTAGCTGGTGACATGAAACAGATCAAAGGGGGGAGAGAGGGCGGCAGGGCAGAGAAGGAAAAAGACAGAGAGAGAGACCAGGGGGTCCCGTAATTACAACCTACATCCGCCAAGCTGAGCCGTGTGTAACTCTGTGTGTGTGTGTGTGTGTGTGTGTGTGCGCGCGCGCGTGCGTACACAGGTAGACCAAGCATGTCTGAAGTATGAAGAATTGTTTCGAGGACAAATTGTTGCCTTCCAAACACACTCACACACACAAACACACACACACACGTACACAACTCACAACTTTCTTCCTACCACTGTGACTGCCCAATAGGAGAAAAAAAAGACACGCACAAATACACATAGTTATAACTACAAAGCAACACAAATACAGGGATATGCAGGGACTTTGCAGAGCAGGTTTCATAATATGCTTTAAGAGAAATTTAAAATGTTGAATGTTAAAAGGTCAGAAAAAGGTTGGGACATGAAAAACACACATACGTTATAAATCACACGTCCAAAAGCAAGTGAGACATGTACAGAAATGGGACACACACACACACACACACACACACACACACGCACACACGCACACAGACGTAAACGCTGTGGAGTTGGGAGTGTCTGTGACGAAGGGGTGTAGATCAATGGAGACCACTGACTGGTTGGTCTCCGCAGCAGAAAAGCGGATTGCTCTGGGACCCAAACTATTGTAAAGCGCCACACTGACTTCAAACACACACACACACACACACACACACACACACACACACACACACACACACACACACACACACACACACACACACACACACACACACACACACACACACACACACACACACACACACACACACACACACACACACACACACACACACACACACACACACACACACACACACACACACACACACACACACACACACACACACACACACACACACACACACACGCACACACACATACTCACTCTCACAGACACACACACACACACACACACACACACACACACACACACACACATAGCTGCAGACATGCAGCTGAACATACACACCCACAAAACAAAGAGTCAGAACACACATAAAACTCCACCTGTGTCTCTGCGTCCCCCCCCCCCCCACACACACACACACACACACACACACATACGACTGGACACAAACAAGGTAATAGAGTGGTGCAGGCAGAGAAATGGAAATACCTCTTTGACTGATGGGGCTTCATTGTGCTTCCCTGACTTTAGAGGGGACCCCCCTAGCATTAGCATGGCTAATCTCTTTCTCTTCCTCCTCTTTTGTTTCTCCCTCTACTCTGTTTCTGTATCCCTATCCTTCGCCAAACTCTCTCCCTCTTCCACCTCACTAACCCGGCCTTTTGCTCTTTGTTTTTTTTTGTTTTTTTTACTCTGTCCACATGTCTCCTTGTTGTTATAATCTCAAGTTTTAACAGCTACTAACAGTGAGATTGACTTTTACTTTTATCTGCCCGGAGTTGAAAAATATATATGTAGGTTTTAGAAATCTACAGTATGCCATATTATTAGAGGTGCAACAGATCTGTCCAGATCATCCCCCCACGGTTCAAACTATGATACCTGGATTAGTGAATAGTGTATGTATCGTCATGGTGTGGAACAATTTACTGCCAATGATTGCCTGTGCAGCAGAGTCTGAGTGAAAAGAAAGCAGCATTTAAGTGCGTGTAGGTGTCATAGAGTTTCGCTGTACAAAGTTGAAGACGGTACAGTTTTTTTAAATAAATTTAATGCACACATGTAAGAAGTTGACATTTCAGTGTGTATGATTACTTTTAAGCTAAGGGTGCTTGACTTTCTTCTTTCTCTCTCATTGTGTCTGCTTTTATCATGCACCAGTAGATGGTAACGTGTGACAACAATCAGCAGTGTGATGTTAGTAATGACTTCCAACAGTCTGTTGTAGTATGTTGCAGGAAACTTAGTCAAAACATACTGTTAAACAAAACAGCGCTGTGTTAGCACCACAAACACATGCAGCCTGTTTGTTGATTAGTCTAACTCACACATGATGTCATGCAGAAGCAGCCAGTGATGCTCACACTTCCGCTAAATGAACGGTCTGTGTACGTTACGTTTTCAACATTGTCAAAGCTAATATGGGGGGGGAAAAATGTTTGTCGATTACAGCAGATTAATTAAGGATTTCTGTTGAATTACACTGGATTTATCCCTCTGTCTTTTTATGCCTCTGTCTTCCTCTCCATCATTCATTATCATTCAGCCCCCACCATGCATAAACACCTGTATGGCTCTCCCTCCACCTGCAGCACATCCATCTCCCTAAGCAAGCTCTCTCCTCTCCCGTCTCTCCCTCCTTTCCTCCATCTCTACTCAGTCTCTTCCCAACCCCCTCCCCTCTGCAAGCTAAAAGCACAAGCATGCCCCAAAATTAATTTAAACGGTGGAATTAAATTAAAAGCGAAGCCTCAGGAGTTTTATTATGTACTAATGTTTGAACCGTTAACTTGGATTGTATTACTGAAAAATGAATAATTAAGGACTGGTGGGGGCTATTATTGCATCAGCAAAGAGCAAGAAAAACACACGATACTGGAATGGATTTAAGGGAAACGTTCAGTCACTGAGAAGCACAATCTGCAGGATGTGGAGGCAGAAAGTGTTTTAAAAGAGCATTTTACTCTGATAAGTGGTGAGTATGCTGGTGCACTGTATTGTCAATCTTGTCTCCTGTGAAGATCTAATTGCAAGGCTACCTGTGCTCCAACCGACACATGCCAGTATGACATTGAAGCAATTTTCAAACAATTTTCAAAACCCTTTTTAAAAAAACTTGTCTTTATGGAAATATGGTGACACAGGGATGACGAGCATGGTGTTATAATGATTGAAAAATACGAACTTTCTTTTGTGAAGAAAGAAAGAAACGATTCAAAACCATTTTGGAAACACAACAATCATGTTACCTAAAACAGTTTTTATGGCAGACATTTAAATGTGATTGCTGTAAAAGATTCTTTTTAATGGCAGGTAGAGCACATGTGTAATTAGTTGCTTTGATAATAGCTGCATTTTGTTTGATTACAAACTTGCTTGTTCATGCTGGGAACAAGACTATCCTTGATTTGACTTGTGGCATTCTTTAGTTTCAAAATAGGATGAAGACCTTTTCATTTTTGGTTTTGGTACTGTTCGATACTTTGATCATTGAAATAACAGAGATTGTATCGTTGTAAAACAGCTGGCAGAAGGTATCAAAAACAATCAAAGTATTGAACATTTTGACAACCTTAGTATGTGCATGTCTGATTGTGAGTGTACGTCTGATTGTGAGTGTACGTGAGCAACACTGTGACACAATGTTAAATCCCAGACTGAGACCTATGTAACGCTGCTGCAGATTGAACGTAAAAGTACAAAGGCGTAGAGACAGCGAGCTTCATTACGGTGCTGTTGCAGACTTTCAATGTAAAAAAGGCTTATGATGAAATGTCAAAGTCACATACACACACATCCACATGTGTCTTTCTGATTCTATTTTCTAAACACTTTTAATACCCACATCACTCAACTTACACACACAGACAATCTAACTCTTCTGTCCCACTGCCCTATCTCGCTTTCCTTAACTTTTTCTCACCCATCCTCCTTCTATGAGCTCTTATGTTTGTGTGTGTATGTGTGTGTCTTGTGCGTTTTCATTGCAGAATTATTAGTCTTCTTGTCGTGTCTCTAATGTGAAGCCCCCCTTATCAGCCAGCGAGCAGTCAGCCCCCCCGGCCCCCCTCTGCAGCTGTCACTGCACCCCCCACCACACACACTATTCTCTGAGGACAAACTCCCCAACACACACGCCAAATACCCACATACACTCGAAAAGCAGGCACATACAAATCTCTGTACACAAGACTGAGCAGTTCTTGACTGATTCAAACACACACAGTTTTATCTGCTCATTCGCAGGCCGCATGGTTTGGCAGCCAACAAGGGGGAGAAATATCCACTCACCCTACCACCCAAAACCCCCAAATGCCCTCTATCCACGACCCATTCCCCCATCAATGGAAGCCCTAGACCTGACTCTATCCTAGGAAAGGAGAGGAAGCAAAACTGAGCCAGGCCACGTAACAGTGCCTCTTCCTGGGGGAGTTCATTACTCAGGCCGGGTGCTCCCTCCGGCCACCAGCCAGCAGCTCTGGTGGGGTAAAAAAGCAATGCCTCGGTGAGCAGCGGAGCCCCCCACCCATTATGTAAACCCCTCAACACAAATTCACCCAGTGTTGTCATACTCCAATCAAGCCTTTCTCTTCATAGTAGATAAAACGCTAAAAACAGAGAAAGAATAAGAGGATAGCTTAAAAGAGAGAGACAATGACATCAGATAAACAGACAACCCCTCGGATGAATAGATAGAAAGAGCGTCTCTCGCCTCTTCTCCCCATCTTCCCCTCTCCATCTTTCTTCATTGTTGTTGTTTATGTTGTTTTGTTGTTTATTTGAGTGCCCTGTCTTGCTGCGCTCCCCGGCAGGCTTTGCTCCTGACTTATTTAGAAGTGTGTTTTCTATCATATTTGAAAAATGAAGAGCAGATTGGTTAATATTTCAAGACGTCCCACTTGTACCGGGAAAGCGAGAGACAGAGACAAAGACAGAAGGAGAGAGAGAGACTGGAGGAGAGGAAAGGAGGGAATACGAGGGAGGAATTCTCTTGTTCCTTAACCCCGATTCTGGGAATCATGCTGGGAGCAGAAGCACGCATGAACACACATGCATACACACATATAATGCCACTTGCATTCCCCCAACACTCAGAGAATACATTGAAGAAAAGCCTCTATACAAAATGTTTCCTAACAAGACTGTACACACAAGGACACATGCAATATAGGTTAAACAATGAACCACCCCATCTGAAAATGATGTATCAAGCAACCATGAATATCAGCTAAGTCAGTTTAGCAATCTAAAATTATTGATAAGGCAAAAACATGCAAAAATCTGTAGATCGCTAACAGCTAAATGTACACTTAAACTAATACCGATAATTTAAGGGTTTGACCGTTTTTTTTTAGTGGCTGAAATGTGACATGTTTTGCTGTTGACCCAGTCCATTCTGGTATTAGCTAAGCTGAGTCGGTACTCTGACAGGTAGGCATTTCCTGATACCATAAATTTGAACTTTGATACAGTACTAGTAAAAATCAAACGTCATCAATATATGTTTGACAAGGCCACCAATAATACAAATACATTGGAAATGTCTTGGTACCAAAGCATTGCGAATGTTCTTGTGCAATTTAGACAGTGATATCTCTCTCTTTGAGTTAAAAATATGACTGAAGATATTTAGCTTTTTTAAACCTTTAGTACTTTTCGATGGTGAGATGGAGACGGTATTGTTTTAAAACATGTGAACAAACAACAAAACTTACTGAGAGGCTTCTCCAAACAGGGGCTAACAACCATCTACTGAAGGTAGTTCAAACACATCTTGATGACACCGATTTTTTCCAATTGTGAGGGATTTTTAAATCCTCTCCAAATACATGCCGCTTCATTTCCTTCCTTTACTGCTTACCTCACAGCAGAATGCCACATGTCAAAATGAAACACAAGGACACATAAGCTGAACTTGCAAAATAAATTTGCATGCACTCATGTTCATTGAACAAAAAAGAAAAACACAAAAACACCAAACACACACTTGACAATGGCTCTCCCCTGTGACTTCCTATAGTGCAGTGAATTCCAATCAGGCGGTAAGCAGGACAGCTATTTAAGCACAAAGGACAGGGAGAGGAGTGAAGTGGGGAAGAAGGAGGGATGGAGAGGAGGGAGGAATGAAATGGGGTGGGGGGGACAAAGGGTTCTGGTAGCACCCAGGGGAGAAGAACCAGAGCAGCTGACGTCAATATGTGTATGTGTGTGTGTTCAGCACTGCAGTGGTGGTAAATGGGAGTGTGAGAGAGAGGCCAGCAGAGTTGGTCCTGCTGCCCCCCTAGGGAGCTCTTGAGGTGGGGAGAGAATGGCGCAGAGCAGGGCTCCCAGCCCCCACATAACCAGGGGACCAGACAGACAGGCTGGCAAAAACAGCCGCTCACTCACTGGACAAAAAACTCAGTCAGTCAGCTATTTAACAAAAAGTCAGTCCCTTATTTAAATACAGAGTGAGTCAGGCTTAGATCAGTGCACGGTGTAGTGTCTTGGTCTAATATTTGTCAACACAACCCCCCTTTCCCTTTCTCACTGTGCATTCTGTCCTTTACAGCAATAAATACATGAACCTTCATTTTACCTTCATCTTTACTGCACTTTCCATTTCTTTGGCCCTTTTCCTACAGAGATTCCACCACAGTACTGCACCAGATCTCAGGTTTTATACCGCCTTCAACATTTCTCTCTTAACCAAACAGCTCTGTCATATTGCTGTCCCAATGTGTAATTTAACAATGTTAAAGAAAAGGGCTGGTGTATAAAAAAACAGCACAAGTTTCACATTCCCACAAGCAGTGCTTTTCTGTCCTGCTGGCTATCCTGTTTACACAGACACTGTTTTTTCTCTCTATCTAACGCTGCTGCCGGCTCAGCGGTATAGTGGCTGTGTACCTTTTACACGGCGAGGCGTTACCGAGACGTAATAGTCTTGTGTCAAACAGGCTGTGTAAAAGGGGCTTTAGACTCACTCTCCCTTGATCCTCTTCTCCTGTCTGCTTCGTCCTTCCCTCCACCCGCCCACTTCCCTTCCTCTCTCCCTGGAGTTGTGCTTTTCTCTGACATTTGGCTGGACAAAGACAAGTCACACCTGAGCGCTGGGTTAAAACTATTATAGGCCCTCTCCCTGTGGTACACTGCCCTTTGCCACCACTATCTGTGACTGAAACGGCGTGTGTGTGTGTGTGTGTGTGTGTGTGTGTGTGTGTGTGTGTGCGTGCGTGCGTGCGTGCGTGCGTGCGTGTGTGTGTGTGTATTGAACACCTGGGCAAATCCATGTATAAAACTTGTAATGTGATAAGTGTAATAGTCAATTCCATTTTGGTACTTAAGGTGTGACGCAGTGAGCAGGTGGATATGCTTTCATATTAACAGTCATATATTTGCGCATCATGTGCTTAATAGTATTAAAAAAATGTTTTACCAAAGTATTTCATCTATTAACAACTTGCAATGTGTGCAGCATGAATAAAAAATTAGCTATAATCAAAAACATCTACATAAACTGTTGTTATATTTCTACCTTCAGGGGAACATTGAATTAAATGTGTACCAACAAAGGGTCATAATGAAGCAAACAAATTCCTTACAATGCAATAAATTGCATCATTTGAAATACAGACTTGAGAAAAATAGCTTAAGCAAAGTGCATAACAAATCTCAGGCATCAAACAGGGTGTGGGAGACGGAGGTGGAGAAAAAGAAAGAGTGGAAAAACAGAGGGAGGGAGACAAACAGGGGCTGCTTTGGGGCCAGTCGCCACAGGGTGTGTGTGTGTATGGTCGTGTACATGTGTGTGTGTCTTGGGAGGGCACAGTGGGGGAGTTTGGGGGCATGGAGGAAGGGATCAGAGCTTTGGGGCCAGCTCCACAGGGAACAGAGAAGATGGGGAGAGAATGGAGGGAGGGCGTGGGGGAAGGGAGACAGAGGGTGAAAGAAGGGATGTGGTCAGTTTTGAGTTTGAGAACTCAGCAGGGAGGGACAGCAAGGAGCCGGAAGGAGGAAGATAGGAAAAGGAGAGGAGAGGAGAGGAGAGGAGAGGAGAGGAGAGGAGAGGAGAGGAGAGGAGAGGAGAGGAGAGGAGATGTGGGAGGTATAAGGTCACATTGGGTGAGAAAAGGATGAGAATTTGGGAAGGAGAGAAGGAAGTAAACAAAGTATGGCAAAAGAAAGGTAGAGAAGTTAAAGGGGGGTGTATCAAATGGAGGGAGGTTGCATGTTCCACTTGGGGTGAGAGAAAGAAGAAGAAAGGAGGTAAAAACAGAGAGGGAAGAAAAGGAGAAAAAAAAGTCCCAGGTGTCAGCAGGAGGTTGGACAAAAAAAAGGAAAAGAAAGGGGGGGGAGAGGTTCTGGGGGTCCTGGTTGTTGGCAGGGGTGCAGGAATCCAAGGGAATGGCCTGTTCCTCATTATCGAGACCCCCCCCCCCACACACACATCCACACACATACATGGAAGAGGCCCCCACATGGCCCCATGACAACTCTATCCTGACCCATCTACACACATCACACACACACACACACACACACACACACACACACCACACACACACACACACACACACACACACACACACACACACACACACACACACACACACACACACACACACACACACACACACACACACACACACACACACACACACACACACACACACACACACACACACACACACACACACACACACACACACACACACACACACACACACACACACACACACACACACACACACACACACACACAGATAGAGACATAAAACCACGTATACACACACACAAACACATTTGAACATACATGGACACAATAACTTTCCAGGCATGTTCTAACCAAACTTAAAAATAAAAATTGTCCAAACTGAAACACAATTTTAGTCTCACAAACAAAGACAAACAATATTGAGGAAGATGTAGAGTTCATTTTGGGTTGTGGTAAAGAAGAGTTTGGTGTGCAATTTTAATTTCTTGGTTCACACAAACACTCTCCACAATGATAGATGTAGATGAAACAGTCGATGTACGCCACCACGTATGTTGATTTAATCCTAACGTGATTAAATGCCACCATGACAACCAGCCTCGTAATGTTATTCAAATGCATTGTGGACTCATTGCAGAGGTATAACACAGGAGAGATACAAAGTATTTTTGGTTCCAATAGGGATGTTGCTAGCAATTAATTGCTTAAACAGAAATATAAATTCAGACTATAGCAGACAAGTCTAAAGGGAAGAAAACCCTCATGAAACTGTCGGAATTGAGCAAAGGTATTTAAGTTGAGGGGAAGCATTCATTTGTGCAGTTACAAACTATATGACGTTTCAGAACAATCACAGCGTCTGCAAGTAAACATTGTCAGTTTGGTTTGAAGAATGTGAATAATGTTAGCAGTGTTAGCATCATCAACCTTTGGTCCTACTTACAAGTTAACATCCACACGCCTGTGCTGAAAACTTCTTATATGATGGCTGAGCTTGTTGTTAGTAAGTAACTAACAAACAGTTCAGGTGACGTATCGTCTCTGACTGTTACTACCTGCATAGTTATACCTCCCCACAGTCCCATCTTTGACCTGCAGGCTGATTCTTTAGGGTTCCACACCACTAACTCTACCTGTTCTCACTTGTGGTTACATTTGTGCTCAGCTTGGAGAGATACAAAAACAGCCTTTCTTTGTTTGTTTTAAGCTCAAAGTTCAATTCAAGCCAACAGGTAACTAGCATGGGAACAATTGAAAACACAATCAATATCAGATAAAGCTCTGTTGTAAAAATGAGAGTCTCCCAATTAAGAGGTTATCAAAATCGTGTGTCAACATATCAAGCAGCTTAATGCTCAAAACCTGCTGTGGAGGGATGTCATTAATCACTGTCCAACACGTGTTTGTGTTTCTCCAGCAGATAACAAGAAGGATGCACCTGACAATGTTGCTGACAAGATGCTCAAATAAAAATCTGGAGGAAAAAAAGCACTTAACTCAAAGAGGTTGATCAGAGAGAAAAATATTAGTCAAAGAGGATAGCTTGAAAAAATAAAAAGTAATACCCTCGAGGCAACCCTGAGATATCACATTCAAAGGAAATGGATGGAAACAACAAAGTCCAGACGTGGAGGCCTTGAGACGCTGTGGTCTTTCTCTCTATTTTTTCTGGAGTTTAAATCCAATGTCATGTGATTTATTTAAGTTGTGCACGTGTTCTCAATGTAAAGCTCATTGAGCTTAAAACAATGTGCTTTATATTGCTATGGCTACTGTTATAATGCCTCAGCACCAACAAAGTAATATCAATCAATCAATCATTATTTGTAAAGCACAAATTCATAATAAATGTTATCTGAAGACACTTTATTAAAGAGCGGGTCTAGACTGCACACTTCATAACTCTTTGTTATATTGATAAATTACATGTTAATCTGTCATGCTATTAAACTGATGTGCATTCACACAAAGTATTGTTCTTAAATATATTCCATGAAGAACACAAGTGCATCAAAAGTGCACCTCTGATTGTCTGAGTCTGATGTTGTTTGTGTCTTTTGCCTGATGAGATCTTTGTTTTTTATGTACCTGCTGTAAACCAGTTTTAACTGAGTCAGGCCCGTTTAACTGTAAGTTTTGTAAAGTTACTTTTAATCTTTTCCTGTATAATAGAATTAAAAAAGTTGAATCAGTCTCTGGATCTTCTTGCTGTGGAGGAAATGCGATGTCCAGCCATGACTGAGACTGGCCTACAGTCAGAGTGCAACATCTAAATCTGAAATCCAAACAGTTCTACTGCGGAGATCAGACACATTTTATTTATTCAAAGATATGTAAATGTATATTTCTTTAATCTGACTGTGTAAATATTTGATCAATAAATAACACACAAACACAAACACACTGATACACAGAGAGAAGCGGCAAACCCTTTGGCTGAAGAATTCTAATGATTTGTTTAGAGACAGACGCAGTCGACAGTCTATGCGTTTCACAATCAGCAAAACTAAACACTACTGGACTATAGGATTTTTACTGTCTACACACACACACACACACACACACACACACACACAGACACACACACACAAATATTTACTCTCTACAAGATCTACACACGGCACACAAGGACAGAGAGGGAAAGATGAGAGAGGAAGAAGAGGAGTAGAGAGAAGTTACATTTTTAATCAAGTGTTTCTTTTCCTCTGAGCAAAGTAGGGCTGAATACAAGGGGGTTAGCTGGTGCCAACACACACACACACACACACACACACACACACACGCACACTTTCTTGTGTCCTTTGGCAAATTCTTCTTTTTCACTCTTGCATTAAGTAAGAAAAAAGGGGAGAGAGTCAAAGTAGGAGGAGATGGAGGAGGAGGAAGAAAAAGAGGAGAAGGAGGGGGGGAAGAGGGAAAAAGAAGGGAAGAGAAGAAAGAGAAGAAGAGAGAAAACGTCCCTGCAGAGTCTTTCTCCCTTCCTGGAGCGAGCTCGGGCCCCTGCAGCGCCGCCTGTGTAATTTCCAGTGGCAGTGAATACAGGTATTAATAAAAGCCCCATGGGGAAGAGCACACAATATAACCCTACATTTTCAGGCATTATGAAAGGACGCCCCCAGGGGTCCTCGGGCTCAAATTTCTGAGATGCAGGCATTGTAAAAAGATGCCCCCGGGGGAGGACCCCGCAATAGAAATCTGCTGAATTCAAAGCATTTCCAGAGCCCTGGTGGGAGCCATTACTCCCACTGGAGGAGGAGAGGTTTTTTCACCCTCTCCTCTCTCCCTCCAACCGCTCTCTCTTTTTTTACCAAACATGTGTTGCTGACATGTTGACAGATTGCTCAGTGAGGTGTTTAGGTGCATGCACAAGGCACGTCTGCTGAGACACGAGCTCCCTCCCTCTTCTCCCCACTTTCTCTCTCTTTCTTTCCCCCCCTCCTTCTCTTGCCAGTTCCCAAGTTCCATCCCTCCCTCCCTCGCTCTGCAAACCTCTCAGCGCGCCCAAAACTGCTCCCATCCATATTTCATAAAGGAGAAACTAGGCTGAAAGAGAGAGAGACGGAGACAGAGAGAGGATGGAAAGAGTTTAGGCACGAGGGTGAGAGAGAGGTAGGGGGAAGAGGAGGGAGGGAGAAAAGACGACAGGGAAAAAAAAGAGGAAAAGGGGAAGATAAAGAGAGACAAAGCGGGATCAAGGGAGGGGAACGGGAGGAGGAGAGGACAGATAAAGAGAAATAGAGCGATGAAGAGAGTGGGAGAACTGTGGTGAAAAATGAACCCTGTGATGAAAAATGACTTCACAACAACCCTTCTCCTTCTCACCCCCTCCCTGCCACCCCTCCATATCTCCCCCTCCCTCTCTGCATGGTGTACCCCCCTCCTTCCTCTTCTTCTACTGCTCTCCTCGCTCCATCCCCCTCTCCTTTGGTGCCGGGCTCCTGCTCTCTCCCTGGAAAACCTGAGCGGCAGCCAGCTGTGTCTGTGTGTGTCTCTGTGTGTGCGCTGCGCACTTGTATGTATGCCAAGGGCTTAGCACAGGAATCTTCGGGCCACCCCCGGGTACAGAGACACAGAGGGACGGAAGGGTAGGGGGGAGTGGAGGCAGAAGGAGGGAAGGGGGGCGAATAGTGATGAAGAGGGCAAAAGGGAGGGCCAGGAGGAAAGATAGCAGAGAAGAGGATAAAACAAAACATGGAAGAGCAACTAAATTCAAGGTATTTATTTTGTCAATCAAAAAAGCTGCCTGGCTAGAGCCACACAAACACACTTTCACACACACTCACACAGTCAGTGGCAGGGTCGAGTGCAGGAGGCTGTCTGTAATTTTGTTTCAGATTACACCCCTCCTGCCTCTCCTCCTCTCCCTCACTTGTAGAAAGTGATCTGTGGTTTTAATAAGAGTCTTGGCCTCACAGGACTCAGCTGCTATCCTGACGACAGACGCAGCGAGCTGTGTGTGTGTGAGGTGTGTGTGCTTCTCTGTGCTTGAGTGTGTTTCTCTGCATGTGTGTGTGTTTGTGACAGCGGGTTGTAACAGACGGTAAAAGCTTAGCAGTGGGGAGATGTCCCAGGGGAGGCAAACCAGTCACCCAAGGGTCCCGGCACTAACAGACATGCACTCTCTTGCCTGCCCCATGTTTTTTTCTTCTCCATCTTTCACTTCCCCTCTGCACAATTGAAGTTCTGAAGTTCTTCCAGCCTAAATCCTCCTCATCCTCACCTGTTTACATCCTTTTCCTTGTTCCTGCTTTCAACCCCTCTTCTTTTACTGCCTCATTTCCTTCTGTCTCCCCCTCCTTCTCAGCCAGACAGGCTCCCTAATCCCTCCTCTACCTTACTTAGAGAGGAGAGAGAATAGACGAGAGTGCAGCTGTACGTCCGCAATTAACAAAGACCTCAGAAGGAATATGCACAGCTTCTGATTTCCCTACACACACACACACACACACACACACACACACACACACACACACACACACACACACACACACACACACACACACACACACACACACACACACACACACACACACACACACACACACACACACACACACACACACACACACACACACACACACACACACACACACACACACACACACACACACACACACACACACACACACACACACACACACACACACACACACACACACACACACACACACACACACACACACACACACACACACACACACACACACACACACACACACACACACACACACACACACACACACACACACACACACACACACACACACACACACACACACACACACACACCACCAGTGTCGGCCTCCTACCTTGACTGACCCTTGTTTACTATGTAGCCACCTTCTCATCACATCCTCTTTCCCCTCAAGTGATTTTTACTGACATCTTCAACATCTTCAACATCTCTCACCCTCTCGACCTTTCGCGTCCTCTCACTCACACCTAGATTGAGTGTGAGGAAACAGTTGACGTCTGGGGAAATGTTTGCATGCAGGTACCTTTTGTATAAAACTAAACACAATAAAAAGTGGCTGCATAAACACAATGCCTCCATAGCTGTTTTAAAACATTTTGTTTAAAACCTTACACACACATTGAACCAACATTCAAATGTTGCGGCCGGTTAGATAGCTTTTAGGAGTCTCTCGTGGGATGTATGTGTCCATGTGTGTATCTCTGTCAGTGTTTGAGTGTGTGTTTGTGTGCAATCGTGTGACAGGGCCAGAGAATGTTCTCCATTTGATCTGTAGGAGGTTTTTTTTTTTCCGCTCCTCCTCTCCTCAGGGAGCCTCTGCTCCACATTCTGACTCCTACTGAGACCCATCGACACTCCCCTGACTCACACTTTCGCTCTGTCTCTTTCACACATACTGTACGCACACAGGATATAGACCTCTATGTACTAAAAGTAGCAGACGCACATCAAACATTCAACTTAAAAACGATATACACCTCATGAAGTGTGCTCAGAGCCTCTGAATTATGTGAAATAGCTCAGGAAATCAGGCTGTACGATAATGAAAAGATAAGGCTCATATACAGTGGATAATGCATTTCACAGCCCTCTTGGATATTACTGTTGTCCACATGCAGAGGCATGGTGTCTTAATAATATTTTCAGTAAAATGTGGTTTGAAAAATATAAAGACTACAAAAAATAACAGGTTTTTCTTTGTACTGTAATAACACAGCAGGAGCAGCTTGCAAGTAATGTGTGCAATCTTACTCCAGTACTGTTTAGTTCCATCGCGACTGTGTTTAAATGGTTTACACCAATGACCGTATGTTTTTATGGATAGCACATCTTCATCTCTTTACCTTTTATAAAATTAAATCCAAAGTATTGCGACTGGTGCACTGTCCATAATATACAATGGTTTACACACACACACACACACACACACACACACACCACACACCACACACCACACACCACACACCACACACCACACACCACACACACACACCACACACACACACACACACACACACACACACACACACACACACACACACACACACACAAACATACTGAGCATCTTATCCACCATTTAAAAGCAGAGCCGACACACAGGCTTAAAGCAGTAGAAGAACAGAATAACAATGGAGTTGTAATTGAAACAAAAATTCACTTTCACATTCACAGCCAGCTGAGCAGTCAGGCTCATGCACATTAATGTGGCATTACATTAACCAGATGTGTGGGGTCTGTTAGTACGGTGCGTGTTTGAGTGGGTGTACACACATTTATGTGTCATTGATCTGTGCCACTGTGTGTGTGTTTGTTCAATTTCCACTCAAATTAATGGTGCCTCTTTATAGGCCTTCTGCTAGAGTGGCACTGAATTACTTGGTGCTTCACTCTTGCACCTGGGACCCATTCAATGTTATAGCCACAGCTAGCTGCTAACTTGGGACCCATTGGAGACAACAGTATAGTTAGCATTACAGATACCAGCGTTTTTTTTCTGTAGAGAATTCAGTGCTTACCAACATGATTATCAAGCAACACCTGGTTCTCACAAATACACAGTACATCTGATATCATTCAATAATTCAATTATGCCATGCTTCATGCTACAGCAATTCATCATTTCAGTTACTTTTACTTAATTTTTGCAGCATATTTTATGGATTCAACATTTGTTGGATGTAATTCGACTGAGCACAAAAACTTCAACTCTGTGTACTTAGTTTAAGTCTTTGGAGTCTTTACTTCACAACTGGTTAGTCTCTCAGTGTGAATGCAAGTTAATCTGCTCAGATGTCGGTGCGGGATTAATGAAGTATGGTGCCACTGATCGGTCTTAGAATCAGCATTGACCCCTTTGTGGTGATGGAAGACTAGAAATTATTTGTTTTTGTTCTTCCAATATCTTTATGATTTTTTAAATAAAAGAGTATAAATCATAGCTAACTACTGCTTCCAAGATGGCCACCCTTTGTCACCCCCACGAAGATGGCTGATGTCTGGCTTGTTTGGTTTCTGCTTAGGGAAAAACACACGAACCATCGAACTACAAAATGCATGAACACATTAACTCTCATTCAGATCCGGAGTGACGTGTGTGTATCCCCAGTAGGCTGTGGATTTTCCTGTGCCTGTGTTTGTGTTTGTGTGTGCGCGTGCGTCCCATGCCCTCTTACTAAACTGGCTCCCAGGGGCCTGGAACAGAGAACTTAAAAGGATTCTTAGTCCATGTGTTTTAATTTAGCCCTCTCCTCAATAATAACCAGAAAGCTGTGGTCCCACCACTGACATCATACACTATCCTGCATGCACATCAGTGAAGTACACATGTACAACCATATGCACAAAAACACACACAAACACATAGATGACTGTACACAAACCCCCTGCATGCCAGTGCACACACATCCCGCTGAGCTGGGGGATTACTCTGCAATCTCAACCGCTCTTACTCCTGGGAAAAACATGTTTTATCATTTCATTTCATTTCTTTCTTCTGCGCTCCCTCTTGCCCTCCCTCCCTTCCTCTGCTTTCTCGCTCAGCAACATGTAGCCCTCCCCAGACTCCTGTGCTGAAATCACAGGCCACATCCCGTGCTCTGACAGCAGCCCTGTGCTTTTGGCAGTGTTACTCTCAGTGTGTGTGTGTGTGCGTCTGTGTGTGAGTCTGTTTCTGTCTGGACGTTTACATGCAGTAAAAGAAGTTGACTTATTGTGTAAGTTTGACAAAAACTGGACGTTTCAAATGCATGTTAAAGGTCCCATATTATGCTTTTTCTGGTTTTATATGCTCTTTAGTGTGTTTTCCAGGTGCCTTGTGCATGTTTAGGCACATCTATGTGCAAAAATTCAAAGTCCGCGGAAACGCGGCTTCTCCTACCTCCTCCTGTTAGCAGTAGCAGTAGCTGCATGTAACGCTCGGTTCTAGCCCCTCTCGTTGAAAAGTGCAGTGTGATATCACACTGCGATGATGTCACTGATCCAAGCCCATTGGCTCGTTATGGCAAGCACAAGCTCATGCTGCACATTAGCTACATTCCCAATATGGTAAAAGGGGCGTAACATTTCCGAGAATTGTCCGAACGACTGACCAATTACAACAGAGCAGATCGGCCAACCAATCAGGTCAGACTTGGCACAAATGGGGACCCTGCTCGGGGGGGATTCAGAGCGTTGCAAACACAGGCAGATGAGATCGTCAGTACATGAAAACAGACACTTTTTTCGAACATTAGCGATTGTGAACGCACTTTAGTAGGCACATAAATTAGATATATGAACCCCAAAAAGGGCATAATATGGGATCTTTAACATGTTAGTCAAGTTATTCAAAGTCAGACTAACACCGCTAACGTGGTTGGGGATCCATGTACTCTTGCATATATATTCCCTAATCTGACCCACCTGGTCCAGGCGAGCTGTGCATGGTCCTCATTTTTCGTGCTGGGCTTTGGTCTGAAAAATGAACAACATCAATGCATAGCAAAGCATAAGTTGTGTTGTCATCTGCCTTCAGATATCACCTTAAGCTAGACCAATTTGTACAAATAGTAAAGCGTAGCGCATGTCAAAACGTACAGAGCTGTAAAGTTTTCCATTCGACATATGAAAATTGGTCTGGTAGCTGGAGAGGTGCCAGTTAACTTCCTGAGCTTTGCTGAGGTGCCCTTGAGCAAGGCACCAAACCACACCCCAGGAGCACTCTCTGTGAGCAGCCCCCTCACTCTGACATCTCTCCATTAATGTCCATAGGATCCTGTTTGTGCACATGTGTGTATTTAAGCCTATGTGTGTGTAGCATGGTCAACAACAGAGTGCAAAAATGTAATTTCTCCTTGCGTGTTTAATAAAATATATCTTCTTCTTCTTCCAATACCTCACTTAAAAAACCTGGGTGTTTATTTGTTAAATCTCTCCTTTTTTGAGGCAGCAATATATATGAGAGGGGCTTCTAATAGATAAAAAAACTTGTGAACAGAAAAGATGAGAAAAAACTAGGCTATCGGAAAATTTACCAATAACAAGTCAATAATTTGATCATTCTCTGTATGACAGCGTGTCTATGCCAACCTGCTGCACTGAGGGGGAGAGAGAGAGAGAGTGTCAATATGATCGCTTACAAGTGCTGCACAAGCACGTAGACCTATGAAGCGGTCGAAACATTTCAGTGGATGTCAGATTTTTTTATGTTATACCATAAAAGTCCCGCTAGAATGAGGGGGGCATTTTTCTTGTTTATATTGTTATATTGACCTTTATTTCCATCTACAAAGCCAGCACAAGCAGAGTCCTCTCCGTCCCTCCTGAGGTACACTGAGGTGTTAATTTCTTTATCCATTATCCTTATTCTACTTTAGAATTATCGATTAAAGTATTTGCTAAATATCCTCCTGATTTTAACCCTGCAGACTGAAAAACATAACAGCATTCAGGTCATTGTGCTTCCTCCGTGCAGCCAGGGCGATCAGTAAATGTGACTTGTGGCATTGAAAGTGAAACTTAAAAGAAACAGGTGATTTATTGGTCAGACAATCAGATAATCATGGGGAATATATGGATGTCTAATTAAGACTAATGTTGATTTGTCTAAAAGTGCCGTCACACCTGGCAAGTTAAATAGGCTCAGCATTAAAAAGGAACCAGATTTAATTTGAAGTTTTATGGTACACACTCACGGTTTACTGTATGACATAACTGCACTGTACAGGCCAGATACTTTTGCGTCACCCATCATTCCTCTGGACCACTTTATAATTTATCACAACATAATATCTAATAAAAGGACAAAGACAATTCTGGCTAATGCATCTTCAGCTATGTCTCCAAGACAGTAAGTGAGAACTAAAACCAAAGGTTTGGGTAGGCTTAGATGACGAGCCAGCGGATGAATAAGAGCTTGCTGAGGCAGGGGTCTTAGCTCCTACATTACACAGTCCCAGGAAACACTATCTCTTCCAGTTTAAACAAAAGACCTCCACACACCCCCACCCTTTGTCTTTTATCAAAAGTAAACACACAGACACTCTCACACGCTAAGAGGCAGACTGTCTTGCAGTAGCAGGAAGTATGTGCGTGTGTGTGTGTGTGTGTGTGTGTGTGTGTGTGTGTGTGTGTGTGTGTGTGTGTGTGTGTGTGTGTGTGTTGGCTTGCTAAGTGAGCGTTTGGATTAATCTGTAGGAACCAGATGCCCCTGCCGCGTTCCTTTCAGCCCTTCCATTAATTACACCAGTACTAATAACGGCCTCTGTGTGTGTGTGTGTGTGTGTGTGTGTGTGTGTGTGTGTGTGTGTGTGTGTGTGTGTGTGTGTGTGTGTGTGTGTGTGTGTGTGCGTGTGTCCATGGGACACATTGGTATAACTGAATCCAATAGCTATAGGTATTCAGGAACAGGGGCGGGCCCAATTCCCCAAGGAACCAATGAGAGTGCTGATTCTGTTGGAGTCAACAAAACGTTTCATCCCTTCCTAAGTATTAAAGGGTAGCATGCTATAGACACAATAAACATGCTGCACCATTATTCAACAGGTATACTTCACCTTATTTTCACAACTACAGCATCTGAAAGGTTTTACACTGTATATAGTATCTTTAAACGATCTAGATGATTCAGTTCTACCCCTTTCCTAATATCTGTATCTCTGTAATCGTTTACCATAACTGGACTGAAGCAGATAATGATGGAACATTTAAAAAGAGTTTTCATTATTTACTCTTTGAGAAAATAATTCATTAAACTTATCTGAGGTTCTTTAATTTACTTTTCATCTGCTTACTATTTCTCCAAAAACTTAAAGACATTATGCCTCACAATGGCCACATAATCACATTCAATTCATAAGAATACTCTGAACAGTGTCCACATTAACAATCTTACCAGCTGGGCAGTGGTTGGTTCTGTGTTCAGTGAGCTCTGCCAGGCAGTCAAAATCCTGTTGACAGTTGTCACAGGTGAAGATGGACTCGTCATCGAGGTCATCATCATGCTCTCTGTCATCACGGTCATCGTGTTCCTCCTGTTCTCCATCCTCTGCACCCTGACCTGGACGATCTTTGTGGTCTGACTCTCTGTCAGACGCTTGAACTTCTGTTGGGATAAAAAACATCTGTCTATATTTAGATGCACATTCTTTTTTTTTGATGTTTCCAGCTGCGAAACATAAAATACAGTTTCAAAAAATGATAATTATTAAAGCCTGACCGTGTCTTTACAGTACATCTGCTCTTCTTAATTAATTTATGCCATTACAATTTGGATTTGGTTTGTCCTTAACTAAATCATTGTCTTTACCTGCTACTTTTCATCAATCCTAGTCAACTTGACTTAATTGTAGCAAGTGTGTGTGGAGCCTTACTCCAGCATGTGTGTGAACGTGTGTGAACGTGAGTGTGTGTGAACGTGTGTGTCCTGGTAGCAGACAGGCAGAGTGCGAGAGGGGACCAGTGGAAGGCTGTGTCGGCCCAATCCTCACTGCTCCATTGTGTCTCCATTTTCACACCTTATTATCACATTATAAACGCTGAGGATCCAATACGACTGACACTGAAGACACTGGTGAGGGGAGGGCGTGGAGAGGAGCGGAGCGGAGCGGAGAGGAGAGGAGAGGAGAGGAGAAGTGGCGATTCAATAGGAGGTACTATAAGCAACGATTAAAATACATAAATTATCATGACTCTTTTGAAAAACAGACACAAAGAATCGAATGAAATCAGAATTGGCAATCAGCAATATTGTTATTTTAAACATCATTAATGTTATCAGTACCAGCCTTGATTTGCATATCTTTAAATAGAGTGACTCTTCTAAGGCTTTCACACTCGCACAAAACTGCTGAAAGGTTCCTGAAGTTTGGTGAGCTGCATGTGTGAATGCAAACATGTGTGATGTTTAAATCCTGTGACCGACGCACCACCTTAGACTGTATGCGTGCGACTGGTAATATCTCCATGCACGTTACGTAACCAAACAGCTACATTATGTTTTCTGTTTGCCAGTATGTTCTTCTCCGCTCTTTTGTTGATATTGTGACTTTATCTTACTACAGGTAGAATTGACAAAAAGGCAAAAATTATCATTAAAGTGCCGTATAGCAGTCTCTATGCTTCTTCCATATCTTCCGCGTTGTTCTTTTTACGTAATGCCATTCCACCTAAAACACCTCCCCACGCCTCCTTTCTGACAGGGACTGTCTCCCGCTGCAAGGTGCATGTGTGAACAACAAACTCAGGAGGATTTGAAGGGCAGTCTGCCTGAAATGTTCAATACATTTTTAGCAGAGCATATGTGAAAACAGGAATTTATTTAAAATTGAACAAATGTGAGACAACCCTTTTCAAGAGAAAGGTTTGCAAAGCATTCGCTGCAAGGCTTTTGTATTGCATTAATGACATACAGTATGTGCACCTATTAAACAGGCAACTCTGTAAAGTTAAATCTCTGATATAAAACTTGAAGCACTGGCCATTAGAGGGAATCAATAACATTACTTTTAATGAAACATTGACTTTAGTAGGTGCAGTAATGGATAAAAGGGGAGCTATAATTTAGCTTTGTTGAATAAAGGTTTCGAACATGATTTAGTGTCTAGGCAGCAGAGAATATATTTTGATGTCTATTATTTTTGCTTTTTTTTTTGTTTCAAGACGAAAAGTCAGAAACAAAAACCTGCTGTAAGCTCAGCAGAGCAAACCTGAGCAGTTTTAGGGGGAAAATAAAAGAATTTTGAAGCTTTCTCTACTAGTTCAGGCAAGAAAATGTGTTCGTGAGTGAGAGTGAGACAGATTAGAGAGAGGTGCACCAGCTCCATCCCACTGATTTATTATGGGAGAGGTGTGATGGGAGAAAGGGATGCTGGGAGGTGGGGAACGAGGGATTGAGGTGATGGGGTGTTTAGGGGGCTGCAGGAGAGGAAGACAGTAATGGAGGGATAGAAAGAGGGATAGATGAAGGGATAGTGAAGAAGAGCGGGAGGGTGTTGGCCATCTGTCCAGTGGTGAGAGCACCGTCTGGCCAGGGAGGGAAAGTGGCCCCTTGGCTAACCAACACACACACACACACACACACACACACACCCACACACACACACACACACACACACACACACACCATTCATGCACACGCTGGTTACTGTGCATGCTCGTACAATCTTAGACAGGTACCCATACTCACAGATGGGCACATACATGTGTGTGTTTGTGTGTGCCGCTTGAATGTAATTAAGTGCAGTTGTGTTATACTAATGATATTAAATTGGTTTCACTCACGAGATCATAATAACTTGAGAAACATGAAATCAAAGGATAAGATTGTGAAATGATATGTCTAAGATTAAACTCACTTTAGTTCATTAACAACATTGATCTTTGGCATATCACTCCAGGCAATGGCACCATTCTGTCTTCGATGTTTTTTACTCAAATCACAGCATGCTCTACTCCTTCGCTTTAGTACAGTCATATACATTTCCTACAAATAACTCCATGAAAACGATCAATGCCAAAATTAAGATCTAGCTAGTTTATTTCACTGGTCCGCTTCAAATACTTTATGACATGTTTCTCTTGATATGTTGTTTACCAAGACAGTATGTTTGACTTTCCTGAGTGTAAAGTATGCGTGATATAAGATGGGGCTCCCTTTTTTGGCTTCAAAGCAGTTGCTTTGATATTTAAACATCCATATCAATATTTAATACGAGCATGTTTGTTTTAGTATTATTTCATAAGATGGAAAAAATATGCCGACTGTTATCTGAAGCTGGCGACTGTAGGGATACGCACGATTAGCCGAGTAACAGCTAAAGTTGTCACCATCGCTAGTGGGCAGCAGAATAACTCGATTAAACTAATTATTACAATTTGTATTCATTCAGGGCGCATTGCCGTCAAAACGTTTCTTTCTTCAATCGAATATGTCAAGAAATTGTTTTCAGTGAAGCATCACTTTTATGCAGATCAACATCCACACATATTACACACACACCAAAAGCACATACAGTCATGGATGAAAATATTGGCACCCCTGGAACGTTCCCAGAAAATGAACCATTTCTCCCAGAAATTGTGACAATTACAAATGTTTTGGTATACACATGTTTATTTCCTTTAAGTGCATTGGGACAACACAAAAAAGCAGAAGAAAAAAGCCAAATTTGACATCATTTTACACAAAACTCCAAAAATCAACTGGACAAAATCATTGGCACCCTATTAAAACTGTGGGTAAATAATTTCATTTCAAGCATGTGGTCTTCGTTAAAACTCACCTGTGGCAAGTAACAGGTGCTGGCAATATAGAAATCGAAACTGAAGCCAGTTAGAGTGTATAAAAGTTGACTCAACCTTTGTGTTGTGTGCCACACCAAGCATGGAGAAGAGAAAGAAGAGCCGAGAATTGTCTGAGGACTTAAGAAGCAAAATTGTGGAAAAATATCAACAATCTCAAGGTTACAAGTCAATCTCCACAGATCTTAAAGTTCCTTTGTCAACTGTGCGCAATATAATCAAGAAGTTTAAAACCCATGGAACTGTGGCAAATCTCCCTGGACGTGGACGGAAGAGCAAAATTGATGAAAGAATGCAACGCAGGATAGTTCGAATGGTGGATAAACAACCTCAGTCAACTTCCACACAAATTCAGGCTGTCCTGCAGACTCAAGGTACAACGGTGTCAGCTCGAACCATACGTCGTCATCTGAATAAGATGAAGCGCTATGGCAGGAGACCGAGGAGAACCCCACTTCTGACACAGAGGCATAAAAAAGCCAGACTGCAGTTTGCAAGAACATACCTGAGTAAGCCTCAATCCTTCTGGGAGAATGTTTTGTGGACAGATGAGACTAAGGTAGAGCTTTTTAGCAAAGCACGTCATTCTACTGTTTACAGAAAACGGAATGAGGCCTACAAAGAAAAGAACACGGTACCTACAGTCAAATATGGTGGAGGTTCAAAGATGTTTTGGGGTTGTTTTGCTGCCTCTGGCACTGGGTGCATTGATTGTGTGCAAGGAATCATGAAATCTGGAGACTATCAAAACATTTTGGCCCATAATGTAGGGCCTAGTGTCAGAAAGCTGGGTCTGCGTCAGAGGTCATGGGTATTCCAGCAGGACAATGATCCAAAACATACCTCACATAGCACCCAGAAATGGTTGGAGACAAAGCGCTGGAGAATTCTGAAGTGGCCAGCAATGAGTCCGGATCTAAATCCAATAGAACACCTATGGAAAGATCTCAAAATTGCTGTTGCGAGAAGGCACCCTTCAAATCTGAGAGACCTGGAGCAGTTTGCAAAAGAAGAGTGGTCCAAAATTCCAGTTGAGAGGTGTAGGAAACTTATTGATGGTTATAGGAAACGATTGGTTTCAGTTATTTTCTCCAAAGGGTGTGCAACCAAATATTAAGTTGAGGGTGCCAATGATTTTGTCCGACCCAATTTTTGAGTTTTGTGTAAAATGATGTAAAATTTGGCTTTTTTCTTCTGCTTTTTTGTGTTGTCCCAATGCACTTAAAGGAAATAAACATGTGTATACCAAAACATTTGTAATTGTCACAATTTCTGGGAGAAATGGTGCATTTTCTGGGAACGTTCCAGGGGTGCCAATATTTTCATCCATGACTGTACATTCAAACTCTCACTCACACACAAACACATTCCCCAGGGTGCCCTCATACAAGAGGTGAGGGCACTGCCAAACCAAGCACATGCCAACACAGCCTGCTGTCATGGCAACAGAGGGAGGAGCCAGATGAAACCTCTCAATCTTGCACACCTCTGTCTTCGTCTCTCTATTTGGATATTTTCAGCTCGATTCTTTTAATTGTGTCTTCAGCCCTCAATCACTGTGTACTTTAACAAAGAGATAGAGATGGATGTCAGACCAGAGGAAGATACATTTGGGCTGAGAGATGCCAACACAGCTGGTGGAGTTTTGATTTGCACAGGGGTCTGTTTGGTGCCCTCTACCCCCCACCTACCCACCCATCTGAATCAACACAGGGACAGTATAATTATTTGTCCTCCTATGGATCTGAGAGAAGAAGCTGGGAGGCCTTTAAAAAAGTACCCCAACAGTGAGCTCCTCAATACTGTAGCCGTTGTGATCATTACCCATATCAAGCTGTGGGAAAGGACACCACTGCTCTGCCACAGGGTGTATGTGTGACTGCTGTTCCTCATGTGCTACTGATCCATTTTAAGCATGTTATTAAGCCATGGTGACAAGTTTTTCAGTACAAAGGCAGGTCTCTTACATTCTCAGATGTTGTTGTAGTTCGGATGTATACCCTAGGTTCAGCTGTAAAGAATATAATGATGGAATTTGCAAAGATGTGAAAGTAATCAAAATCAGTATTTTCCAATTATTAGAAACTCTTTTCAGAGCACTTGATTGGTTTCTTTTATGGGCATGCTTGGTCTGTCCTCTACTCTTAGACAACAAAAGCCCAGTTCAGATATGAGTATGATCTAAAATAAAACACAACCGTTTCAGTGTAGCAGAAAAGGTTGCAGCAGGGTGAGTGTTTAGCTGAGTTGCTGACACATGTAAAAGTTAACAAAGGCTTTAAAACCTAGGTTTAAAACATGCCTAGGCCCATCACGTGTTTTACAGTCAGCTTGTAGTGCAGTCAGCGGGGAAAAGTTTGCTATAAACTGAACTGACAATTAGAATAAAAAAATAATCAAAGCCAAAAACACAGATAATGGGAAAATAATCCAGAGAAAGGAAAAAAAAATCATTGGGCCTAAGAACTAAAAAGGAAAAGGAAGCTTGCCTACATCATAACAAACAAAAAAGTCAATTTTTTTTTTGTTATAATGTTAAGAAGCTGTAACCTCAGTCTGTGTTCAATAATTGATTAGATGTTGAAGCTGGGCCCGATACAGCTGATGTCATTACCCGTCACTTATGTTCATGTTATATTGGGAAGCATTGCATTGGGATTTGACATCATAGCTCGGCAGCAGAGAAGCGATTGTTTATCTTGTTTAACAAACAATTATGAACGACAGTCAAATGTATTTTATACATGTTCAGTTGTAGGACCACAGAAAAGGAAAATGTTGTTCAGCGTGTTTCTTGTGTTTCAGAAAAGTTGAAATGCATTTCATAAAGTCTTACACATGTCAATATTGTTTTCACATTCACCTGTGTTCAACTGCACTTTTTTTTGACAAATACCTATCTCATCTCATGCTATCTCTTTCATAAATGACCTACTTCAAACCATCTTATTTCTTTTCTACAACACCCCCACCCCTGTAACACCAGAAAGAAGCAGCAGGCCTACTTAATGAAAGCATCTCCCATGGGTGCCCAGGGTGCAGAGGGGGCATGTATGTGCGTTTGTGTGTGTGCGCTGAGGTATTGATTGAAAAGAACGTCACTGGGTCCCTAGCAGATAGCATGTGTGCACCATCTACTCGCACTCTCTTTCTTTCCCACACATACACAGACATATCAGCAGAGTATAGCTTCAGTTTCTCATAGACATGCAAACACACACATACACACACGCTCTACAGAGAACCATTATCTCTGAGTCACAGAATGTCCCTATGCCAGGAATAACTGCACACTCAATCTCACACACACACACAAATGCACAAACACAAACCCCTCCAATCCCAAGCCCAGGCACCCTGTTATATTCTTATGTCATCCACAGAGACACACAATAAGTAAAATCAGGTCCTGCAGTTTAACTACAGAAATAAAAATGTCACTATATGAAAGCTACATGCAGCATCATGAAACGAGTCATAACCACCATCTTAAAGCCTATGTTTAAGAAGAATAGGTTTCACCAGTCCTTGAGTACTGGAGCCTTGCTGATTTTTATTCTGTGCATGTAATCAGGGAAGGAATCACACCTGGGAAGCACAGTGAATGCAATTAAAGTAATTTAACTAGCTGGTGGTATGGAAAACCAGCAATGTTCTGGCCCGAAAGACTAAGATTGAAAACAATTATTTGAGTCTGCAGTAAGTAAGTGTATGTATGTATTTGTAGAGAAAAAGAAAAGCAGATCAAGTACCTTTGGTATCAACTAGAGGTGGTAAAAAAAATCGATTCATGTAAAAATCGAGATACTTCTCTTCTAAAATTTAAAATCGATTCATCATTTCCAAAAATCGATTTTGGGGGGGGTGGGCTAATCAGTCACTTCCTGCTCTTTAAATCGGTAGAATGCCAAATAGAGCAACAAGAAAATCAGCCAGTCTCACAGATGACTTGAGTAGATCCTGAAGTATGTACTAATTCAAAAATAGACTTTGAATCAATGAATCCAGAACTGTTTTGAATCGAAAATCGATTCTGAATCGAATCGTTGCCCCAAGAATCGAAATTGAATCGAATCGTGAGACACCCAAAGATTCCCAGCCCTAGTATCAACACTTTCTTGTCCCAAGTGTTATACATATTTTATGGGATTTTAAACAGGATGTCAGGTGTAAACATTGGTTCACTAACACTTCAGACATTTTATGAATTGTGTTTATTTTGAATGATTGAGTTATGCTCTTAAATACAATGCGATTATATTTCTTGGCTATTTCTTTGGACAGGACAGCTCGTGATAGACAGGAAATGTGCAGTAAAAGAGAAGGGGAAGACATGCACCAATTATGGTGGGATTTCGGACCCGAAAATGCAGCCAGTGCAACCAAGACTGTATCCTCTGGTTATGGGCCGCCTGCCCCCCCACCCAGAATTATTTCTTTTAAGTCATTTTATTATTAAGTTATTTCTTGAAGTGTCTTCACATTCCTTCTGTCCCTAAAATATGTACAACCTGAGGACTGTGAAAGTTGAGCACATTTTGCTCTGGCTAACACTTTTTTCAACATCCATTTAAAAAAGGTGATGCAAACAACATTCTCCTTTATTTTCAACATTGCAACCACCCGCCTCTCACACATCGTCATCACGTTATGTAACTTAATGACATCATTAATAAATGAACAACATGTTGAAGCCTGGCTTTCTAAAACAATGAAAGCTGTAGTTATTTCTTATCAATGTTTTTAGGATTATACAGACAACCGTCTTAAATGTCTGCCTGCAGTGGTTTCTTTGCATTGGGTTAAAGCAGGACATACTGTCGGTCAATGACAACATCTTTGAAAGTCTCATCTATGGATTCATTAATATATCCAAGTAGCAGCACCATGATTTCTGAGAATAGCTTCCATACTTTGTGTATCATCAAAACCAAAATGCATTCAAGGAAAACACATCAGCCTCTATAACATTTCAGAGAAAGTCCTATTCTATATTACAGGCTATTTTAAAGCATTTCCATATGAAGGCGTTTGTATATGACAGCACACAACACCAGGTGAGGATGTGCAGGGAAGATGTTTTTACAAAGCGTGTCTCTAGAGGAACAGTAATAAGTTATATTGTTGGCTGTACCCAGCAGCCTCAGTAACCTGAGGACAATGTGCTGTTTATTAACAGATAACAAATATAATTATATAAATGGATACCTCAGGAATAATGAGGTCACTTTGCATATCTGCAGGAAAGATATATGCAGGTGGTGAGTGTATGTGTGTCTGTGGCTCATGTGTGTCTGTGTTTGTGTGTCTGTGGCTCATGTGTGTGGTTGTGTGTGTGTCTCTGTTTGTGAGCACCCTGGGTAATTAGATAAAGAGAAGTGAATTAGCAGAGTCCACAGTGCAGAATGATGTTACACAGTCTAACCACGCCTAGCTGAGACCCACTAATCACCACTCGTTAGGCTCAGAAGAGTGTGTGGATGTCTGTATGTGTTCATGCATGGGTGTGTGTCTGTAAGTTGTGTGTTCTCTCATTACTAATGTAAAATTAGTTCATTTAGGTAATTAGCGAGCTAAATGATAACAAGCTCTAGACATACTGGACTGGAGAGGGAGAAGACAGACTGAGATAGATGTTTTGTCGCCCTCTCCTCTTAAAAATAAGTGCGATACAAACTGGAATGCTGCCAATAGCGTATCCACACACTAAATATGGATACACTTCATCCCACAGTCTGACTTCGTACATGGCACTGTCATAAACAGTTGCCAAGATAAGCTAGTAGAGACACAAACTGGAACACCAAAAATCAAACACTTGCAGTCAGCATGACCACCGTTCATCTCAATATATCCTGCGGGAAGAAAACTAGGGAACTAATGAACTCTGGGAAATGTTCCTGAACCGCCCCAGGGTGATAGTAGTGCACAGAGAGCGAGTGCCAGGACTAGACCGAGAGTTAAAGGGGAATAAAACATACTGTAATACTGCAAAGGTAAGGTAGTTATTCAAGTGTTAGATTTGGCAGCCAGAAGCTGGTACTGTGGCCTGTCTGGGACACACTCCACAGCTCAGAGAGATGTATATCTGCAGGCCAAGCATGCATAAAACACACACACACATCTCTGTCTGTGTTAGCCTAAAACAGGCATCAAAAGGTGAGAAAAACTGTGTGTGGAGCTTCCAGCAGAATGTTTAGAAACCAAACAGTCCCGACACAAGGCTTTCATTCTGCTCCACAGCGCTCCACACTGGACCAGGATACACAGGCACCTGGCTGGGCACCACCTTCAACAGAGCCGTGAACCAGCCGCAAGGTTAAAATCATGCCTGCAGCGCATGGGCTGCTTGGAGTGCCCATAGGGATTTATTACAGCGATTGAATACACCTTCAATATTATATTGTGATTGTCAAAGACTGTTTAAAAAATGCAACTGTGAGGTCCCTGAGCAGTATTATGCACAAGTATTAAATGTCTAAAAAGGGCTCTTCATAGTCCCATAAATTGTGACTTGAGAATTGGACTTCCGGTGGGAATGTAGGGAGCAGACCTGCAAAGGAGGGTTCCCAGTCCACTTCTTCCTAGTGTAATGTTTTATCACAGTTTTTCCACTGACTTCCAACACTATCACCTCTAATGAATTTAAAGTTCTTGTGCAAAACTAGAAATTCTAAAAATGGCAAACAATGTTTAAACTCCAGCTACACATGCAGCTCAGTGAAGCAGGAAAACTGGCCTAGTTTGCAGCTAACAACCGTCAACCAATAACGAAACCCTTAACAACACCCGAAGAAACTACAACCACTGGGCTCATCTCTCTGCATGAGCTCGCTGCAGAATTTGAAAAGCAGAGGTCCTCGCTTAGGGAAGACTTCTTTTTCCGGATCCAAGAATCCATAAAACCACTGCAAGCCTCACTGGACTTGCTTCAGACAACAGTGAACTCTTTTCAAAAGTGCTTCACCTCCGTGTAGTCTGTGGCCGGCGACAACTTTGAACTTTTAACTGCAGTGGATTCCACACATCTTAAATTGTGACTTGAAAAGTTACTGGTGGTATGTATGTCCATCAAATGCAGGATACAAGCTGATGTAAGGAAGTTAATCTGCTCTATCCCTCTGCAGGCAGTAGGAGTCACTAAAGGCTTTTTCGATTGCTGATGCATAACTCAGGTGTTATCTGAGAGATGATGCAGCAGGAGTTAATGGAACTGAGTGCAAATTCTTCTTTGTTCGTTGTGTCTGTATCAAATGTTGCAGAGAACGCGATCACCTTCTATTTCAGTGTTGCGTACTGTCAGCACATTGAGTCACCTATTTGAGCTCAAATGTTGAGAAGTGGGCAGATAAAAAGAATGGTGGACAGATTTGGCAAAGAGCGCACACTCAAACACACACTGACACAAACAAACACACACACACACACACACACAGGCTGAACAGGTGCAGCTGGACACAACAAGGCCTGCTCTCTGTCTCTCAAGAGAATGACCCCCCCACACACACACACCCCTCTTACCCTCTGTTTGTGTGTGTGTGTGTGTGTGTGTGTGTGTGTGTGTGTGTGTGTGTGTGTGTGTGTGTGTGGGATGGCTATATAAAGACGCCATCTCTGCTCACCTCCTCCCCTCTGCCTCCCACCTCATGTTCTTCCTCTCAACATAGCCTGTGTGTATGTGTATGTGTGTGTGTTTTTTACAATACAAGGCCTCCCAAACCCCTGGGAAGAGATCTGCTGAGCCACAGAGTACCAGTCACACACAAACACACACTCTCACATTAACATGAACAAACCAACACACACACACCCCTGAGACATCCTGCAGCAAGGGAGAGCAGCACCCAACACCAATGTCTGGAAACAGAATGATGAAAGAGCTGCTCACGTCATGGAAGGTAGCAGGAAAGAAACACACACACAAACACACACACACACAATGACATACATGAAGCACAAATTCACACAGATCGGCAGAAAAGTATACTCACAAACAAGTTGACAGCTGCTCACTTATTTGAATTTTTGGTGCACACACACAAAACAAAAACCCCCCACAAATACACAAACACGTACACACACACACTCAGGGATTAAATGCTGCAATACGGACAAAAACACAGATGCACTGTGTGCTGTCACAAGCAGGCAATAATAGTTCACACACACATACACAGGAACTGTTTTCCTGCAGTAGCCTTGGGGAAATTAAAACTACATTATGGACCTCCAGAGGGTAGCGGTGAGAGAGGAAGAGGAAAAGATTGAGGAAGTGAGAGGAGAGAGAGAAAGAGAAGGACCAGTGTCCTGTTTTTCTCAGCTCTGACCATTAGGAAGATATTACATTGAACCAGGAGAACGGTAGTACTGGCTGTAATCTCATCTCCATGTTTCCTTTTAAACATTGGTCCAACTTCTTAACATTCCTCACACTCTGTCTACCCCTACCATCACAGATATTCTCCAATTAAACAATCTTGAGACTTTAATCACTTATCTGCTTCTCATTTACCTGATGAGCTGAAAAAAAAAAGAGCAGAAAAACATTCTTTACAGGAGATGTAACATTTTTATCACGTTATTTTGTTTGTCATCTTTTATGCCTTTATCATTTATTTCCGGCTGGTCTTGTTTTTGGACAAAAATTTCTCTATATCCCATTTTTTCTTTGGGAAGGGAATTATATTTACAGTATTTGTTATCAGTGTTGGGCACATTACTGAAAATTAGTAACTAGTTACAGTTACTAGCTACTACTATCAAAAAGTAACTAACCTACTTCATTATAAAAGTAACTAGTTACTGGGGAGAGTAACTTCAGTGTTACTTTATTTGCAATCTTCATGTAAATGCTCACATTATTTAGTGTTGCTGTGACAAGGTGTAGGTG
This sequence comes from Tautogolabrus adspersus, assembly GCA_020745685.1. Taxonomy (NCBI): domain Eukaryota; kingdom Metazoa; phylum Chordata; class Actinopteri; order Labriformes; family Labridae; genus Tautogolabrus; species Tautogolabrus adspersus. The sequence continues at coordinate 6,134,375 of CM036539.1, forward strand.
TTTTACCGATTAGATCTCTAAAGGAAACAGACTCAACCGCTAATATGAAGCACGTCACCGACAACAATACCTGTCTCTCAGTCTACAGTCCGACTTCGTGGAGCAGGTGGTGTTTTAAATCAAGCTTGCTGTTTGTATGGAGTGCCTCCTCTTTGGTCTGCCGACCTAACGTGAGCTGCACCTGGGTCTCGGGTGTCCATGGGGGGGCTCTGACAGCTAGTTTAAGCGTGTTGTTATTTAGCTCTGTGATTATTTCTTATGAGAGACGTTTTCTTTCCTGAACACAGACGACAACTCACTGCTATATTCTTGTTATTGAATCAAGCTGGGGAAAATAATGTTGGTATTTCCAAGACAGAAAGATCACGGCTAAATGATCAGCTGCCGGTGTTTGTTTACAGCACGCATCGTTCTTTCTCCCAGGATGCTGCTGTGCTGACGTAAGCGTCAACCCGCCCGCTTGTTGTTAGCTGTTTTACATAAAGTAATGAGTAACGAGTGCTTTTAAATGTCAGTAATTGTAACAGCGTTATGGAATCTGGAAAGTAACTAATTTGTTACCAGTTACCGCAAATTGTAATGGCGTAACGCGTTAGTCCCACTTCCAACACTGTTTGTTATTTAGTTTTTATTTTATCAAACATCAAACGTTGGAGAAGATGCTATGCAACCCCAGGTGTAACGGTCAAGTAGGGAAGGGGCTTATTCAATTCAATTATGACCATACAGAACATATACATATGTATTTTTACCAAGCAGCAATCTCAGGTGGAGAAAAATTAAGCCAATGCGCAGTTCCTCCAGATCCACAGAAGATATTAACGTGTTTACAGCCTGGTTCAAAAATACTTAGCTCGTTTCTTTACTAGTACACATCATTCTGTACAGGGTGATGATTTATTTTGTAACTAGATTATTTTAATGCTAAGAGTTATACATTTGCATGCTTATGGGCAGGGTTGATTTGATTGATAGGTGGGCACGTTGTAGCCGTAATTAGGATGCTTAAGACTGGCCTCAGCTTCAATGCTCGCTCTTTGCCTGTTACTGGAAGGGTTGAAAGTTAGGTGAAGATGACATTTCAAATATGGCTAATGTCATAGTTCAGCTTCAAAATGACATCGCCCAATAGGGTGACGTCACTGAGACTTTGTCCATGTTTCATACAGTGATATACTGTGTGTTTTTTACCTGTAGTTGTATTTTAACTAAGATTATGAGCCAGGGCAGTGAAGGAAACACTTCCCTACTGGATGAGTAGCGAAAACAAACACATGCACAGAATGTGGTATAAACACAAAATATGTATATTTTTGTGTAACCTATATTAGCTGATTTTCCCATGTAGATTGGACCAATCACAATTGAAAAAAAAAACATTTTATCTTCTCCTTTATTACAGTTCCATGAACACTATACAGTAGTATGCGGACACACACAGCTGATATTTTCTGTCGTCTGAGGGGTGGAGGAAACTTTCTGGCCAGTCAGTCATGTCTGTGTCCCCACACACCCCTGATTGCACACATACTGTGTGCACACACACACAAGCTCATATTCACACACTACTTTAGCTGTGAATAACAATAATGCAGTAAGGTCTCAGTTTCTCAGTTTCAGCTTGGGGACCTGACAAACCTTTTCCACTCTGACTCACTGGCTCTTTCTGTATATGTCTGTGTGTGTGTGTATGTGTGTGTGTGTGTATTCCAAAAGAAACAGTAAGTTTGTGAATGTGTGTGTGTGTGTGTGTGTGTGTGTGTGTGTGTGTGTGTGTGTGTGTGTGTGTGTGTGTGTGTGTGTGTGTGTGTGTGTGTGTCTGTGTGTGTAGTCAAGTAGACTGTCAGACGTGAATTGAGAAAAACAAGACTCCTGAGAAAGAGAGTTTTCATTGCAGACATACTGTACACATCCACACATCGCTCTTAAGAGCACTGCTGTCTGGTTAGACATGCATCTCCCTCCTACTGCTTTGTACATGACACTTAGCATAATGAAAAAGTCTGACATGATGACTCGTCTCTTTTCTAAACAAGGTATCTCTGCTGCTACCTGCCTTTCCTAACGCTCTCTCCTTTACTCTTTCTATCATTGCCAACTTCTCTCTTTCTTCTCCCACCACACAGGGGAAGCGAGGGAACAAGCAAGGAAACCAGAAGGAAAGGGGACTATATGTGTTACTGTACCACTTAAGGAGTGGCAGGGACAGAGGGGAAAAGGGGAGGCATTTTAGGGCACTTTTTGGCCGTTTCTGTTAAGAAGAAAGGACTAAGGACTAGGGGAGGAAGACGAAGGAAAGGAAAGCAAGAGAGGTAGGAAAGGGGGAAGAATTGGTTGGCTCTGTGCTATTCCCCTTGAGTCACCCTCCCACCTCCCTCCGCCTTCCCTCCCACGGGTCTTTCCAAACTCAATACACATTTTCCAGAGAAAGCAAAAAGGAGAGACAGACAGAAAGAGAAAGCTAAGATTGGATAGAGGAGGGGTCCTCTCTCTCTTTTTCTCTCTCCCCTCTCTTTCTCACCGTCCTTGTCGACACTATCTCCCAGGGAGTAAAGGAAACAAGGTCTCTTTTTCTTTGTAATCTGCTTGAATAAGGGAAAGGCAGCAATTCTCATTTCTTTTCTCTCTCACACACACACACACACACATATTCTAATATGAGCAGGGATAAAAAAAAGTTTAAAATGGTAAGGGGGGAGTAGATAGAGAGAGTCAGTCAGTGAGAAATCAAGACACATAGAGATTTAGGAAGGCAGTAAGAGACAGCGCACAGAGAAAAAGAGACGCTGAGGATGCTGGGACAGGGAATTGACAGTACAATCCAAACTGAAAGAGTGGCTGAGTAAGGGAATATGGGACAGCGTGCTTTTATGGAAGGAAGTGTGTGTGATAGGTGTGTGTGCATATGTGTGTGTCATGGGACAGAAGCTTCCTGCAGGAACTGACACACACAGCAGTTCTAGTGAGCCACCCAGGACCTCAGTCAGCACCCCCCTTAACACGCACACTCAGATACATCAGATACACACACAGACATAAAGCCCCCGGAGGAGAGTTAGCACAGGTCTGAATAAGGAGGGGGGGCAAGGCAGGGAGGGTTCAGTACGTCATCAACACCCCAAGGGTCATTCTTTCCTACCCCTGTATCCCTGTAGAGCTGAACGAGAGACACGGCAGGAGAGGTAGGGAGAGAGATAACTGCTTATTTACCACATTCAGCAGTATCTTATTTCTCTGCTGGGATCTAGTCAGAGGAAGTCTTTAACTGTACTCTGATAGGCTGCAAACCAGAGCAGAAAAACTAGCTGCAGCTGACAAACACCTACATCAGTCAGGCTTTTTTTTAACCACAGTTTAAAAAAGTGTATAATGTGATCTAAACTGTGCAATAGTAACAAAAGTGTGAAAAGTATCAATGGACCTGACGTGCTATGAGTTAGTATATTCAGCCTGCAGATGCACTATGTTTTGCCCTTTAAGCTCTGGCTCATTACCTTTAGAAAAAATAATGTCCTTAATTACTCGCTAAAAGCGATGCTCTTCCAGTCATCAGTTTATGTCTCACCATTATGATCTGCGGTATTATAGCTAATCGATTTATCTTTATTTTCTACAGGTTTCTGGTTCTAAAATGTCGAAGTGTTTAAAAAGAGTGAAGTCAATATCTATGTACTTTGGAAACATTGAAAGATATCACATGGGATTTGCTGACTTTGTGCCTTTGCTGAAATTCTGTTGACTAACTTCAAAATCAATTAACAGCAATAGATTTATTAATCAATCATTGAAACGCTTTTACTTGTGGAAGATTATATAGCTTACGTAAAATTGTCCCATAAGGTAAAAAAAGTCTATTTAATAAGGATTTATATGTGTTGTATTTTAAGTGGTTAATATGAAAGACATCCACTGAATTCAATTAATTGTAATTCATTTTTACACCATTTTTGACTCAATTCAGTAATTTCTTCTTTTAACATGAACTCCAGAATACAGTTGGTTCAGCGATTGCGTTTTCCATCCAAGTTAGATGGCAAGTAAAACTTCTTTTTCAGAATGGTAGAGGAGAGGAAAAAGAAAAGGGAGGGAGGGAGAGAAATGGAGCTATAAGTTTGGAGAAGAGGCATAAAAAAAAACAAGAAAAGAACAAAAAGAGAAGGCATACCATCTCTCTGACTTCCTCCCAGGATATCACCAGACCACAGAGTACTGAAAAAGCACACAAATCTCTCTTTTGTCCCTCCTCCACCCATCTCTCTCTTTCTCCATATCCCCTTTGTCATCTCTCTTTCCATTCAGTTTGACTCCTGGGACCAGTGAAAGCTCTTTTTCCTTCCACATCTCCCACTCATTCCCTCTTTCTCTCTTATATATACTGGTTTTTGCTTCTCCTAATATCCTCAACAAGCCCTCTATCCTAATTACGTCAATGTTCACTCTCCCTATCTTTTCCTTCCCTTCCTTCTTGATTTCCCTCTGAGCAGGCTGTTATACACCATGTGGAATTGATATTAAACAAAGTGTCTGTCTGTGTGTTTGTGTGTGAGAGGGACATATAGACTTAGACCCCATGGTGTGGATCTGACAGCTAACTGGAGCTGTGTTGCAGTATGCAGTGTGCGTCTGTGTGTCTGTACACTAACCTGTCTGGACAGTTGATTCATCCCAGGCCCCTCCACACTCTGAAGACTCCCCCTCTTCTACCGCTGAGGAGAAAGAAAGAGAGAAAGCAGGAAAGATTCATTTAAATGGAGGTTTATCATTTTTTTGTCAGTGACTAAAACTTCAAAAAAATCATTTAAAAGGCTTTTTAATTATAAGCACAAGGCTTAACTCTCCTTTGCAGCTGAAAACGTTCATAGATTTGAATATACAAACATTTGTTTTGATAACTATAACTTGTTAAAGCTATTCTGAATTAGTTACAGCTTTTCAGTCATGCTTTGCTGCTTTATTTTGGGTTAAGTGATAAATTAAAGCTTGGTTTAAGCTTCAGGATTGTCTACAGAACAACCTTGGAGACATCACCACTTGCTTAAAGTCATTTTTACATGTACTTTTCAATACATTGATTAATTATGAAATAAGAGCCCGACCGATAAAACGGCCAGCCGACATTAGCTTATCCAGTGACTACCGTATTGGCTAGTCTTATCTCAGATATGTTCCGATATTACTCGATTTATTCACCAGTCAAACAGCATTTCATTTGAGTTTCATTGTATTACACTAGCTGTTCTCTACCACCAGTAGAGGGTGCTATATGGATTACAACAAGCAATATCACTCTCCAGAGTGTCAAGCGGTGACGCACGTACATGAACAGTTGCTATCGAGTTGAGTGATCTTTCTTTGTTATATATCTACAATAACTGCATTTGAGAGATCAACGCAATACATGTGTAAATGTATATCTATCTATTTCATAGATCTAAGAAATATATCGGCCGATATATCGGTATTGTTTTTTTTCTTCCAATATCTATATCGTTATCGGCCCCAAAAATCGTATATCGGTCAGAACCTAAAAATAATAAGCTTGTTTTTATCAATAAACAGAGGCAGACTGGCGCATATGATACATCTAACACCAACGTTTTCCTCGGGCAGAGACACATCCCCATTAAAATAAAAAATCTTGTGTGTAGTGCAGCCTTATTTCACAATGGGAGCTGGGTAAAGGGTCATTCTGCGCTGCACGCCCCATGTATGGAGGCTGAAGTCCTCCAAAGGGCTCCTTTCCAGCATGTCATTCCCCACTCTCTCTGTCCCTGATTGCTGACTGTATCCATGTCCTGTCTCTTAACAAAGGCATAGAAGGCCAAAAATACAAAAACCTTGAACAAGTGATTCCTTGATGTTGTCAATAAACATGTTCTTGAATAAATGAGGAGGTCTGATTCTGATTTGCAGTGATTGTTTCTGTTGTTAACAAATCTGTCTAAAAATGTTATCCATATTGTTCTCTACTGTTGTAGCTCCTGTAAGGATGTTAAATTTGTTTCGTGAAACCTCTAAAAATAAACCTGGGAAGCAACAAGTATGCAGGTATAGGCAGTGACACAGTCCTGGGATCTCTGTGAAATACACACAAACACACAGAGCTGATCAGAGCTGGAATGTGACACTGACTTCCCGGGTACAACAGGAAGGAGGGAAGTACAGCTGGCACACAAACAGGAAATGGCTGGAGCCACCACACAATGGGGTTTCCTGTGCATTCCCTCCCCACCACACGATTCATAAATCACACTTACTCACCTTTGTCTCTGATCTCTAAAAACCGTAGTTCTCATCCTGCTCTCTCCTTGACCCCCACCCTTCCAACTCTTTGTATCTGTACCCATGTTTCTTACTCTACATCCTCATCGGTTCCCACTTGACCCCACCCCCCCCCCCATCCTCACAGTTTGGCAAAGTCGAAACCTCAAATGAAAACAAGAAGCAATAAATCAGAGAAGTGTTCCCTTTTAAAGCAAAACAAACTGTACAGAACTAACATGAGTCAGTAAAGGAAACTTTAAAAAGAAGGGTCCCTACGTCATCAAGTTCTTTGGTATGGCACTCCTCGGATAAGTGGAGGAAAATGATGGATGGATGGATGGATGTTTCAGTAATGATAGAATAATATTTATGTAAAATAATAAGATAACTTTATGTTGAAGGGATTTTTTTCTTCGTCTCTTAACAAAATGTGTTTTTTACGAGCAGCTGCATAAAACTGCTGTTTGGTCTGAGACACTTAACACCACATAATGATACATAAACCAACAGGGCAGGTCAGACCTTTTACAGGTTACCACACTTCAGCTGTAACAAGATGAATGTAATAATGGCACTGATAGTGATCAGCTGTTTGAGGTCTATAACAGCACTAAGGTACACACAGGCATCAGTTACCTTTACTTAATACCACTAACACTATTGGTGCTTTAGAAGCCGTCCAAGACTTTATAGCTACATACCTAATTATGTGTATTTCCATTCTTCCTTTAAGCCTGGACTGGGAATAATGAAATTATATTGGGTATTCCTGCCAGTCTTATCATTAATACTAAGATCTCTTGAATGAACAGAACTGTTATTCATATCTGCATTGCCAAATGTTAAAGTGAACTCCAGTAAAATTAAAAGCATGCTTGTGAAAGTAAGCTGCCAAACCTTGAGGATTTTATATGAAAGTGTTCAATGACTGACTGAATAACTGAATCAGCCATAAAGACTAAAAAAACAACAACCCAGGTCAGGCTTCAAGCAGTCTGGAACCTCCCTTTGAGAATCCGAGGTTGGAGCTGGTTCTGCAGTAATGACCAGATGTTGACCACAGTGTACTAATAACAGACTAATGGATCCCTCGACAAACACATTTGCACACACATTACAACACACAGATATATGCACTTGAGATGGACCCACACAGGAGTTTGAAGGCTGTGCATGTGCCTGGACTGAAACAAGCGGGGATAGAGACCTCCCACCAAGACTACATGACTGCCAAACACAGCAGACAGAAACAGATGAGAGAAGGTATAGGAAGAGAAAACCAGAAGAAAAACAGAGGGCTTTCTCTGAGCCAGTAAGAAAATGTTTTACTTCAGAAGACCCAAAGCAAAGCACGGAAAGCACAGAATATAAAGAGTGTCTGAAGTTTCGGGAGTCAGAGGTCAACCAAGACGGACCAGCTAAGGTGCCAGCAAGACAAAAACACACTGCACAAACTTTGGCAAAGTAATTCAGCAAAAGAGTGTCTTACAACAAGAAGGGCAACAGACCGATTACATTGCAAAGGACATGGTGCAATTCAAGCGGTTGAAATAGATGGCAAACTACTTTTTACAATTTTGGACCCAGCATTCAGCCTGCCGAGCCTACTTTAAAATGCTCTCGTAATAGTTTTTGTTGGTCTTTGTGCATTATTCAAAACAGTAAATCCTGTAGGTCACTTTAAAATTGTTTACACATGCATTGCTTGATCTCAATACTTGCTCTGTTTTAGTGTTTCAGTGTTTTTGTATTATATTTTCTTAAATGATTTTAATTGATTTCATCAATAAATAATTTGAATATGTTTTTTTGTTGTTGATAACATTAACACAATCTAATATATTTAACAAAAGAGAAGATAGTACAATACAAGACTTTTACAAACACAATTTTAGGTCGAGATATTTTTTTTTGTTAAAATCACAAACCCCCTAGTCATCTATCATTATTTTAATTAGAAAAAAATATGGTGCTCTGTACATTTTCCCTGCCAATTTGACGTATCACCACACAACTAAAGGATTCCTTTTTTTTTTTTTTTGATTATTTTTTGGGCTTTATTTGAGAGATAGGACAGTGGATGGAGTCAGAAATCAGGGAGAGAGAGAGAGTGGGGAATGACATACGGGAAAGGAGCTACCGGGGCGCCCGCCTGGAAGACCAACAGCCTCCATACATGGGGGGCGCGCACTAACCACTGCACCAACAGCGCCCCACAACTTCATGATTCCTCATGGTGGCACTAATGACATGAATGAGGGTCACTTGAATGGAGGTATATTGGCCAAAGAAGAAGGCGACAGTGGGATCAAGAAGAAGACAGTGGGATGACAACTTACAGCGGTGAGAAGTATGTTGAAGCTTGAGAGACGTGAATCTGACATCAAATTGCAGTGAATAAATACATTAATCATGCACTTTAATTTTTTAGGGCGATTAAATATTCTTTAATTAATCGGATACCTTGATGTATCATTACATAATTGTCTTGAAATGTATCAATTATTGCAGAATTGCTGTAGAGTGATCATTTCAGTGGGCCTTGTTTGATGTATAGTATTTTGAGTTACCCTGCGTTGACATGGTGTCTCACTGATGTAAAGCGGGGAGGACAACTGTTCTTCCAACTACAAAAAAGAATATTTATCACTTCAGCACAAATTTCCAAATCTAAAATTGAAATCAATAGTTAAATACAAGAAGTGTTCCCTGCTGTGACCACACTCTGCTGGAAGCAGGCTTTTCTGGTCTTGATGTGACAGGGATTCTCAGATTTTTCCTCTAACAAATATAAAACAGTAAATTATCATCAAGCTCGTTTTCTTTTGGTTGTTTTGAAGCTTTTAGGAATTTACAAAATGACTTCATGTGCGGGTAACTCTGCCTCTTCCCATTTTTCCTTATTTGACTGTTGGGAATATAGCGTGTTTCATTAGACGAGAATACATAGCTTTATTTAGATCCCCTATCCTCCCTCTGTCTCTCCTCTGAGACACACACACACACCGTTACTGTGAACCCTGCACACAACAGGGGGTCGGTGGGGTATAAGTGTGAAGTGAATGGTTGTTTGGGAGGGGTCTGACATGCTTACACATCTACAACTGTGTCTATAAGAGAGAGTATATACAATACATGTATGTAGACCTGTAGGCAAGTCCAATTAAAAAATAATTGCATTTAGAAAGACAACTGATGTATTTTTGTCTGAAAAGAAAGAAAAAGCAAGAGATCCATTGCTCGATCTTCTTTTCTGCCTTTGGATCATCTTTGTGCTTAATTAGCTAAAAAAAAAAACATGTCAACAAAAGACTTCATTTCCATTAGGCAACCTCCTTTCAGGAACTAGGAGTGAAGAACAAAAAAACAAAAAGTAAAAATACTTTTTTTGAATATTTGGTGTGTACTGGAATACTAGGAATGTACAAAGCCTACCTGTAGACAATGCAAACTCTCTCTTTCTCACACACACACGAGCAAAATTAAGTCATGCCTTTGCACTAGCATTATGACTATAATAAAAAAATATTTGCACTGTTGTTGTCCTTGTATACATACGCACACAAACACACTGTTATGCATTATTACGGAGCAGTACATCCGAACATCTACGTCTCTACTTTTTCCTCTGTCTACCTCCTCTTCCTCCTGAATGTACAACTCCAAATATTATATTTAGCACTTTGAGATTTTTTCCAAAAATGTATACGTATTATTAGTATTATTTGCTCCTCTTTCCTTGGTAACTTTTCTTTACTGTTTCCCATTGTTTGTGATCTCCATATCCTGCCATCTTTTTTCTTTATTACTTATCCCTTGTCCACTACTCATGCCTCATGTTTGTTCAAACATCCTTCCATCCTTTTGTGGTCACACATTCTCTGTCTCTCCTCAACACTACACATTCCCACTTGCTCTTTTTCTATCTTTGTCCCTCCTTCTCCTTTGTCCCATGAAAGCACTTATAGCCTCAATAAGAAAGCCCTTTGTCTTTTTTCTTCCTAAACAACACATGCACGCATGGTATCAGGGCCATTTATTCCCAAGGCAGACCAAAGCTCTGGTGTTCCCAGATCTCTCTGACGAGCGGGTCACTCTGGCCAATCACGCATTGGCCAGGCGGCCCAGAGAGGCGGGATATGGGTCAGTGTAGCCAATGATACGCTGGTTCTTAGCCCGGAGGGACAGGCTGATTGACAACTGGTGCTGGACAGAAGTCAAGAGGGTAATTGTCATCTGAATCTCTATCTCTCTCCCTTTCTCTCTCTTTATCTGTCTGTCTCTCTCATCCCAGACACTTCTTATACTTCATCCCTCCTCCTTTTCTGTCTCCCTGCCTCTCCCCCTTTTACTTCCCCTCTTCAACCCATTTCATAGCTCCCACCTCCCCTCCCCAACCCGCTTTCTCCTATCCAAAGGGACTCTCTCATTGGCTGCCCCTCCTATCCCTCAGGAATGACTTTGTGATGCTACTGGCCGAGGTCTGATGCCAATCTCCATCCCCAGCCTGCCCCCTGGGAAGCCCCCTAACTTCAACGGCCTGTGTCAAGCATACACACACACATAAACAAGTAGTTCTAGTCAGGGGACGGGGACGGAAGCTGATTAACCAAATACTTTTATCAGCAGTAAAACCGCTCTCTCTGCCCGCCTGCATTCTGAACAAAACAGCCTTAAAACATGAAACACACACACAGACACACATCCCAAGCACTGAGCCATTGGCCAGAAACACCAAGCTAGTCTGGGGCTTGGGACATTATGAGTGTGTGTGTGTGTGTGTGTGTGTGTGTGTGTGTGTGTGTGTGTGTGTGTGTGTGTGTGTGTGTGTGCGTGTGTGTGTGTGTGTGTGTGTGTGTGTGTGTGTGTGTGCTTTTGTTTGTGAGTGTGTGTAAAGGGACAGAGGTAGCAGAGGGCTTAGATGGATGGCACAGAGAAAGAACAACAACCACACAAAGCCTGGCGGACAAGCTTCATCGCCCTCTCTATCTTTCTCTTTCTGCTGTCTCTTTTTTCTACTCTTTCCCTCTCTTCTCCACTTATCGTTCTTCTCCTTCCCTTCCTCTCTTCTGATACAAACTGTTCCAAATATCTGATTTTAATTTTGTTGTGTTTGGCAATTTTCTCCTTCATCATCATGACTTTTGCCTTCTGTCACTGATGGTTGTCATCTTAAACGTACAGTATGTAAAATCCGCCGCTAGGGGGCTCTCACTATCAAAACAATAACAAAAGATGACGTCGAGATTCGCAGGGTATTATGGGAGATAACCTACAGTCTATGGAGAAAACGAACGAACTCCATGTTGAATCAATATGAACGGGCAAAACCGACCTGAGAAAGACAATATGTGTACTGACGATGTATCCAAGTATAATTTACATGAAGTTTTTTATCACAGCAGCACATACAGCAACGGAACGGCAGCTTTCAGTAGCAGCTAGCGCTAGCTTAAGCCGCGGTCTTTGACGTAACATCCGGTGTTTCCTTGACAACGATCAACATTTCCTGTCTATCGTGGCGGCCGCCTACAAGACACGTACCGTTACAACTATAAAATTAGGGTTTCTCTGGCTTTGATAACTTTTGGAAATATTTGAGGTGATGTAAGTACTCAACTAAAAAATATATATAACATGGGTTTAGTCCATTTTTAATTGAAGTTAGATATTTTAATGTAAACATTATCATGCAATTCTACATACTGTACCTTTAACCATCCTCATCTCTTCAATCATTTTGCTGTTCGCACCTCCTCTCTTTTTTCTGGTTGTATATGAGGTAATTGTAGTTATGCTGTTCTGTCCAGCTGCGTTGCTATGCAACTTCACCCACATCTCAAAACTCAACCCCAATAATATAAGATAACAAAAAACAATTGCTCACTGACTTTTCTTAATGTGCAGCTTCAAATGACAAAGGCTTGCGCATAAAAAAAAAAAACACACATTTGAATGATGAAAGTTAAATGAATCACTTAACACGTGAGAAACTAAATGATTTCATGCTTTTATGTTTCATACACCACTGTTGGTAAGACTTGAATGGTGGATCAAATCTCACAATCATGACTCAAATAACCTGTTTAAAAAACTTACATACACATGCTTTTCAAAGTAGGAGCTGCATATTAACACAACAAATTCACCTCTCTCAACATGTTCAGAGCAGAACTCCTGTTTTTACGCACACACCCTCACTGAAACAAGCGCAGAGTTGATGTTCAGGGCCAAACAACACAGCATGAGATTAAAGAGCCTCTCTGATCCGACATTTGTTTTTCTGTCTGTCAGAGACAGTGTGGCGGGAAGAGGAATCAATAGCAAGAGAGACATGAAGTGAAGAGGCAGGAGAAGAGAGAGCAAGGGGTATGGGGGGGGGGGACAAATGAAAAGCTACAAAGATAGAAGAGTAAAAGAAAGGAAGTAAAGAAGGTCAGAGGAGGAGATAAAGGGTTGAGAGAGAGGTGAAGATGAGAGCACCAGTGAGGAGAAGGTTGATAGGTGAAGGAGGGCAGCCAAGGGGAGAGAGATAAGGAGTAGGACAGAGAAAGAGAGGGCAGGAGGAGAGGGAGAGCATTTCTCTGGAGTACATCGACTCTGGGGAAGGATCCAGAAATAACTGAACTAGAAGTTCCCCCAGCAGCCTCCGCTCACCATTACTGACTGGGACACAGTCAAGTAAAGACTACAAGTTCATCATGAGAAGAGCACAGTACAACACAGCATCGAATGGTATGCTATACCTTTGATAAGGTATAGGAGATAAGGTGCATGCATATTAACACACAGAAACCCACCCACATACACACACACACACACACACACACACACACACACACACAAAGACGTAGAGTATACGAACAACAGGAGCAGGATGGGTGGAACTGAAGGGTGGAGGTTGGAGGATGGAGGGAGGGGATCATAATTGCCTTCTCTTGTAGTACAGGCTGGGGAGTGCTTTTTGACTGAAGACACCGATTTCACACTAAGGCATTATTTAGCTTGATACAAAGTTGATTAGGCTGTACAGGAGGAGAGAGAAAAGAGAGAGAGAAAGAAAGAGACGGAGAGGAAAAGGGAAATAAACAGCTTTGTGTCACGCTGCATCGCTGGCGGATAGATTAACTTGCTCGTCACGCTCCTTCTGGGAGTAACAAGAAAAATATACACACAGTGCGTGTGCGCTCGGAGCGTGGCTGGTTGTGTGTTTGTTTGCGTTGACGTTAAATCAAGCATCTTTTCCTAAATGCAAAGTGTAGGTGTCATTTTTTAGAAGTAATCTTTTTCTATTTTCTTTTATTTATTCATATTTGTTGTAACGTTTTAAAACTGTAGCTTGCTTTGAGTCGGCCTGATATCTTCTTTGGTAAACAATCGGAGAATTTAATTTTTCAGTCAAATATTAATTGAAAGCTGCATTTGTAAGTCTGCTTCTACATTTTGCTGAAGTACACGTGGATAAATCTAAAAGCTGAAAACTTAAGAGTGACCCAGTTCAAGACTAGTTTTAATTCCAAGCTCAGAATGATCAATATGTTTAGCTTCTTGTGACAAAGAAAAGTCAATAATATTTTTCCAAAGTTAGACTATGGGTCTTAGGCAGACTGAACTTCTGCATTTTTTAACTTTGGTCTGAAGACAAACACACACACCTTCTCACCATGCAATCTCTTATTCTCTTTCTACACCACCACCTTCCCACCAACACTGTATTCCTAATTCATTCTGTCTTCATGCAGCCATAAAGCTTTTATTAGGAGTCAGACAAACCGGAGAGGACACCACCTCGTTCTTTTCTGCTGCTGTTGTTTCAGCACAGAACACATAAAGTCACCCTGGCTTTTCTGAAACTGCTCGTGCAGACACAGAAGTGCACATTTGCTCTGCTACATTCAGCAAATATTTCCTCAAAGTATTATTTCTTTAGAAATATACGGAGGAAAGAGATGATGATGAAACAAAAGATTTTAACCGTAGACACTGAACACAGCAGAGTTTTGATGAATGAAATGTTCTAGTCTCTCTTATCTCTGCTGTACTACAACTGTAACAACTGCGACTGCAAAAAGCAACACGACATCATCTCCCATGAGGAATGCAGGCAGACCATTAAAGCAATAAATAATTGCTTCCTCTTTTTGAGGCTAAATGACCCTTGAACAGCAGGTACTCTGACTCCCACCATATTGTTTTTATTAGTTAGCTAGTTGTTAAGGGTTGTCTCGTTGGCAATGAATGTCCATGTTTTAAGGAGGCCGATCTTCTGAAAGAGTCCTGAAGGGAGGGGTATATTTATTCAACTTTTTAGTTCAGTCATTAATAAACGTACTTATGAGACTCGTGTCCAAAGGCTTCAATCGACCTCATGTGAGGTGTAATTGCTCATATGCGTCTGAATCGGTTCATGAAAATCATGAGAATGGCAATTTATTTATTTTTGCAATTTAACCCGCTTTGCTCTTTTAAGCATTGAAACAATCTTTAAAAATGAACTTTATTATTACTTGTGGCTTATAAGAGAAGTTTGGGAACAGTGGAAAAAACCCACACGACTGTATCTGCTAAACATTTCAACTTGAAAAGAGAATTTAGTATTAAGCTAGAATAACTCATTAAACTGAATACTTGAAAGGATTTACATATTACTGATGATGAACATCATGTGGAGAAATAAAAACTAATAAAGAAACTCTTGTTTTCTTTCACAATGTTTCTTTTCTTTCTTACTCAGTTCAGAATCTCTCGCTTTCTTTTGCTTGCGTATTCGGTCCTGCTCTGTGTCTTGCTCCATTGTGTGTCTCCCAGCAGGGCGCCCTTGCCTTTTGACTGGGAGGTGAATGGAAAGGAGTTAGAAAAACCAACTGAAGACTCAAGCACTAAAAAGAGGCATTGGTAGGTCTATAGCGGGGTGCACTGCAAAGACCCGGCAGAGTGTTCAATAAAAAAGGAACACAACACAAGCAGCTTGTTCTGTTGGAGAGTCCACGCTCTGAGGACAATGCACATTAGTCTGGGGCCACGGTCTGAGTGTGTGTGTGCAAAAAGCAAGCACACATACAATGAATGGAAACAGAAAAACCTAGGCCTGGATTCTACTAATGCTGCTGAAAGCGGAAAATCTTACATTCAGACACTGAGCTGTTAAGAAATGACTGTCAAACACAACTGGATTAGAAAAAGTAAACAAAAAAAAAACATGTACTCGGTCTGAAAACCTGACTGGACTGCAGTGACTTTTGACCTGGCCTTACGCTCAAACTCAGGAGGTTATACGAGGTCAGATCAGAGGGCATAAAGATCTAAGAATCTTCACACTAACACACAAACACACACGCACAATTTTTTCCATTTCCCAAAAGTCATTCTTTTATCAACAGCAGTGTGTGTGAGTGTGTGTGTGTGGGTCTCAAAGTGAGCAAGGCCTGGTATAATATAAATATATAATGCATCAGCCAGGTGTGCAGAGGGGAGCTGCTAATTGCCCCCACCACTAATGTTTAATGTACAGAAAAGGTGGAAGACGGAGAGGAGGGGGGGTATTTGAGGGAGGGAGGAGGGAAGAAGGCAAAGAAGAAGGGAGGAAAGAGAGACGGGACATCATGCATGAGGTTTCAGGAGAGAGAGGAAAGGTTGAGGAGGACATGAGCAAGAGTAAGAGGCAGTGAAAGCACAAATGAAAAGCCCTTACCCGTGTTATATTGTTCTTAAAGTTATAGCATTTCCAAAGAATCCTTTATTTTTCAAAGCTAAGATATTTTTCCTATGAAAAAAATAAATTAACTTAAAATAGGAAATAAAAAAGGTCCTGACACCTGGAATCATTTCTTCATGCAAATAATGTGTAAAAGAAAATGTACAGGAAATGGCCAATAAACCTCAAAAAGCAGAGCGTTGCTTAAATACTACGACTGTGATTTCATTCTTTGGGTTATTTGAACTGACTCTAATCAACACCAATTGGCAATGTAATGACATGTCAGTGATACTGTGTTGTGTTTGGTATAATTTGTTATTAACATTTAATATAGTTTTTTTTATTATTAATTAATTGATTGAATCATCAATACCTCCTTAGTAAAAGGGTTGAGTGATGTCTGTCGACAATGTCCATGAAACATCACAATGAACGTTGACATTTTTGTTTTGGAGATACAGAAGTGTTGAACTTTGTTTTTTTTCGTTAGCAGCATGGCAGGCTGGAAACCTTACAAACCATGCCTCAAAACAACCAGAGAG
Source organism: Tautogolabrus adspersus (assembly GCA_020745685.1). Taxonomy (NCBI): domain Eukaryota; kingdom Metazoa; phylum Chordata; class Actinopteri; order Labriformes; family Labridae; genus Tautogolabrus; species Tautogolabrus adspersus. The sequence goes on from CM036539.1 coordinate 6,150,878, forward strand.
CACCGCAATAAAGTGGAGAAAGATGATAGAAGCAGAGGGCACTGTGAAGTGGGACAGTCTAAGTCAGCAAAACCACTTTGGAACCTGACCGTGGTGATGTTATGTTACTACTGGCTCTGGGATTTTGTAACTAAATATAAAGCCCCTCATGCATTGCCTGTTCAAGGTGGGATATCTAGGTCCCTGTTACGCCTCTTCTGCGATGTAAGTTGATAAGGTGGGAGGAAGTTGTTCTACCCCTGAGCCAGCATTGGAGGAAGTAACAGAGGCGTAAGTTGAGCAGGATAAAAGTGTAACATTGGAGACGGCAGGGCAGCTCTGCTTTGTGTGCGTGTTCATGTGCATGATAAAGTGTGTAAACCTCTCCTGTATGTTTACACATCATCCGTCTCCTTCTTCCACAACTCCGAGGCAATTTAAAATCACACACCAGGACATCAATATTACATCATCCCAAAGAAAATGTGAAAGTCCAAAGGCTTAATGGGGGCGGAAAAAGGAACAACATCCCGGCAAATACAGGGGGGCAAAAATTGGTTCCCAGGTTTCACAATCTTTTGATAATAGAGAGCTTTGTGGTTGATGACGGTACCCGACTAGGTAACCATTAAGATTCAACAAAAGACAACAGGTACTACAGGACATAAACCTAGCCTAACATCCCAAACTGAACAGACAAATACACCGAAGGAAGTTCAAAGAAACATAAGCAGGTTCATAGAGAACTTAGAAAGGGCAACTGTTCCCTAAAACTAAAACATGGTGGGGGAATACTGGATTGGCAATCTAGGTCTGGATTGTGTGTTTGCGTGTGCATGCGTGCGTGTGTGGTCACAACAGCATCATCTTTCTCTTCTTAAAAGCTGAGGCCATGGGCATGTTCTGAGCCACACTGTGCGTGTGTGTGAGTCTCAAGAGGGGTGTGTGTGTTAAGGTCCAGTGAGTTTGCAGCTCACAAACGTTGCTAGCTAAGCCGCTGCAATGGCACAGTCCTGGCCCATGACAACCTGTTCTTACACACCTTCACACACACGTACATGCACAACTGCACCAGGCAGACCACTGATAAGGAGCTGTCACTGGCATACATACACCTCACTGTGGGACTTTACAAACACACACTCCAACCATCAAATCTAAACGTTACAACCTGAGGATATTCCCTTCTCCATAATTTCAAACTAAATCTAATTTTTGCATCAATTAATCAATAAGGTTTCACTCCCAAGTGGAAAAAATATCTTCACCTTCAAGTCTTCACCCTACAACACTGTCATTACCAGGACACATTTATTTGAATCTTGAGTACAGCAGTACTGTAATAGATCTGTGTGAACACACATTCTAAAAAGATGACACTATCAAACTGTGTTTTTTTTAACTTAATGGTAATGTTTGAAGCTGTAGGTAGTGGTGTTGGTTATAGGAGAGCATCAGTATTTCGTCCACCTCATTCATTCGAGTCAAGTCAAAGGCTCTGCTGCCTCTATGAAGAAGCAAATATTTCTGGTCTCTTATCAACATCAGAAAGGTTTACATCAGAAGGTCAGACAAAAAACTAAGTATATTGTTTTTTTATTTTGGGGCTTTTTGTGCCTTTATCTAGAGATAGGACAGTGGACAGAGCCAGAAATCGGTGAAAGAGAGAGTGGAGAACGACATTCAGGAAAGGAGCCTGGGTCAGATTCAAATTCAGGCCACCCACTTGGAGGACTATAGCCTCCGCACACTGGTCTGTGTCGCTATGTATCCCAGCACAGCTTGCAATCAGCTTGCAATACACAATGAATGAGGATGAATTTTCAATCGTCAGGTCGCGTACATTGTGTGATTGTGGCGTCTGCACTCGCGGATAAGACGGTTGCCTGTGTCTGCATGTTATACTGGTATATTGGTTGCACCCGTATACAGGACGCAGACAACTTTTTAGGTAAAAAAGAGGTATTAAAAGTGCGTCTTAGACATCGGATTTTATGGTATATAGTTTTATATAAGTTAAAGTTTGACTGCACTCCCCATTTTTTCTTAACTTTATTGCAGGTGTTTACATGCCATCAGTTATTTATGTTCATTCTGCCACATTTTATAGAAAACACTCCAAAAATGTGAATAGGCCTTTTTCACAGCAGAAATGTTCACTTGTGACAGTAAGAACAGTAGCTGGTGTTACTAATAACGTAAATGATCACCCCATGACAATGTGACATTGAGAAAACTTGCACAATCCTTACACCACAGCACCTAAACTGAATTCAGCCTGATTTTGTACCTGTGCGTTATACTGTCATGTCAAAATGTGTTCCATATCAATGACCTTCTCTACTTAGTGCTGCTCTGCCCTGAGTCTTCAGTTGCGTAGTAATTTGGATCTAATTGGGTCCAGATCAACATGAGTCAAATTATGTTCATTGCATTATACTGCTGGGCTCCACCAATCAACAATTACATTAGCTTGTTTTGTCCCGCAAGAAGAAAAAAAACTCAAATCCACCCCCTGCTGAGGAGTCAATGGAAATCTAACAAAGCTCTCAAAAAGCCATTTAATGGTTGAGCGAGCTTTAATGCAAAGCCAATACCAGCTTTTATACAGGAGGTACTCATTGTGGCTGTACACACACTATTTGTAGCAGCACAAACAAAACCAAGATAAGCTGTTAAATCTTTAGTATCAATAAAAGCAAAAAGGTATTAACAGTGCTTTCCGACACTCACACACTCAGATGTACCTGCAGAAAACACACATTGTTGCCTCCAAGTAATCCAAGCCACATGTGTAGGGTCTGTGTGTTTTATAGGAGCCACTCGCCCTATGAAAGAGTGTGAGCTCTGCCAAAGGGTGACATTAAATTTTGCTGATGGTAAAGCCAGATGGGGAGAGAGAGGCAGAGAGGGAAAGACGAAAAGGGACAAGAGTGAGAAAGAGGAAGAGAAATGAGAGATACACTGTACTTCACTATAGGCACGCCTCGACGTCTCTCATATTGATGCTTCCGTCTGACACTGGAACAAAGCTGGGTTACAAAATGACAAAAAGTAGTCAATTAAATTGTCATTGACCTTGCACACATGACCTTCCGTTTGGAGTGGTCAATGTTATTTGGCCCTTGTAGAAATATAATAATTAGATTCAGGAGCCACCAGACTGGATTGTAACTTGATGACATTTCCCATCCCAATTAATTTTTACCCACATTTGGTGAGTTGGCGGTTGTTAATTTCAAGTCTTGAGCAGTTAATTGACAATAACTTTAACTCCAGGCAATGAATAATTACTATCCCGGAGTTTCCTATTACATTTAAACCCCATACTTACAGGAATTATCTTGCAGCCCGAACCAGAGTCAAATGGCGCTTTTATACTGCCAGTTCAAGGCTGAATGTTTACACCCCTGATGTGCCTCGTCTGCAATAACACTCAAGACGCGAAAATCATTGGGCAAAGTCATTCCACCCATGATCCGCCATTGGAGGTAGTAACAGAGGCGGAATAGGGGGAAAACGGTGGCAATGTGTAACACTGGAGATGGCAGGGTGGAACAGCACTTTGTGTGTGTGTGTGTGTGTGTGTGTGTGTGTGTGTGTGTGTGTGTGTGTGTGTGTGTGTGTGCGTGTGTGCGTGTGTGTGCGTGTGTGTGTAATGCTCCCTACATGTGTATAAACTGTGGTTCTCTGGATTCTGATAGGCCATAATTTAATGTTGTTTTATATTTCAATATATCCACAAAACAATTCTAAAACCACAAGGGGGGGGGGCTTTATTGATAGGACATCTGCAAAGCAACAGGAAATGTGGTTAAGATATATCAGGGGATGACATCTACCAAACAGCATCAGGATCAGGAGTTAAATCTGCTAAAACTGCAACTAGTGAGTTAGGTGCCCCGCTCTACCAACGGAGGCAGAGCGGCACTCCAAATAAAATATATTTTGATATAAAACAGAAACAGAGCAGTATTAACTAAATATTGATATAAATCAGGACATAAATAAGAATGTTATTTAACATTTGGCACAACTTCAGCATCAATGTTAACCACCCTTCACATGAGAATGCTACTGTGCCTGTGTGCGGCTGGATAAGGGTCCCGAGGACTTTAAAAACCAGTACAAAGAAGATCCAGATCCCATAAGGCAGCTAAAAACCAGTAAAAAGTAGTTTTCACTGAAAAACTGTTTACAGAGTATATAAACATAAACAAGCAGTGCAGCAGGGTGGTGGAACCAAAGAATTGTGAAGAGGTGAGAGAAAGAAGAAGAGAGATTCAGACAGAGAGCAGAAGATAGAGCAAGGAGGAGATTAAGTGGAAATGATCCCATTAGCCATGAAGAGCTCAGTTCAACACAAAGCGAAAGCTAACCAAACCTCCCCCCTTCTCCGTCTACTTGGTCAAAGAACTCATTTGGCTCCACTGTCTTAAAACAAGACTCGAAACAAACCAAACAAATGTTGAAAAGCAAGTGCCCCCCTCCTCCTCCTCCTCCTCCCGTCTTCCCTGCTCTCCTCCATCTCCCTGTCATATGCGCTCAACTCCCATTTAATGTCCTGCAAATGAAGCGGATTTATTAATGTGTAATTAAGTAATAATCATCACTACATAATGCATGAGAGACTCGAGGGGCTAAGAGCTGAGAGAGAGAGAGGGAGAGATAGGATAGTGAGGCTGCCGGCGCAGGCAGAGAAGGAGATTTTTACCGCCTCGCCTCGCTAAAGACACACATTAAAAACGGCTTAATCCACTGAAATAATATTTTGATAAGAGAGAAGCGGCGCTCTCTCATTTCTCCCCCCCCGCTCACCCCTCCTTCTCTCTCATCCCATCAGCTAGTTTCATGGCCCATCGACGCACAATTAGTCCATGTTCAATTAACAAACTGCAATTAGTCAAGTCCCCTCACTGTTAACAAGGCCTAATCGCTGTAAAGGCTAGACCAGTTAAGTTAATGTATTAGAGGAACTTAGTCACAGTTCTAACACAGTAATATGAACACTTATAATGCTGTCTCTCATGGCTGCTTTTCTCAACTTGGCCTCGCTTTTCAATTGATCATTCAGTAAATAAGCAGCGTAACTCAAAGAAATAACACAAATCTATTGAAAAGGAAATGATACCGTCAGAATCTTAAAACCAATTCAAATACTTTCTATTTTGATTTGCGTAATAAGGTTGTGTTCAAATGCCAGATGTACAGTATAGCAGCCTTACAGAGAGTAAACAAACAGGAAATAATCGCTTACAATTTATAGGAATCAAAAACAAAAACAGACCTCTAATGCATGCTGCCTATCAAAATAACCCTATGTGTATTATTGTCACTTTTACCCATCAGATTTTCAAACTGATTTAGTACCGTTTATGCAATATCAAACCTAACGATGCCAAGAAATACTTCCATACATTCAAATGTGTATGAGTTTAATAAGGGCTGAGTAATAAATTGGTTTTATAAATGAATTTAAATTTGTATGTATAAGGATGATGTTTTATTTTGAAAAGAGGTTTTCGCTTTTACTTGTACGTTGGTCAGAAGCCGCCACAGTCTCTCTGCGCTCCAGCAGTTTATAACCTTGTTCTTTTGGGGAACAAGTGCGAAAATGGCGACATTGTCTGTGTGCATATCGAAGTGAGGGCTTCTACCAAAAAAGGGCTCCAAAGTCATCTCATAGTGGTTCTGTTTTGCAGTGTTTCACCTCAAGCATACTGCTGTCCACTATAAAGTTTGTCTAAAGTCTTAAGGCAAGCAGAACCACTAATTCATTTAAGCATCACAAAAAGAGGCTTGTAGCTAAGAAGAAGAAGTGTGGCACTGCAAGTTGCAAAATAAATCCCCAGCCCGAAAACACATGCAAAATTGCAGGTTACGTTAGTGGCATTAAAAAAAACAGGCAGTGGCTTTAAGATTTTTTAGGATGTTTTGTCAGGTCATATTGTCTTGACCCTTGAAGCAATATTTTTGAAGTAATTTGTGTTTAGGAGTAAAGGACAGCGACAATGACAAGACAACCCTAACACCCAACAGCTAAAAATCTTTAAACAAAATAAATGCTCTCCAGACCTAGACCCCTCTGACTCAAATCTGAAGCTGGATGAGATGGGACTTTGTTTTTGTTTTGCCTTGCCTGGCTGGCCAATGAGTCTGTAAGCCAAGCCAGCCAGTCAGAGTTGGGTGAGCAGGTGAAAGAAAGAAGAACATGAAAACACAGATAATCCCCAGGCGATGCTCACCTCATCCTGGCCTCAATGGCTCCCCCCCCCCCCCCCGGCCCACTCACCTGCTCTGTGCCCGTTCGCTGCCCCCCCAAACACCTCTCCTCTCACTCCCCTTTACCCTTCAACCCCCCTTTTCTCCTCCATCTCTATCTCTCTTTCCTCCATCCAGTTCTCCATCTTCCCTCAATCCCAGGTCTTGCCAAGCTGTCATTGGGGCAAGGTGTGGAGTGAAGATAGCAACATGCATGTACACACAAGGACGCATGAGTACACACAAACAAAACACATGGTGCTTATGCAAGCTCGACTACAAGGGCTGCGTTACCTTTGCTGCAAACACACACACACACACACACACACACACACACACACACACACACACACACACACACACACACACACACACACACACACACACACACACACACACACACACACACACACACACACACACACACACACACACACACACACACACACACACACACACACACACACACACACACACACACACACACACAGAGTGGTGGTCGTCCGTCTCTGCTATGCTTCGCTCTGCTTCGCTTGGCTGCCTGTCTAAAGCTAAGCTCTAGTTATCCAGGCTGCTGAGACCAGACACGCACAGACAAACAGAGCGTGCGTTTCCACAATGTGTGCAAAAACACAAATATGAGATTTGTGATCTTGCAATCACAAGCATGACAATCAATACAGCAGGATGCAACCACAGCCAAAATCAGCCACCTTATACATACTGATAAAATGGGAAAAAAAAACTTCCCATTCAAGTTGATTTGGTCTTAATCAGTTCAAGAAGTATGCGGCTGTTCCCCACGGCTGCAGTGTGAGTGATACCCGCTGTATTTTGTTGTGAGCAAATCAGCTGCTGTGGACCAATGAATCTGTCCAGTGCTGCTCTTTCAAAGTGTGTTGTGGTTGTCTGTAATAAAAACTTTCAAAAATACTTTTTTAGCATTTATCAAACTTTTTTCATTTTAAGTCATATAATTGTTTTCTGAATGTTTGTAACTGTATTTATAATTTCAGCGATCATTTATTTTCTTCTTTTCCGACATTTAGAACAGACTATGGAAAGATCACAATTTCCCAGTTTGGGATCAATAAAGTACATCTATCTATCTATCTATCTATCTATCTATCTATCTATCTATATCTATCTAGAATGAAATACCAGAGCACAAAACACTGGAATAAATCTCAACTGCTTATAGATCCCTTTTTTGCACATCAAAATCACTACCACAGTCCATTCAATCTATACAGATACACAGACAACTGTGCATGTGCACATACATCAACATATTTACAGTCTGTTGGTCGCTACTTTACTTCCAGTCCTTTATCATGACATAAAGTGAGGAGAATTTTTGGGAACAGTAGTGTCAGCAGATTGTGTTACAATGATTGTGAGTCCGATTGTAACACAAGATAATAAATGCAGTTACATTTGAAACAGAAGTAAGATGCTTGTCAAAAATGGTTGATTGGGTAATTTAGGACACTCTTTTAGTGTCCCTCATTGTTTCACTTTAAAGTTTATACAGATAGAATTTCCCTCCACGGCAAACGTATCTACAAACAGAATTTATCCTTTTCACGCCAAGTCAATATTTAATTATACATTTAAAGAAGGGCCGGAAACATAGATGAGGAGGCTTAAATTTGAAAACTAGCGCATCACATCTTCTTACCTACAACACCCCTGTACCATGAATGGTTTCCTACACTTTAAACTTCTCCTACACATAGAGCCCAAAGTAATGAATATTATCACCACTAACATATCTCACAGCGAAGACAATGCACACTTCTTATACTTTGAATGTAGTGTGTAAGAGGCCTCCTTTACTACAGATATACTGAATCCAAACCGACCTCAGAAGAAACAGACCGAACTTAAGAATCTGCAGGAGATGCCAGAAATCCTGCAATGAAAATCACGCAAAATGAACAACACCCTGTTTTAACCACTGTCAGATATCTTCTCGCTTCCCAAATAACCACAGAAAGGGAAAGCCTATATGTTTGAGGAAATGGGGGAGGGGGTGGCAACCACATGGCCAGCCCGCCCCATTGCCCATCTGGGTCCCATAAAGGAAATATGGAGGCCAAGACCACCACATGCCCTAATGCACGATGCCCACTCACCCATGCACCACAATGAATACTATTTTATGATAAAAGCGAAACTGAGGCTTGCTTTCATAAAAATAAAACTTATTTTTAACATGAGGATTAGATTTCTATAAATGTGGACCTTCTTGAACTTTAGGAAAACACCTTGGTTAATTCCAAATATTTAGCCTTACATTTTTTAAGATAGAAAGTGACCCCTGAAAACCTGAGAAAAGAGAACAAATATTTTTGGGGAAACCTGAGAGTAAATCTATGCATGTCCAGTAAGGAGGTAGCCTACATCACCCTCGGGGTTCAGTGACTTCAAATTGTGAAAAAATAAATTGATTGTTATGATCATTTTTTAGTTTCTGAAATGCAAATGATTGATTATAGTGACATACAATGTTGGGGCTAAGTGACTTGATTTGGGGTCAAACTGTCAAATTTACTTCAACAAAGCAGCAGGGGACAACATGGGAATAATCCAGATTACATGGGCCCATTAACCAAGTGAATTACAACAAGATGATCTAAAAGCACAACCCATGCTGTCAGAAAAACGACACACCAGAGTATCATCTTTCAGGTTCTGACAGGGTATAAGCGGCTAAGTGAAAACAATTAGCCGTGTGGACAAGAAACTGAGATTTAAGATGTAGTTCTTTGAATGCTGATTTAGGAGGATGCTGGTACCGTTTTAAACAATATGTAGACAGTTTGATTACATTTAAATTCTAATCGTGTCGTGGACGAATTCAAACATTTGGTGGACAGGCTAATTGTTAAGGTAAAGGGCACTAATTTACCTCTTCTGAAGGACTACGCACAGAGTTCTAGGAACTCATTGGGGGCAAAACAATTAAATTAGCAAACAGGCTAAAGAGTTGAGCATGAAATCTCGGCTGAGGTTTTGGCTTCTTCAACCACTTCTAAGTGAAGGGTTCGTTCAAATTAGGTACACCTTTGACAGTTTCTTACCTTTAACGGAGCGCGGTTTGGCCTGTTTTCGTCTCGACATCTCTGGACTTGAACAGCTTTTTGTTTAATTTTTTAAATCTCTTGTTGTTTTTTGTTCCGTTCCGCGTTTTCAGCATACAGGCTGACACAGTCGCGTTATCTTCCTCCTTCTCCACCACTTCGCTGCTGCTTCTTCGCCTGTTGCAATGCGGCAGCTTCAGTCTGTGAATGGGCAAACAGCCGTAAGTCCAGCGACAACAAACCAAACACACCGGGAGTGAAGCGGTGGAGAGCGTCGCTTGGCTCCTCTGATGCTTTTTCTTTTTAAAGGTAGCTTGGGCTCGCGCAACCTGTAGAATTAACGGGATTCACTTCCCGTTGGTTTCCCTCTTCTCGTCGTTACAGCGTGCTCCGGCGCCGACAGCTTTGGTTTCTTGCTTCTTCTCCTTCCCCGCACGCGTTTTGCTTTCTCCGGTGCAGCACAGGCACTCGTGCCACTCCGACTTCTTCCAGCACTTTTAGACCGCGGCGCGAGCTGCCAGCCACGCGCGCAGCAAACACCTGAGCAGCTCCCGCGCCGTATTGAGAAAAAAGTGACAGCGGCACCGTCCGAGTGAGAGGTGGCGGTGCTACAGAGGCAGTCTACGTGACGGTCCAGGTGATGAGAAGCGGCAGATAATGTGTTGGGAAATTGCTTTCAAATGAAACGTGGTTTCCACCGCGCTCCTCGCGTCCTCGTCTAGGTTTATTTAGTTTATCGAAACTATTTCAGTCTGTGTTTTTCTTTTCGCTCCAGGAAAGCGACCCGAACCGACCAGCCTCCTGTGTTCCGTCCCGCTAATCTACACTAGGCAGTGGAGGTGTTGGTCTGGTGGCATGGACATAGCGCTCTCCCCTGCATCTTCACCCCGAGGGGAATAGGCTACTGCTTTTACTGCCCACGCTTTCTTTTTTTTTATTAATATTTCTCTAAGCCCTACCGGCGGTAATAATAACAGCCTGATATTGCTAATGTCTAACCCTTCGCTAGCCTCTGTCTCCCTGCTTTTTCTTTGTCCTGACTCTGGCTACCAGTCTCCCTCCTCCTCCTCTGCCTGCCTCTGCTGGCGGGGCTGCGGCGCAGACACACATAATAAAGCCAAGGCAGGCAGTGCTTGGCTGGAAATGTAGCCGCGTCCCAGCAGGGGGATGTGAGAGAAGGGTCCCGGCGGGGGAGCGCTCTGATCCCGCAGGGAGCAGCTCGGCACAGCCCGGGTTGGCTGAGGCAGAGAAGGCAGGAGAGAGGCAGGCTGGGCTGACGGAGAGAGAGGGGAGGCAGAGGGGAGAGTAAGGCAACAGCGCCTAGCTGTGGCCGACCCACACAACTACAACAGGGACTCTGAGAAAACAGTGAGAGGAGACAGAGGGAAAATATGGCTTGGATTGAAGTGAGATGTGGAAGAGGCTCTGTAGTTCAGAACTGCATTAAATAACCAATAAAATGAGAGATATTGAGCTGCTCGTGATCTAATGTCCGTCACTTGTTGCAGATGAAGACAGAGCTATTAGGCATCCACTAGTGGCAATACTTTATCACCCTTAAGACCCAATTACATTGATAATGTTTTGTATCTCTGCATTTTTGTGCATTAAATAGCATGCTCCTCTCTTGGGTTTCTAAACTAGTTAGCAGAATGATAGGTCATCTAAACTGAAACAGAATGTAAGTCCAGCCGTTGTAATATTTTCCTCATTTTGTGCTGAGGCATATTAAACAAACAATAGCTTACAAATGGCTGCAGATGAAAATAACAGATACAAGTGGAAAGGTGAAACAACCTTAACCAGAAAAGTGTTTGTTGGTATGCACTAAGAAAGTGCTTAAGTTTACAGATAGTTGACGCTTTTTGAAGGACACACATACCATCATGCTTCAGAATTTTGTATGCTATTCTTGGTCACAAATTTAGATAAATGAAAAATACTTTATCGCTCTCTTTTGGGTTGAGAAAGCTTTTTTGTTAAACCACATCCACCTAGATGAGAATGTCACCTTTCAGACAGGTGTTATGGCATTGTTTAATCACTGTACTGTAAATTTATATCGGGGTAGCTTAAATAAATCATTAGCAATGTTTCATATTAAAGCAGCCTTTAAATTACTTCCTCGTCAAAAATTGGTGTGTAGGTGTTTTGGTAAAATGTTGTTCATTCTGACTTTTATTCAATATACAAATCCCTTCAATGTTAATTACTCTACTTGTTAATTACTCCAAATGCTTTCACAAGTTGGAATTTGATGTTTGTAATTCCCTGGATTTTTATGATGAAGAAAAACAAATTTAAGGCAGGAAAAGCAATGATGCATTCGCAGGAAATAAAGGGAAGACTCGTGAGGTCAATTTCTTCAAAGGATTTTTGCTCCTAGCTAATAGATAAATGACTGTCCTGATTACAAAGTTCATTAATGCATCATAGAAGTCCTTCATTTACAGGGATATGTCTACGCGTTTCGACTGAATCATGAGTCTTTGTCAATTGACAGAGATAAAAAAACAGGTGCTTAAATACCATTAGATGTCATGTGACAGACTCTTTGGAAACATTTGAATTCTCATTTTTAAATGCTCCTTGATTTTTTCCCTCGTCTCTCATTTCCTTCATGTCCTTGGGACAGTATCTGACACTGACAGGATTAGTTTAAGCCTATTCATTTGGGCTGAGCAGAACCTATCCGTGCAAAATGAACATTTTTCACACATTGGATCAAGACCAAATTAAATTAATGTTTCTTCCTAGTCATGGGCTTACAAGAACATAGACCTTTGTACTGCACTGATGCACTATCAAATGTTTGAAAACTGCTGACCTCTGTGGCCTCCATTGGCCTTTTGTACGCTGTTTTAGCCCCTTCAAAAGAACCCCACTTTTTCCTTACATTTTTTTTCTTCACTGAGAACTATTTTCGCATTGGAGGGCACTTTCTGTCTCAGGGAAAATAAACCGTTTGACTTACTGTATAAACATAATTCAATTAGCCACACCAGTGTGTGCACGTGTGTACACATTCATGTGTGAGTCCATGAGTGTGTGTGTGTCTGTTTGTGTCTCCTCTTGAAAGGTCCTTTATTTCCAGTAAAGAAAAGAGGGACACGTCTGTGGACAATATAAAGCAGACAAAGAAGGAAAAAATGAAAATCACTGGGTGCTTTGTTCTTCACTCTCTGCTCCAACTGAGCGCTCTCTGACCGCAGCTGAGCTTTTCCATGTTCTCCCCCCTCCGTCTCTCTTTCTCTCCTCTGCTCTTCCTCTCTGTCTCTCGGTCTCTCTCTCTCCTCCCTCTCTCTCTCTGGTTGTCATGGATAACTGGGTAACGTGGAGCTCCCTGTGCTGACCAGCAGGACCACTGCCCTCCACAGATTGAGCCTCCCTGCCCCCCCACCCCACCCCATCCTCCCATGGAGAGACAGAGCAGCCTTTAAGATTGACCCCCTGCTGGGTGTGTGGAAGGTGGGGGGCTCTTGTCTCTTTGCCCTCCCCTTGTCCCCCCTTCCTCCCCTTCTGTCTCCCTCTGCCTCACCCTCCAACCTTCACCTCTCCCTCCATATGAAATGAATGCACGCCAGGAGACCAGAGTGTGCACATTTGTGTGTGTGTATGTGTGTGTGTGCACATGCATAGCTCCCCCAGAGTGAATGCTGCTGGCATAGAGGGGCAAAAGCCCTCCCTCAGTAGTTGGTCCCCCCTCCACTCTTGTCCCCCCTCCCTGTTTCTGCCGGTAAATACAAAGAGTGGGAAAAAAGCCCACATTACAAGCTCCTTAAGGGTCAAGGACAGGCCCCAGTCTGAATAGCTTCTAAGAGTTGTATTGTTGAATCACATAGCTAGCGATTACACCCTCTGTCATCTCCGCGCGGATTTGGCTTTTTTATGCTCACAACAAGAGAACATCAAGTATCAGCCACTGAATAAGTCGGCCAACAGACATGCAGTGGGAATTGATACAGACAGGACATCAATAGAATAAACCGGGGGCAGATGTAGAATTGCAGCCCTAGAAATGGGGATTTGGCTTAAAGACTTCATACCTTAACAGCAGTCTGTTTTACAATGATGTGGAATGTGAGATTATGACACAAAAAATATGGTGCCAGAAGTCTGAGAACTTTAATAAACACATGCTGTAGATGTAGCTGTAGTCAGACAGTGTAATTACATAAGATTACACTGTCTGACCACACTGTAAGATAACCTCTAATACTCTTGTTAATAGATCATCACTTCTCTTAAGATTTTTTTTTTTTTTTTTTTTTCCTTTGTTCGATAGGACAGTGGATAAAATAGGAAATTGGTGAGAGAGAGAGTGGGGACCTATGCGGGAAAGGAGCCACAGGCCAGAATCGAACCCGAGCTGCCCGCTTGGAGGACTATAGCCTCTGTACATGAGGCCCGACCTACCCGCTTGGCCCTTAGCACCCCAGATCATCGTTTCTTATGAACTTAACATCATTTACCAATTACTCATGGAAAGTGATAGATTCATCTACACTTGAAGTTAACTAACAATGAAATTCCTGACATGTAGTGAAAAGAAGATCTAAACTCCCTGTTTCGTTAAGGGACACAACACAAAAGCAGAGTTTTAATTAAAATTGTGGGAACAATAAGAACATATATTGTACACAGATGAATAGCAGGAAAGAAGCTTAATATCTTTTCTGTGATCATTTGTATATTTTTCCTCTGCTGTGAAAATATTTCATCATTTGAATTAATTGAAGCCAATATAAATTCAAGCTGAGTACAGCTGGTGGTGTTGTGATGATTAAACTGCATGCTATGTAGAGCGTGAGGATCAGCATTTTTTAGAAATGTATTAAAAACAAAGTTTACTGCAGAACTGAACACATTTTTTGCACTACTTTTTAAGAATTAAAAGGACATCATCATCTGACAAATAGTGTGGTGTTATTTAAATTATCTGCACATAAAGCTCTTATCTCCCTGGGCAAATGTGCCGATTTTTGTATATTTACTTTGTCTATGATTGAATGTGTACAATCATCTCCTCTTCTCCTGTTCATTTGGAGTCGACTGGAGAATATCTATTCTCAGTCTCAGCTAAGAGCAGTCTAGTCAATGCTGAGGAGTAAAACTCTCCTCCCTGACATCATATAACTTGGTTGATAAGGCTGGTAGTAAAGAAATTAAGTTGCCTTTCTGTTTTTAATTTGAACAAAGCTGGGACTAAGATTTAAAGGTCACTTATTATGCAAAATACACTTTACCATATTTTTTGGTAAACACTTATACTGTATGTTTCCTTAAACCCCCCAACTATGAGAAAAGTCCATCCTCATACTTTTGCCTTCTCCACTTTTCAGAAAATGTGTGCTCAAACAGGCTGTGTGGAGATTTTCCGTTTGTGACATCACCATGGGTAGTAACCCCTCCCCCAGGTGGGTGACACTCCCACTGCTAGTTGTTTGTTCTGCCCTCCAAGTCTGCTTTCTCACCATTAACAATTTGACATGAAGCGAGAAAGCCCAAGTCAACCAAGCCCTTCCAGAGGGGCGTGGTCAGACACAGCTCATTTGCATTTAAAGCTACAGACACAGAAACAGTCTGTTCTGAGCAGGGCTGAAATAGAGGGGTTTATAGGCATGATCAAATACAGGATCAGAGTGGATTTTTGGCAAGACACTTCCCAGACATGTTTTGAGGGGCCCTGAGACTTATTTAAACTGGTTGAAAAGGAGGATAATATGTGACCTTTAAAGGGGCTATATGTAACTTTCAAAAATACTGCGTTTGTAGCGATACTGCATGGCCGTCAGGCGAACTGCACCAGTAACCTGTTGCTCGTACGTACACAAACGAGCATCAACATCGCCCCTGAAACACTGGATATTTACCGGCATAATGTTTACAGAGGAGGTAAGTGGTCATACACATGTGAGAGTCTGTGAAGGAGTCTGTGTGTCTCATTCTCCATCCTACAAACGACAGTCTCGGCAGGCACTGCCTGAGACCGGGAGTGTGTGATGAGTTTGTAGTTTGTACTGTTGATTTCTGAAAGCGGAGCGGAGTGAGGAGGACGTTGAGAACGCAAATAAAATGACACTGCCTGGAGCTTTCCGCGGAGAAATCGGGCCCGGGCAAGTTGTATACAGGCAACACAGATAGACAGTGAACATCTACTTTTTCACATCAGTTAAACGTTTGCTTATTAGTGGGCGATATAAAACGATTTATACATGTAAAAAGTTACATAAATATGTAACTTGTAGCTATATATAAATCATTAGGCCGTTAGGCAGTTCGCCTGACGGCCATGCGGTGTCGCTACAAACAAAGTATTTTTGAAAGTTACGTATAGCCCCTTTAAAGTAGGTAACATTGTTCAATATTCAAATGCAGTATGAAGTGTGATAATAAACAGAAATAAAAGAGGGTGTATTTCATAAAACTCACATTTGTATTTGTTTCAAATATTTATTATTGCAGCAGAACATAGTATGTGTGGAGTCTAGGCTCTGACCTCATCACTCCTTGGAAATTATTTTGCCTATTTTTATTATTTTACGTGCAGAAATTTGAGGAGTGATGGTAAATATCTTAAACCCTAGTCGAAGCGTATAGCTGGATGCTGGGTAGATGGTGGGGCTAAAAGCAAGAGCCCAGTGCTGGCAATGAAGGAGCAGAGGGAGAGACTGGAAATCTTGCAGCTTAAATAGACAGGCCATCAGAAGGAGGTCTTGTCAGGTTATTGTTGATCAAGTCAAGTTTGAAAATCAGTGCAGCTTGAGTTGTCTTCCTGAGCTAGCTTGCAGGAGTTGCCTCATTAGTTATAACTCCAAGTTTTTAAGGTCTTTTTGCAACATGTTGCTCCTGATTACAAAATAAATCCAAAAAGCATTTTCTGTAACACCACTACTGTCAATTGGCCCAAATGTCAAAGCATCAGAGGGTAGCTGATAGCTAACTTGAGTCTAATCCACCTGCATCAACATTTTGTGAAAACATTACAGGGTTCTATACATTCAGTAAAATGTCCGCATGTTGAGGGAGAAAACATTTGTTACACAGAATACATTTTTAATTAATCTTGATAAATTCAGACTTTTTAAATGTGTTTATTACAAGTTCTCATTTTGTGATAACAATTAAATTTAGCAGTCCTAGTTTAAAGAAGTAAAAAAAAATGGGTTGACAGAAGCAATACCTGAAGTTTCTTTAATCTGATATTTGTGTTCCATTTTTGTTTTGTTTGATTGTTTGCTAGCATGTTTTTTATTTAACCTTAATTTAATCAAGAGAGAATTTTGTTGGGATTAAAATCTCTTTTTCAACATGAGTGTCCTGGACAAGACATGCGGCTGCACAGTTATCACATTTTCTGTCAGACAATGAGCAGCCATACACATAAACGTAACATGAGGTACATGAATGGCAGTGGCTCAGTCAGTAGGGACTTGGGTTATGAACCTCAGGGTTGCTGGTTCAAGTCCCAGTACAGACCAAAGTATGGAAATGGTGTGGTAGCTGGAGTGCCTGAGTGCAGAGGTGCTCATGAGCAAGGCACCTGACCCCCACCAGCTTAAGAGCGCTCCCTGTGGGCAGCCCCCTCACTCTGACATCTCTCCATTAATGCATGTCCACAGTTCCTGTTTGTGCATGTGTGTATTTCGAGCCTATGTGTTTGAGTAGCATGTCTCTCAATAGCAGAGTGTAAACCTGAATTAATAACGTTTTTTTTTTTGTAAATGAATAGATTAAAAGACATAAAATAACAAGTTAAACGGCAAATATGTCAAATATTTTCAAAGTAGTGCCCAATTATTCCCAATTGTGAGAAATGCACTTGTATTAAAAATTAAAGCCCCTCGAGGTGGACCTAACAAGGCACGAACCACACTGGTTTGACAGATCTCATCCTGGAAGCTGCTTAAGATTTGAAAACTATGTTGGTCAGTCCCAGCAAAGTAAAGGGTTGAGATGAGGGATAGTAAAAAAGGTAAGAATGCTTTTTTTTAAACATTTGTATAAGTGTCAAAGAGTTTCTGGAACCCACTATCCAATGAGAAAAGCCAATTCATTCACTTATTAATTGGTGACGTGTGCAGATTTTCAGATGAGAAAATAATGTTGATTCGAATTTCTCTATTAAGTCCCTTTTTAAACTTCACACAACTTATTTTATCTTTTTTTCATGAAAGCAAACATTCCTTTGAGATAGCCATTGTGAACAAATATAAACACTATTCCCTTCATACATGACAAGTGACACATTGTAAAAAACCTGCTTCCCTGCTAGCAAACCTACACATAACCTCCTTTTTGTTAAGTCCTGACAGGTGGAAAAAGGAAGCTTTGTGACATCTTCTGTAGCGCCCAGGCCTGCAGCCCCCCACAGACGAGCAGCAGAGTTAGTCTTAATGAACGGAGCTAAGAAGCTAAGAAGTTGAAAACAGGAAATAAGACTTGAAAGGCTATTATAAAAAGAGTGTCTGGCTGATTTCTTTCTCTTCATAAATAAATGGATTACATACTAATTAAAGAAAAAGTGTGTTTAAAAGAAAAATCCCAACAGACAAGAGTTGTGTGAAACTTTGTTTTTTTTTCCAGTAATGTGAGAAATGTTTTAACTGTAATTGTTGGAGCCATTTTGGGGGGTTTTAATTTTTTATTTTGAAATACTTTATTAATCCCTGAGGGAAATTCTGGTTTACACTGTTATTTAGAGACATGCTGTCCACACACATAGGCCCTGATTAGCACCAGGTGTTGCGCACAATGAGAGGTCAACGGTTTTTGACAATGGCACATCGTGGCACACAGAGGCAAGACAATCTGAGAAAACATATTGATTAATCGTTATTTTGTTGAATTATTAAATGGATTGGCATATCCAACATCAAGATTTTGAGTTCGGACTCATGCTAGTTGCAAGGAGCCACGCGTATATACCCGACCTTACAGAGAAATGTGAGTCAACAGTAATGGTTATGCATACGGATGGCATGTGAACTGTGTTAATGAATATAAAGAGAGTCAAATTTGATGGGCAAAAAACAAGTGGTGTTGGAAAAATGTGTGTGGGGGGGGGGGGGTGTTTTTAATTTTCAAAGCGTAACAGTTAAGCATATAAAGGCGAGGCTGATTTGAATGACAGGTGGGCAAATTGTCGCTCTCTACCAGGAGGCTGGAGTACACCTCAGATCCTATGATTTTACGTTGACTGTAGGATTAGTTGAGAGCTTTTCCAATATGGCAACTACTGTCTTTGGGCTTCAAAACTCATCTTCAGAGACCAATAGGTGACATCACTGAAACTATGTCCATGTTTTTAATTTATACAGTCTTTGGCAAAAACTTGAGAACTTGAGGACTTAAGGCATTGGGTTCTGAAATACAACTTTACCCATTAAACCAACTGTTCTGCCAGGACAGTAAAATATGACCAATAACATTACAGGGCAGGATTTTTTAGCAGAGTGATTACAAGCAAACTCTGCTGAGTGCAGAGTTAGGGCCACACACTGCTGAAACTGCACATTTGTGTATACTGAACTCTCTCTCCTTTTGTCTTTCGCTCTCTCTCTCTCACAAACACACACACACACACACACACACACACACACACACACACACACACACACACACACACACACACAACCTCCCTTGTACCACTCTTTCCATCTCTCAGGTATCAAAGACTGATATTCCTGAGGTGAGGAGGTAGCACAGTGTATTCTCCACGTCTGCACAAAGCGCTCCTGAACATTGGCCCATTGTGCTGCTTGCTAGCCTGCCACTAGCGGATAGAGTTCATGTTATATTTATGTAGCCTTAAGCACACTGTCTCCCTATCTCCCTTAATCATTCTCTCCCTCCCCTGTTCTCTTTCTCTTCTCTCTCTCTCTCTCTCTCTCTCTCTCTCTCTCTCTCTCTCTCTCTCCCTCTCTCTCTCTCTCTCTCTCTCTCTCTCTCTCTCTCTCTCTCTCTCTCTCGATCTTCTGCTGGGTTGAACTCTTGCCAGCTTCACTAGGTCTCCCCTCTGCAGACAACAATGTTCCATCTCGTTGCTTTTGCCCTAGATATCGGCTATTTTTATATGGAATAATTAGACACATAACTGATTTAAATACTGCAAAGCCCTGTTCCTTTGTCTCCTCTTAATGTGGGCTGGGTGCGCAATGCCAAAGGTGTAAAGTGCATTTCATTGTGTATTCGCATTAACAAACTGTGTGTGTTCCAAAGTAATATCCCTTTTCTATGCAGGTTGAGATCAGTAAAGGTATGGGTAAATGTATTTTCATCGTATTTATTATTTCAAACTCATGTGAATTTCAATTAATTAGATGCATGTGGTGTGTGTGTGTCCAAGCTTGTTTGTCGGTGGGTGTGTGTGCGTGCGTGTACATGTGTGTTCTGTATTCATTATGTGATCTGAAGGTGAAAACGAGGGAGAACATTTAGCCCGCGGTTACTTCTTGATAAATATTCAGTGAGGAGATACAGGAAAAAGATCAACATAATATTTAATATTTGTTTGGAGTATTTGTGAAGTCTGTTATCCTACACAGTCTTTCTTGCCAAGCGCAAGGTCTTTGTGGAGGTATCAGTGAGTGTGTGTACGTGAGACGCAGAGTGGAGGCCGACTGCCACAGGATGCCAGCTGTCTGAAATCTCCGAAGAAAACAAAACATGGTAGTAATGATGATGATGATAATGATGATGCTTTTGATGATTATGATGACACTGACTTGACTTTGAGGATGATCGATATTTTAATCTTTGTGGTTATTCTTGGTATCATTACAGTAATTGGTCGTGATGATGATTGTGAAAATGGTGATGATGATACACGGATGAAGGATGTTTGCAGGTCATTTTTTTGTTGGTTAAATATGAAGATCAAAAAAAAAAGATCAGTGTCTCTCAGTGAATTTTTCCCATTTTTATTCAACAGAAGTGGATGACAACTGAACTGTCATGCCTGAGTTACTTCACTTTCATCTCTGAGGGTTTTGCCTTTCTTTAGCCAGGACGATGATGCTGTTGTAAAGCAAAATAAAATCTTGAATTTGTAATTGTTGTTAAGGGCAGTTGTCTCTCAACCTGAAGGTCAGGGGTTCAAACACCAGCTCCTTCAGCCACATGTCCGATGTGTCCTTGGGCAAGACACAAAGTTGCTCCCGCTGCTTCGTCTGCGGCGTATGAATGTGTATGAATGGGATTAGTTAATACTGATGGACACTTTACATAGCAACCTCTGCCATCAGTGTGTGAATGGGTAAGTGTGACCTGCTGTATAAAGGCCCTGACACACCAAGGAGATCATCGGCCGTCAGTCCTAGTTGGACCGTTTTTTGCGGAGTGTCCGGCTCTGTCGCTGTCGACCCCGTTGGCCTTTTTTTGGCCGATTCGACATGTTGAATCAGCTACGGCGGTCGGAGAGGAATCTCTCTGATTGTCTGTTCGGAGGTTTCATTTATCTCCAGCTCTCGACACAGGTTCGGGAAAGCCACTTGAGCATGCCGCTACAGTAGTATCCATGCTTTCACCCATTAGTGCGGTTTCTCCTTATTTGTCGCCTCCACCTCTTCTTTTTTTTTCCACTAAAAGACCAAGGGCTGACAACGCCAGTGCCATTTTCAACTTTTTATCAGACATTTCACGATTATTACCTACAGTATAATACGAGTGGTGTGCGACAGCGGTGTGAAATGGTCTTCTCATATCATAACAATGGCAATGCCTGCTGGCATGGAGAGTAATTTCCTCTCACGCATGCGCAGAACGTACGTGGTGGTTGGCCGTCGGCTGTAGTCTCTGCGGTGTGTTCTAGTGCAACTTTTTGGCCAAGACGTGAGGCGACGTCACAGACGGCCTTCGTCAACACTAGTTCTTTGCCGTCCGCTTGGTGTGTCCAGGCCTTAAAGGAGCTTTGAGAAGTCAGAAGACTAGAAAAGCACTATAAAAGCTCAAGTCCATTTACCATTTAAGGCACTCAGAGAGGGACAGCCAGCGCTTTAAAGCAAAATATAAACAATTCTAGAAATACACTCTACCACTTCGTATTACACAACATCATTGATACCACTCTTATGTCTGTGCGTTAATTCAAAAGCTACAGCCAGTGCTTGTTAGCTTATTTAGCATTATCACAACCCAGCCAAGCGGCAACCTGCGGTGTTGAATAATGAAGCCATTGTGGATGTGCAGAAAACTGCAGAGTGTCAACTTGAAGCTGGCTTTAAAAGACCCTGAAGTTCCATACACAGTTCAATATAGGGTATATTAAAATATACATTTCTGACAGCAGAAATAAACATGTTTACAGCCTGGTACAAAACCATTTGTTTTTGTGACCTTTGGACAGAGGCAGGCCTTCTTTTGTTTGAATTACAGCTAACCAACAGCATGGTCGCTGAGGAGAGTGGAGGGTGTTTTTAAAAGTATGCTTTTAAATGTGTGATATTAACAAGGATGTGTTTTTCCACGAAAGACTGGAGGATATAGTTTAGGTTGTTTCAAAACTGTACATTTGCAACTTTTTAAAATTTATTTTAAGGCTACTGATGCAAAATATTACCAAGCTTATCATGGGGTTGTGAAGTTTTGGGGCCAGGTGTTCTAGTGGTTAGGTCGCGCTCCATGTATGGAGGCTTTGGTCCTTCAAGCGGCCCAGTTTCAAGTCCGGCCTGCGGCTTCTTACCCACATGTCATTCCCCACTCTCTATCCCTGGTTTCCTACACTGTCCACAGTCCTATCTAATAAAAGCAAAACGCCCAAAAATAAATATTTAAAAAAATTGTGCTATAAGGTTTTGATACTTTTAGAACCAAGGACTTTATTTTCTAACTTGGATAGAAACCATTAGCAATATTAAGTAAACAAGTTTGTTGATTTTGTTTGATTACCGAACATTTCTTTGTTCATTAATCAGTAAAAAAGGGAGAAATTATGTGTACAACTCATATGCACAATCACAATGAACCATTTAAATTCCTGTGTGTGTCTTAAGGTCCTGCTTGCCTCAACCATAAGGGGTTGTTAAAGAGAAACGGTGGCAGTGTGACAGCACTGCAGCACAAAATTGACTTTCTTTCATTTTCTTTCTTTCTGTTTTCTCTGGTCTCATTGAGTGCTCGGCTCCAAACAATGCCCCGTTTCCCTGAACGATCCTTCTCTGTTGGGAGCCCACCCCCTTTTTCCTAATTTCCCTCAACCTAAACTGAAAGGAGTCCCATTAAAGAGCGTCATTAGTGCCAGGCCATTTTTTTGTTTTCTTAGTCTCTGAAGAAAGAGGAAGTGTTATCTGTGGCGGACAAACTTAACCCAATTAAGATCTGGTGGGGCGTAGGGGCTTGGCTCGGGACACAGCTGGGGCTGCCAGCTTGCCAATCAGGCTCGTAGCCAGCCAGTCAGCCAGACAGGCAGCCAGGCAAGTAGCCAGCCGCCCACTCAGTCATCCAGCAGCCAGTCAAACAGTCAGGAAACAAACCAGCTGCCTACTCAGTACACCCACCAGCCTGGCAGTCAGACAAATAACCAGCCTGCCAAGCAGTTACAAAGGCATTTGGTCAGGTAGTCAGCCAATGGAATAACAAGCCTCTTTATCCCATAAAGAGATTTTGACTTCTCTTTAAGAACTTGCTTCTAGTATTCTTGTTGGCATGAGCTCAACTATACAACTCAGCTGGGTATACAGTAAATGGAAGGTAAGTTAGAAAGGATGTTAATGTGAAGTAATCAGATATATTTATGGATTTTATTTCAAGAGCAATGTTATAGCTGCTATAACATTGGGTTATAGCCCTATAACCTGGGCCCTAATTAGGTAAAGATTGGGCCCAGGTTCAGGTTCAGGTTCAGGCTATTTTATTTGTACCCGTAGGTAGATTTGGTTGCAGGGAGAGTCACTTCATACAACACAGACAATACATAAAACACACAAAGTGCAAATGCATGGTACATGGGTAAAAGTGCTGAGGTGCATAACGCACCAATGGTGCAGAGGCCCTATTGTTTTTTATTCGGAAAAGAGTTGACTGCCAAAAGGATCACATTTCTAGGGGTGAAATCTTGCACAGATAGGAAAGTCACCAGACCATCAGCTTTCTCAAGAAAGGGTCATCTGAAGATACCTGGTTTAGAGCACCCACACCTCTACCACCAGGGAAGTGTAGTGAATGAAGGGGGATCAGTGCAGGAGCATCCAGCACCGATCAGCATCCAGACAAAGGCTTAAAAAACAAGGCTTTGGATGAAATTACATCTCCATACAAGGTGGGGATCGAGGGAAGGCAGACCGGGGTTAAATATCTGCGCATTCAAGGCCTTACAACAAACCTACTCAAAGACATAAATTAACTTGAAAGAGGGCTTCCTGTTCAAACAACATAGCTGAATAAAGTTGTCATATAGGTTTATTGCAGTGTTGTGTAGAAGCAGGATGTGTGATGTCCATCATGTAGCCCTCATGTTCCAGGAAGGAAACCCTATCAACGGTAGAATGTAACTTTAGCAAAAAATCAGATCTGTGGATTTTGCACCCCTATTTATTATCAGGCATTTAGTCTGAAAAAATCCTGTGACAAAAAAACAACAACAAATAGCTATGGTTTCTGTTTTTTTGGGAGCATGTTTTTGAAGTTGCTGCTGAGATGATGAAATACAACAGCAATAACATCTGCTTTTTTCTTCATGAGTAGTGCAAGGTAAACATACAAATGATCTGTTCTCGTAAAAAAACAATGCACCACACATTTAATCTTGTATGCAGGCATTCAAACTGAAAAATAATAAATAAATCAAAACGTTGCTGCATCAAAATAAAGTGATGGGTTATGTTGGGGGCGGTGCGTTACTTTTGGTAACTCTTACCAGTAACCAAAACCCTGTACAATGGTTTCAAATATTACGATAATTAAAAAAAAGGGACTTCACAACTTTGTACAGAACACATTTGATCTTTTGTTTGACAAGTGCAAGGCAACCCAAACCAATACAGTTTACCTGGTATTGAGGTTGCACAGTGGTACATCGCCCAGCACTGTCACATTGCAGCAAAATATTCCTGGTTTAAATCCTGGCTGGGGCCTTTCTATGAGGAGTTAGCATGCTCTAGCTATGTCTGCATCGTTTCTCTTTGTTACTTTGCTTCATCCCACAGTCCAAACACATGCACAATTGACGACTGTAAAGCACTAAAGATTTCTAGAAAATTTCATGCAGGCTGCCTCTGAAATCTTTGATGTTAAAGATGGCATATCAAAAATACAGATGTTTGGTCAGTGTTTTCCATCTGATCCAGGGGTAATGAGTGTTTTTAATCACATAGTGCTGAAAATCAGTACTGTAGCTTTTCTGAAGTTTGAGCAAAGGTGCTGCGGACCTTCGATCCGTGTTTCAGCAGCATCGTGCTTACGGATAACAAGTTGTTATGTCTCATGTGCGATGTGTAACACATGGAGGCAGATTGGTTGGGCGAAGTCTTTACTCCCCTGATCCACCATCGCAGGGACTAACAGAGACCTAATGGGGGGGGAAGACTGTTAGGATGTGTTATGTCTGAGTTCGGGATGTGGAATAGCGCTGTGTGTGTGCGTGTCTTGGTGAATGTTTGTGAAGCTCCCACTGTGTGCTCACATGCCGTGCCTCTCGTGCTTCCACAACGCCGTAATGAATTGTGAATTCACACACTGGGACACCAATATTAAGGTGTTATGGTTGCAATGTGTAGGTACAAAGTGTATAACACCGGAACTTCGTAACAGCCCTGTAAAGGGCTATATTTACTCACTCTGTCAATCTCTATGAAGTGGCCGCTTTGAGGAGTTCTCTGAATTAGCGTTTTAAGACGTCTTTTTGGGCTCTTCATCTTCAGGCACTACGCTTGGTAACGCTATAATCCTGGCTGCTTGACTGTTTAATGACTCTACTGCTTTGATAACTATTATTCTTAAAATTGGTATCATAACTCCGTGTTAGATGTGGGTTAACTTACTTCTGAGCCACTTTGTTGCAGATTATCACAGTGTCTCCCTCTGGCACTTTAGTAATGCAATGGCTGCCATCAGTCGTGAGTGATAAACTCACTTTACAGATCAGTGGTGCTGTCTACTGTTGTGTACTTTAATTTGCATTTAAAAGTCTAGACCCTGAATAAAAGATGATTTTTCAGATGAATTATAAGGAACAAATCCTGTGTTATATTTGGACAAATAGAGTATATATTTCATTAAGGTCTCAGATAAATGTGCCCTTTGAGTGCTCTCCTGTTATTGCTCTGGGCCTCTGGTTACCTTAAATGTTAACACATTTCTTTAAAACCTGGACTCCACCATGGGGCGAAATGCAGGCTCAAGGGGCTAAAGCAAATCTTAAGTGCTATTTGTTAAACACATGAGAATTATCTGGTCATTTCTGTGTGTCTGTCTATAATGCAATAGATGCAGTGCAATGGTGTCTTCCCTCCAAGAGAACATTTGCAATTAACCAAAGGACAAAGACCCCTTGTCATATGCAAATGTGGATTGAGACTGAGACATCATCACCCGATACATGAGAGGGTACACACACACACATACACACACACACACATATACACACAGCAGCATATTTCAAAATCATCAAACCTTCTTCCCCTGGTGCCACACCTCACACTGGCTGGCACACACACATACGCACTCACCCCATGATCCGTATACAAGTGCCAGATACACATTCTGACAGCCAAACATGTTGATAATTAGAGCCTTGTTATTGGAAGGTGTTATCACAACAATTAACACCCTAATGTGTGTGTGTACGTGTGTTTGTGCAAGTGAGTGAGTGTTTTCAAGCCTTCAAATGAAGTTTGGGTGGGGAAAATGTGTGCGTGCATTCCGTTAATTCGATCATGCAGGCCTAACACACACACACACACACACACACACACACACACACACACACACAGCAAGGGTTCGATCTAACAATGAAACAGTTTCCCAGTTTGATAACGTTCCTGTGAATTCTGACACAACGGAGGCAGGAATAGTTGGAGTGATAGATTCTGATTGATATCCATGTGGGAGCAGAGAAAAGGGAGGAGGATGGAGAAGGTTTCGGGGAGGTGAAGGAGTGGGGGAGTTAGGTGGGTAAAAGGAGACAGACCGATAGGGGAGATTAGGAAAGTGAGGGGTGTGGCCGGACTGTGAGCGGCACAAAGGATGAGAATAGAAAGTTTATTGTATTTTCAATTACACATATCTCCACTCGTTTTCCCTCTTTTTATCCAGTTTCTCCTTAAATGACACGACACCTGACTGCATGCTGCAGCGTGTGTGCTTTCTTCCTCTTTTGGTTGTGGACTGTGCTCAGAGCGTGGAGCAGCGCTGCCACCTTCCTCTCGTGGGGCTCTCGGATCACGCTGGGTCTCTGCAGGTCTCGGGGAACTTTTCCTTTTGCATGTTGTAGTTTAGGTTTACTCTTAAAGGGGAGGGCTTTCTGCAGCTCTGCAGGTGAGGAGGCAGAGGAAGAATGAGGGTACAGATAGAGGTGGGAAAACAGCAGCAGCGGTGTCATTACAAGGGGGAGGGAAAGGAGAGGATGGTAGGTGTGTATAAGGGGGAGAGATTTTGTATTCCAAAATCAGCTACTTTCTGAAAAAGTCTTAATTAAGCGTTATTAATTAAAGCATTATTGATTTTGTTTTTACTTTTTTGTTCATGTGTTAGAGTTTTTGATCCTATTAAAATTTTAAGCTCTTTGTGTGCTTACCTGTATTGTTTTTTGGTTGGGTTGCTGGGTTCAGTTACACAGTTTCCTCTTTCTCTTCCTGTGGTTTTGATTGTTTCATTGTATATGGACAATCCAGAGTATTTTTCTTAAAAAGTTGTGAAACTCAGGGCTTGTACATATACCAATGTTAGTTGTATTACTTCTTTGTGATTCTTCTGTCTGTATTTCAAATTAGATCTGACATGTTTTTCTTCTCTGTGACTGTCACTTGATGATGTGTTACAAATTGCATGTACAGTACCTGATCATTCCCAGAGACGGTGTTGTGCTCGCACATTGCCGACATTTTCTTTCACATTTGACCCGAAAACGAATCACACACGTGTGTGCATAGCACCCGTTGCCCTCCTTAAACCATAGACTGTAAATATTAATGGACGAAGGCTGAGTGACGTCCCCCATCTGTTACGGTAGGGGGCTCTGGAGGCTCATCGGCAGCCGCCGCCATGCTGGAATTGCTGTCCCAGCCTAACTTTCAGTCAACCTAACGACAGGCTTAGAGCCGAAGCTGAGGCGGATTTTAAGCCTCTCGACGAATCGTTACATCGTGCCCACCTGTCAATCATGTCAGCTACACTACACTGTGACAGTGACAAAAATAAACAGTTAGACCTATTTTGTTTTTTTGTACCAGGCTGTAAACATTTTTATTTCTGCTGTAAAAAATTATTTTTTGCCAGTCATGTGTATGTGATTCTGGTGTTCCTGGAGCCAGCCTCAACCTGATTTTGCTCTTCCGCGTCGATTTATTTTCCAGACCAGAGGTTGCCAATTGCCTACAACATGCCAGTGTTTGGCCAACAAGTTTTCCTCTGCCCAATTAAATAACGTAGCATACTTAGGTAAACTAGCTTGCCAGCTGTAACGGTTTAGGTCTGTTCCACTTAAATGGTGTTTGGAGAGCGTTTGAGACAGTAAAGTTAGCCAAAAGTGTACAATCACAGGTGTCTGCGGTTTC
>CM036539.1:6183913-6291413 GCA_020745685.1 Tautogolabrus adspersus
GAGCCAAACCAAATATTGCCAGCTGTGGTTCTGGATCGATGTCCTTATTACACATTTACGGAAAGTCTCAAAAATCCTGTTCTAAAATGTTCTCATCCCTGGGCATATCCAGAATGTGTGAAAAAGGGGTTGCTGGGTCCCGGTTACACCAATGACAGGTTGGGTCAACTTCAGGCAAAAAAGCCACTTTGTTTTAGCACTACTTTCTGGTGCATTAAAAACCTATTCTTCTTCCTGCAGCGCAAAAGAACAGCACAAGTATTTGGGGTGACATTTCTGTAAAGGAAAAACTTGAGGGGTCGTCTTGTAAGTGCTTCTTGTGATGTCTCTGTTGTTCCTATGTGCATGTTGGTCAGTTCAGGAGCATGATGCGCTCACACAGGAAGCTGATACAGGCCACCTTTTAACAATTATGTGAACAGCAAAATAAACAAGGTCAAAGCAAAAAAAATCAGAATTGAGCATCAAGAACATAGACAGCTTTCTAACTGATCTGATTCACAGGCATTCACACAGCGGAAGCCATTTGGGGATCAGTGTCTTACACCTGTAGACTGCAGGAACTGGGATCGAACCATCGACCTTCCAACTGAGAGACCACCAACTTTCAAACTGAACCACAGCCTGCCCAAGGTTATGATCATAAACTCATTATGAAAGAGTTTTTCTATGGCAATAAATCAGAAGGGGAGCAGAGTCATTTTCTGGTAGAAATCAGAATTCTCTTTTCAACCAGTAGAGTCTCCCCCTGTTGGTCATTTTAGAGAATGACAGTCAAAGACAATGTGCATTGGCTTTAATTTGGTAACCATGAGGCTTTACATCCAGATCACACAAAGAACTGATCTTGCACACAAAATATTGTTAGTTGTGTCATTAATTTTTTGTAACTCCACAGTTTAAAAAAATGCTTTTTTATCCACATTTTAAAGAATCATTTTTAATTTGTTTTTAAAGTGAAGCTTACATTTTATTCTGTGACAATACACACACACACACACACACACACACACACACACACACACACACACACACACAAACACACACACACACACACACACACACACACACACACACACACACACACACACACCACACACACACACACACACACACACACACACACACACACACACACACACACACACACTGGAGACATTTTCAAATTGTTCACATGATAAATGAAAGATGATTTCAAAATAAAAAATCTGATTGGGATTTACCAAAAAAACTAAATTACAAATGTGTAAATGATACTAAATATAACTAGTTTTTCTATATTTATATAAACTGTATAACAATAAGAACAGGTAGGGATTTCTCTTTATGTAAACTGATAAACTGATCAACTGTTAAATGTCTCGTGTGGTGTATAAAGTAAAGAGCAAACATACATCGCCATCTAGTGTTTAAACGGTGCAACTTCACCACAGAGGCCAATTACATTGTTTCGTATTTTGCTTATCAGTACCTATTTATAGAATTAAATGTGTGCTCTTACTGATGGTCCCTGCACTTTGTTTTTGTTTCCCTTCTAAAGAAAGAAAGAACCTGGCTTTCTCCCGGGTAACAACAAACCTCACATGAATACATCACGATGAAACACAAAAGGTAAAGAAAGTGTCCTGAATGCTCAGGTCTCCACAGCAGTGAAACACTAACAACTCTGTTTGACTGAAGTACTTTTGAATTATGGTTTGTCTTTTTTCTTTTATTTGATCTAACATCATCCATTTGTACATTGCACAAAATATGTTGACTGTTTCATGAAGTAGCTCACTTGGAAAAGAAGACAGGATAGTCTGTTTAATGAGGGTTTATCTTGCTTTCTAATTTTGTTCCATGACAATGAATAGACCTACCTCGGGAAAGTCTAAATCCTAGGTGTCATACATCCCATGTGGGCCGGGCATATAAATGTATGTATGACACAATAATAAAATACAAACTTTAAACTTCTATCATTTCTCCTACACATTTATTGGAACAAATTAGAAAGCGTGATACAATATTGGAGAGCAATAGTTTCATGTCGCCTCTTACTCAACCGCTTTCAGAAGATGTCACTCAAAGGTAAACTCCCGCACACTGTCTAACTTACAAACATGTATCATTGTGACATCAGCTTTTAATCAGCAAATTAAAAAACTAAAAAACATCAGCTTCCTGGTTGAGAGCACACATATTAAAAGCAACTACCCAAAGCCTATGAGGCAGTTCTAAATAACATCATTTTAGTTCAGGGGACACTAAAAGTCCCAAAAAGTAAATTATGATCCAAACACAAAATCAGAAATGTTTCAGGAGATCAAAAGTTCAGATAGGCTAGTAGACTTGTATCATTTTTAATTCTTAGTCCCGTATAAGTCCCCACAAAATAAAATAGTCACCAGAACCACATGTCGACCTTTATGTATTTAGAATGAGACATTGCTCTGCTACGCACCTGTCTTATGCAACGTAAGTGTGAAGGTTTTTTCTATTTTGAAGATGTCCCTTGACATATAAATACAGATTTGTGCTCTCCGTATTTCACAACCCCTCAGATGGATCTCATTAAGCATCACAGCTGACCTCTTGGTTGGGAACCCCCGCCCTAATATACACAAAAGTGAACATCCTTCATTTGGACCAGTTAGAACATTTATTTAAAACTAAAAAGGATATCCCTGTCTAGTTATACAACAATAACTATTTTATGTATAACGGG
The DNA here is from genome assembly GCA_020745685.1 of Tautogolabrus adspersus. Lineage (NCBI taxonomy): Eukaryota > Metazoa > Chordata > Actinopteri > Labriformes > Labridae > Tautogolabrus > Tautogolabrus adspersus. The sequence continues at coordinate 6,186,624 of CM036539.1, forward strand.
TACCTCCAGTTTTTTACTCATTTAGAGTACATCTATTGAAGGAACTGCTTCAGCTTCATACTGGCATCAAATACAAATCTACAATTCACTTAGCAGACGCTTTTATCAAGGTGACTTTCATCAGAGAGTAAGTTCAACACAAGTAAGGATCCAGAGAGGAAACAACGACAGTAAGTGCAAACAAACAGCACACAGGTGCTGACAGGAAGTGACCAGAGGCAAAGCACAACATCGACAGCTGTTCCTGAGAGCTCTAATCAGCATCAAAACCATCCTAAATATCATCATCGTATAGCAAAATCATCATCAGTATCAGTAAGTGGATAGGTGTTCATGAAAGAGCTGGGTCTTTAGCTTATTTATAAAGGTGCAAAGGGACTTTGGTAGCTCGTTCCACCAATGGGGGGCGACAGAGGAGTCTAGTGAGATACTTAGGGCCCCCAAATAGCTTTACATTCAAATGCAATAGGAAGAGATAATAAAGTACAGTTAGCGAGACCTGTTTCAATGTTTGTATGAGCACATACTTATTGAGATGGACCATACAAATGTTTACCTTACCCTTTACTGGTCATGCCTGTACTGTATATGACTCTGCATTTTAGATCATCAGGTTGTACTGATGAGAACTTACAACTCAAGATTTAGTTCTACTGTTGAGAAAACAAATACATGTTGAAATGGAAGGAAAGTATTGTCGTACTGTAGCTTGCTTACTCAAAGGTTGAGCACCACTGAAGGGAGGGATGCATGAATATTTCCACGCCCCTAATATCTTATAGAACAGTGGTTCCCAAAGGAGGGGTCAGGACCCCCCAGGGGGTCGCGAGCTACCAAGAGGGGGGTCACCTTCCTGTGTTTGTTTATTAACTGTCCACTCAGTGCTTAGGTCTATACATGGAAATTACTTGTATTCTGCTTCTAGCCTTTGTTACAATACATCACTATATAAAATAGTTGTATGGTTTTTAGGCTGTTTTATTCTCTTATGTTGTTATTTTTAGTGTTTGGATAGGCTCATTATTATTGGTGCATTTGTGAGGCAGTGTGCTGCATTATATGCCTTAGTCATCTGTAGGGACAGCGGGGGTCCCCAGTCTCTGACACCCTAATTTTGGGGATCACAAGCTGAAAAGTTTGGGAACCCCTGCAATAGAGAACAGTAAGTTAAGACTTGAAAACTGGGCAGTATCTCCCAAGAATAAGAGTCAGATATTAGATACAGGTGAAAAACAGAGAGCAGGTAGGACTGTGTGAAACACAGAAGAAAGTTCTATGATCATAGAAATCCAAACTTTAGCCTTTCCCATAATATACTGAACACTGTTTGGTGTAACCTAAAGACCACAGATGATGAGAAAAACACCATCATCACTTCGCTGCATCATGCGATGATGTTTCTGTGCAGCAGCCTAGGACGGCTTCTGAAGGTAGGGGGGATTTGTAATCCAACAAGTCAAAACCCAGAACTTTCCAATCACTTACAGACTTTACAAATGTTGTTTCTTTAAACTGGCACTGACTTTGAATGGTAATTTTGTTTTCATATGACTACGAAGGAATCCATTGATTTTAACTTACATGAAAATAAAGGTTTTTATTAATGTTGGTGTTTGTACACTGACTTTGCACCAATATGACTGTGTTAACTTTGTACATTGTTATCCAATTCTCTGGCATCACTCTGCTCTATGTGGTGCAAGTATTGTAAAGGTCAGGGCACTATTTACTGAAATTGCAGTGTTTCAGCAGTGTTGCAATATGACCCCCGCTGCTGAAATATGACCACCGCTGCTGAATATTTTTTAAAATTTGATTTGAAATAAATTATTAATTTTGTTTGGTAAAATTCTGACTCCTCTCGTCTTTTGCAATTACCCAGGAGCTGGGTTATGACAATAGGGTGGTTTTCTGTTGATTATTTTGTCCAATAAATGTTAATAATTACTTTGATGACAAAAATGTTTAAAAAATTGCATGCAACTAAAGCATTGTTCCCCTTCACCACCGCTGCTATAACTCCAACCTAGGGGAAACACTGAATTGTATTTACATAATGTTCTATAAAGTGTTCACATAGGCACCATATACTGTCTTTTTGCCAACAAATGTATATGGGTTGGGTTCGAGAGCTTTCTAAAAAACATGTAGGGAAAAAAAGTGTTTACTCAGACTGAAGATTGTGTCTGCAGCCAAAGATGTGCCAACTAAATTGGAGTTAGGACAGCTAAATAAATATATTGAATAAACAAGTTTGTTAGTGTTAAAAAGTCCTCACAAGTATCAGTCATGCAGTAATACAGTCCCTGAAGGGAAGCCGGTGTCAGAGTGGTAAGGGGGCACGCCTCATGTACAGAGGCTGTATTCCTCGAAGCAGGCAGCCCAGGTTTAAATCCGACCCCGTGGCTCCCTTCCCGCATGTCATTCCCCACTCTCTCTCTGTCCCTGATTTGCAGCTCTATTCACTCTCCTATCTCTACAACAAAGGCATAAAAAATAAAATCTTAAAATCAAACAACAGTCAAGACATGTATACTTAAATGAATATCACTTTATTATGGTTAATTCTCTTTTACAATAGAAATAATATTGAAACGCTCATCAGACCAAAACAAAACATTTGCAGTCCTTTTTTTTAATTTTTTTTTTTTTAAACAAACTCAAGCCCCCCTCCTAATACTTGATAAAAATTAACACTGCTGGACATCCAAGAAAACGTATCCACAGTGCAAAGTTGTTCAACTAGCGACTATTACAATATGTATTTACATTTATTTAAAAAAGAAAGAACAAATGAAAAGATTGGGAACAGGATTTCAACAATATCTACAAAAACAGAAGAAAAAGTTTTAGACATTTTAGAGACGGATTATTCTCACAGATTTCTCTCTCACTTTCTAGTTTGTAATCTGTGATCATCTCGATGGTTCCACCTAAATGTGAAAAGAAACGTGTTGATGTCACTTTCGAACATATTTCATTAGAGGATCTTAGACCAGAGCGACACACACAAAAACACGTAATGCACACTGTGAGGGCTTGTTGATTTACAGTGAGTGATTCTCATCAGTGGATCGCCGTCTTATCTTCCCTCTTCCCTGCACATTTGTCATATACGGTATCGCAAATGACTTTGAACAACGTAACCAGGATATTTACAGCTCCCAACAATGAGGTCATAAAAACAATCAACAGCCAGAAACAGTACAGTGCAGAATTTATGTTCAATATTGAAATTTTTCCCTGAACTAAAAGAAAAGACTCATTGAGATTTCCTCATAAAATGTCAATTCAGCTCCCTATGTCTTTATGCCACGTGTGTAGTGGTGCAGCTTCCCTATATGTTCTTCTGTAAGAAAGATGCTGAATTAATCATGGTCAGATTATATTCTATTCAGTTTCGTTCAGGTTATCCTCGCATTAAAAGTTGCCTCGTTGCTTTGGTACAAAAATAATTTACCTTTAATGTTTATGATGGTTCATAGATTTTTAGGTCCAAGTGTTACTTCTCTGTTCAAACGACGTATGCCATGTCACATTAAATAATGACGTTGAAACTCTTTTTTTTTTATTGGCTGTATAAAGTCTATCGGGATCCTTTGAGATCTTCTTGTAAAAACCTGAGCACCTTTTAACACACTGTAGAGAGGATCGTCCCGACTCTTTGACCACACCAACATTCTGTGGATTGAGAGGAATATGAAGCGTGACGAAGGGACACTGGGAAAGACACCTAATATTATCAGGCATTACTCCATGAAATCCTCCACTGATCCATCCACAATCAAATGATTCATATCCGGCTTTTACTACCGTCGTTATCATCTAACTGACCGTGGTTTACTACTCTAAAAAATGTCACAACAGTTATCCAACTCAGGGGCTTTGAGTCGTCTGTTCTTGAGTGGGATGTTATCTTGAAAAGATGCTGGTAGGTCAAGCCTGCTTGTGTGTTACAGTGTGTGCTTTAATGGTTGTGGATGTTTCTCAGTGACGGGAGCTCGGTCTTGGAAGAGAGTGAGGGGCACCTGATACAAGGGAGAGAGGAAAAACAAAACAATATAATATTATTAGGTGAAACATGTTATTCGTGGATAATACTCAGCATTTAGCTTTGTATATCTTTAAAAAAAACCCAGAAGCAACCCACCTGGAGAAGCAAGAAGTGGAGGGCGGGAAGCCTTTAAAGTAGGTGGGCCTCTAATCCCGTGAGGACCCCTAGGGCCTGGATGGTATGGAAGACCATGGTGGAGTAGGGGCCCACGAGGCCCTAGGGGGCCGCTATAGGGACTGTGTGAAGACAGAAGGCCCCGTGAAGCTGGGGGCCCCAATGAGGGACCGGTTTGTCGATGCAAGGACAGCAGTGGAGGGGGTTTGGTTTTGGGGTAAGAACCTGAAAGGAGGAAAATAAAACTCAGAGACATCTACACCTCAAAGTAATGTGTCTGAGATTGTTAGTATGACTTCTTCATGTATTTATTTAGCTCTGTTACTTGGTGGATGTATTTCTTCCTTTAGGTCTGTGTAACTCTGTAAGCTGTGTGTGTGTGAGAAGCCTTACAGCAGCAGATCTATATTTGGACAGGAGCATGTTGCGTGTTAGGAGCTAAAAGGAAGTATGCTTTGCTGAAGAAATCTATATGGCTGACATTAAAGGTAATGCCCTCTTTCCAGCCTATTAGAAGTGTCAACGTTAATGTTATTTTAAAGCACATCTAAACTAAGCTGAAGCTGTCTGCATGTGACGTAAACTGTTCTGTACAACACTGATGGTAATCGTTTGTTGCCAACATTTTTAATAATTGGTTGTTATTGACTCGCTGCCCTAAAACTGAGTAAAACTCCTCCTATTTAAAGGCTACCAATCAGCAGTCCCATGGTCACAGACTCCATACGGAGCGCACACGTCACATACAGACATCAGGTAACTATCAGGTAAGTTAAAATCTTCTTACTATAGCACTAAGGTACGTAAACAGATTCATCTCATTCAATGATAAAAAAATATATTTGAAAATAGAACTATTAAACCCATTTAGACCTGATGAGACGCAGACGTGCTTCTACCTTTAAGACCTGATGAGACGTCTACGTCGCATAAGGCCATGAACATGAGTGCAAAGGAAATTTTAATTTACAGTTAAAGCCAATAGGTTTAAGCTTTCAAATGTTTTATCTTTAAGGTCACTATCTGATACAGAGACAAAGATTTCAGTAAACTTTGAAATTCTGTGCAGATTTTCTGAAAACCCTCAGGTTCTGGGAGGTTGATTTCAAACATTACTAAGGTTTGAGAGGGCGTGTTTTTTAGGCGTCCTTAGGTCTAAATGGCTTAACTCAAATAGTATTTCTTAATTTTCCTTTCTTTGATTCAAAAACTTTAAATCTGGCTCCAACAAACAATGTCTCCTATCTCACTATGTTTTATCTTTCTCGAGTAATTTAAAGTTCTGCGAAGGGTTTCACACAAACTGTTTCAAACCTGCTAAATCTGAACTTCTCTTCTATTTTTATCCATCAGTTACTGAAGGGACCAGCTGTTGCAGGAACAACTCAACAATGTAATGTGAGAGGGATACCTCATAGGCAATACACGCAATGCAATAAAATGAACTTCATAATATGTTTTGGGGAGAAATGGTTTCCAAGTCTATGACAACTAAAACTTTGAACTTATTAAGACTCTAGAGAACCTTTAAACAGTCCAGTTAAGTCTGCAGTGTTACCTGGTGAGGGCAGAAGAGGTGATGGTGAAGCTGAGGAGTGGTCCATCATTGACCCTCCTGCTCCGCCCGAGGACATGGGTTGAGGGGGCCCAGGTGGAGTAGGCAGCAAAGGAGGCGGTTTTCCTAGTCCTGGAGGTAACATGTTACCCCTCTGCCCCTCAGTGTTGGAGGCTGGAAAAAAACAAAAGAAACAAGAATGAAAAAAGAAAAGAGAGACCAGGTAAGATGAAAGGAAAAGGAGAGAGCAGATAAGAAGTTCAAGGTGCCATTTGTAAAAATTAGATTTACACTTCTAGGTACTACAGTATGATCCATGTCCCACCTTGTACATGCTCGTGCCTGGACCGCACATACTCTGAGATGGTTTCCAGCTCCTCGGGGTAGAGATGCACGCCTTCAGCTAACAGCATGAGGAGCGGACGTGTTTCGGAGGGAACAGTGTGGCGCTCGATCTTTTCTCTCTCGAGAAAGTCATCGAGCAGCTGCGATGCCTGCGCTGCGAGGTCTGAGGGGTCTTTTTTTGGGCGCTCTTTGACCAGTCCGCGACTGTACTCGGCTGCAACAAAGTCCATGGCCTGGTCTTTGGGCATGTTGCGATGGACTGGGGGGGAAATAGGAATGTTAATGCTGAAGAGTAAGGGAATGGATTAGAAGAGATGAAAAGAGGACAACCTTGTTAACCCATGGAACAAAGCAGAACATCCACTGGTTTGCAACAAATAACTCACTAACATGGCTTTTGTTTTAATGTGATGTTGGGTTCAGCGAATTCTGCTGATAATTTGGTTCTTTGGTATGTAGTTCTTTTAAATAGTACTTTTAATGAGAATTGAGATTTGTTGAACGGGAAATGTTATTTGATGTGCATTCATTAGTTATTTTAACTGTGGTTGTTTTCTGTTTTTGGATATGGTTTCACTGATTGGTTAGATGAGCATTCTTAGAAGCCAATGTACTATTAATACATCTTATAAATGTATGCATTTCATTTTCTGGTTTGAAAAATGATTTATATATTTGAGTTTGAAGTGTAGATCAGCCTTTAATGAGTAATAAATGAGTAATAATGCTTTCTTGTTGTTGTTGTCAATTCATGTAGATGGCTGCATAGATATGGCAGTATAAATTGCATATACTTTCTTATTGAATTGGCTTTAAAGGAATAGTTTCACAGCAGGGGGTCCACTCTCATATCTATCAGATAATATGAGCTACAACAAGCAGCTAGTTTAACCGGATGAACACTGTACGATTTCAGCCTCATTTAGACCCTATATTTAAGTCACACAAATAATTTTTTTAATGTTTAAGTCGGACGAATTTCAGCCTGAACGTACAGTCAGTCGTGTAGTGCACACTGAGGCACGATGGACGACAACAGCCTAATCAGCTGTTCGACATTTGTATTATTTCTGGCATGTTTGATTTTTTGGTCGTTCGACTGTGCACACTTGTACAGTGAGAGCAGAGCCATGAGCCGACTCCCCTATTTCAGGACATTTTTTCCTGATTGTGTCTGCACAAAATGTGGCAGATAGCGTCCAAAATCACCATGGTAACAGTAGGCGTGATTGTTTAATCTGTCTTCCTCCTCCAATCATTACAGAAACATTGGCAGGACATTTCTGTGGACGTCTAGCTGACAAAGAATTGTGGGCAAACTCATGCACACTGTCTAAATTGCACAAATTCATTGCCAACATATTTGTGCTATGCAGACAGCTCTGTCTCTTTTGTTCAGAGCAGCTTTTGGTTTCTTTTTAAAAAACGTTGTATGGGAAAGTATCAAACATTTTGACAGCCTTACTTCAGTCTTTTGTTAAAAATGTTGGAATATTCGCACATTGAAGCTTTTTTGCCACTTTGTTCTCGCCATCTTACAGTTTTTGTACGGATGGAGAGAATAAGACAAAAGTTTAATTTTTTAGCTTTACAGATTCCAACTGAGATCATATTTATCAGACAGATATGAGAATGTTGGCCATCTTCTTGGCAAACTCTGGGACTTGAATGCCAAACCAAAATGGGAAACTATTCCTTTTACACCTTTATTTCCACTTTTGGGCTTCGTTCACTTTCTTAAGGTTGTAGGCTTATGTAATGTCAAAGTGTGTTGCCAGTGGGATGACTCCTTCTGTTTTTGCCCACATGGTAGAATGCAGTATTGGTAAGTTGCTTTGAATAAGAGCATCAGCTAAAAGTAAGATGGTCTGCAAACTGAGTGTTAGATTAGTATGTACGTTGAATATTGTGTTTATATGATGCTGTTTTGATATCTATAAATGTTAAGAAAAGTTGAGTGCAGAGTTGATGCTCATGTGTTTCTGTGGGAATGTTTTTGTGCCTTTTTTATTTGTTTGGTTTAAAGCAACAATATGTAGCTCCCCCCCTTTAAACAGTAGATTCAAAGGACGATTTCATAGCACAATAACTTTCAACAGGGACAATGACGTCTCTCCAAAGTCTACAGAGCGAGAAGTATGATGGCTTTGTACGGTTTGATACAAGGACTGAGACTAAGAGAAAGAGGATGGTGACAGATGAAGCCAAGAAGAGAAAAAGAGGGAGTGAGCAAGAAAGTCGCGGAGTGTACATTCCTGCAGATATTATTCATAACAGATTGCAACTTCACGTTTGTATTGTTATCTGTGTCATCATTGTCTCGTGTTTAGCAGCTTTACTGGGTTCAGAAATTCATCTCACCCAAGTTCTGTCTCAGGTTTGCACACAAATAAATCCGTCTTACACCAAAAACGTATCTATTTCCTTGTGGATCTACAAGTTCACTTTAAAAGGGATATTCACCATCTGCTTGATTGCACGCTGTCTTAGAGGGGTAGGCGTAACTGCACTGTCTTTGCGTTAGTGCAGTTGCACTCAGAGACCTTCAGTGGGCGCCGAAGCGTACCAAACCAAATTCCTACATATTGTTGCTTTAACTATTACAAAGATCGGCAAGAAGTTGAATTTTAATTTTTCTGTGAACCGCATTTCAAAAGAAAATGAGGGTTGTGACTGAGTTGGTTTGGCTTAGTTTGAAGGAATGTGGGATAGGGACTTACTTTTGAGGGATTCTGAGAATATGATAACAGTGCAGGAGGACAGAGCTATGTTTGTCTGCTCCACCAGAATACATAACGGGGAGCCTTCTGCTCGGACATCCTGCAGGGCCCGGGTCAGGCCCGATTCCGCCTGAAGGTAGAGCATTTCCACTGACAGGCCGCGCTCCTGCAAGCACTGGCTTAGCGATTTGGGGTAATCCCTTTGAGAGGAAGAGAAACACTTTGTTAAGTTAGCATTTTTTTATTAAGTTGTTCAGCTGAGAGGACCAGAGGGTTATTTCTTGATTTAAAGTGTTCTTACCAACAAAGAGTAAACACAAGTCATCATTCTTTTAGTGTAGTGAATAATGTATCTGTGGATATTTGAATATTGTATGTATGGACTAAATAAAGCATTAATTTGTGCAGTGTTCATATATGTTTTTGAATGTCTTTGATGTATTTGGTGATGCAGTAGAAAGTGTAACAGGGATACTGCAGGTGAAAAAAGGAGGGTGTTGAGTGAATTCATTAGCAGTGGTTCTTCTGTCAAAGTCATCAAAGACTTTGAAACCTGACGTAGCAGCTTTGTACATGTTTAGACTACACTGTTGAATGTGTATGTTGACAAAGTCTGTATAAATATCATGAAATAGTTTTGTTCTATTTTTCACCTTTCTGGAACAAAAACTGTAAACGCCATGTTTTCATATTAGTTCCCAGAAGTCATGGACTATTGGTCCAATATTAAAAACTCAAAGTGGAAAACTATCATTAAATAAATAAATAAAAGGGATCCAGGCATCCTTCAACACAAGTAGATAAAAACGTAAAAAAAATAGGCAAACAAAAAAGCCAGATATGCCTGAATACACAGAACATGCTTTGCTATAGCACAGTTATCAGTTTGTCAATAAACAGTGGTCAACATAGATAAATAACGTGTAGTGTAATGTACCTGCCACAGCACTGATACGAGTTGCAGACTGATTTGGAAAGTTTTTATGAGCATTTTGATGAATGTTTTCATCATGTTGAAACCAATTCAACATTAGAATTAAAGGTCACAAAGCAACCAGGCTACCTGCAGCTGCCAACGCCACCTCTTGATCTTACACTGTGTGTTTTCAACGTATGGGATCATGTTGGTCATTCATAATTTCTTCAGATAAATTAAACCTGTTTGCATAAATATTGCTATTGAAACACTTTTACGGTGTGTCCTCTAAACGTACAATATGTCGAATTTTATTACAATGTTTACATTCAAATATCTAAATGAATAAAAAATGCACTAAACCTATGTTAAATATATTTTTTGTTGAGTACTTGCATTACCTAGCAGAGAGAACTCCCATGATTCCCCACCAGCCTCCACGTCATCTTTTGTTATTGTATTGATTGAGAGCCCCCTGGTGGTAGAATCTACATATTGAGCCTTTAACAGCTTCGTTGTTGACAATCCAGTGAATAAAGCTCTTTGACATACAGTACATGTATTTGTTTTTTTTACTTAATAGTAAAAATTGAAGTTCTTAATCAGTTTGACTCTAATAAAATCAAACAACTTTGTAGATTTGTTGATGGCAGACACTCTTAGAGACTAGGTGTAATAATAAGGATCAAAACTGTGTTCGTGTCAGTATTTTCCAAGTAAGTCTAATTGTCTAAAATGATCATTGCAGGCAGACAATGCTGCCATTGTGGCACAACTTACTAGTCACTGTTTGTGTTTAAGTATGGTGTTTGTACAATTTCTTTGATGAACCATTGTGTAGTGACTTTAAACACTGTAAAAAGGTTGTGACCGCTTGTCACCAAATGTGGGGACAAACAGAAGATCAATTTGATGTTTTTTATTTAGGAGCTCAGTACAGAAAACACTGAAGATTGTTTCTCTTTATGTCATTACTGAAAAACCGGAGATGCTTGTGTGTGAGATGCAAGTGCCTGCAGAGTAACAACAGAAGCCTTTCATGACGTCAAGCTTGTGTTGAGAGAATGTGGTTTGGAGTCACATTTAATATGTACTGCACAGTGAAAACATGTTTTAATGGCATTTATATCAGAATGTAATTGAAAACTTGGAAGCTTTGTCAGATTGGTGTTTTTATGCAGTACTGTTGGTCATCAGTTTGTACTGGTGCTCTTAAATGGTAACACTGGCAGCATTGAAATGCAGTAAAGAAGAAAACCTTTTGATGTGTGTTGTGTTTTTATGACAAGTCATGCTGTTCAAAATGCAGGAAGTGGCTCCTGTGTTTGTGAAACTGGTTTTTATCAGTCACCTGTCACCAGTTTGACTGAAACTAAAAGGCTCCTGAGGACACCAGAGGTGTGTTCTGTGGAGGAAGCTTGACATACAGTACCAAGGCTTACTTAAAGCAAGCTGGCTGGACAAAGCCTAGTGCCTTAGTGAAAACATGGGTCAGATTACAGGTATCATAAAGATGGTTATCAACGTTCTCTGATAACTAAGACTTTCTGCCTCAGGCTCTGTGCGTGCTCACAGTAAAGGGGGCGTTTGACATATACACTGATGCTTCCTCTGCACAAAAAGGAACCATCACTAGCTGTTTGCATAAACGATGAATATATAAAAGCTACTGTGGTAACAAACAAAATACAGCAGCAAATAAGACAAGAGCTGAGTGCTGCAGAAAATGGTTAATTAGTAAAAAAATACCAATATTAATGCATGAAACGCTCTCCGTGCCTCCTTTTCATACAGCATCGTGTGTTAAATTCACACGGTACAACTCTAACACTTAAACAACGATACACATAATCTCAGCAGTGCAGACAGGAAAAACAATTAGGTCTGATACTTTCAATATATGAAAAAAAGATGGAAGCCACCTTTAGTATTTGGCCAAGTTAAGGTCAAACTAATTATTTGATCGGTGATAAATACCTAAATACTAATCAGGTTATTAATATCAAGCATTTAAACGTAATCCTGCATCCTTACACAATGAGCCCTCTGTGTTCTTTTACAATCATCTGCTGAAGTAGGAATGTTACCTGAAACAAACAGGTAAAAAAAAAAGAGGCAATGTTTATTTACCTCTAGTAGAATAATAGGCTCCAGCGATGCAATGCATCACATATACTACTGTAACTGCACGTCTTTTTCGTGACTGTAACGTTACCATTCCAAACTTCTCCGTTCATGTATTACCTCAGCTGAAGATCTATACCGTGGAGAACATCGTCAGGCAACAATAAAAGAAAAGACAGAACTTTTCAGAATGTCAGCCGTAACTCATAACATACACTGTTCCAAATCAGGTAATCTGTGCAGAGTAAGTAACCATGGTGATCTACCCAGGTTAAAAAAGAGCGTCTTCTTCGTGACATTGAAAACTCTGACTTTAGGTTCAACAGACCTGGCTTTCCCTCTAAGCTCACTTTGTGGTACACTTCCAAATGAGGTGACATTTGCAGACTATAAAGACTTTTAAAAACGTTTGAGGACAGTGACATGAGTCACACTTAATGCTGTCAGTGGGAGTGAAAAAAGGTTGTACCTGTCAGACTGTATACATCATTCCACACAACAGAAGGTAACAGACATAGCGTAACCCATTCAAAGGATAACCTGGGCATTGTCTTCTAGGATGATTTACCACCTCCAAGTGATCCCTCTACATACCTGAAGAACACAAGCAGTGCTGCTGTAAAATATATACACACACACACACACACACACACACACACACACACACACACACACACACAATATCCCTGATATGGATGAAAAGTGGGACATTTAACATATAATCCTATTAAGTGGGAAAAAAACATTAAAAAGCTATAAAATGCCTTCAGTTGAGCCTCATCTTCTGATTGTCATTTTTAGTGTGAAACCAGAAAACACAATCTGGTCAGGAAATCTTCATAATGTTATCGCCTTCCCCGGTTTACTGGCTCGTTGTCTTATACTGTTTAATGGGAAAGATCCTAAGCCTCCTTCCCGTGTCACATTGATGAGGGATGTCATGTTCCATCCAAAACTTGAAAAGATTAAATGCACCATGAGGGGGAAAAAGTCTGAGTTCAGTAGAATGTGGTTTCCATTCATAGCCTATTTCACTACTGTTACTGGGATAATGAATTGGAATGATGCATAGCACTCTTTATGATTGTGTGGTTCAATAGGTGCAGCAGATGGCTTTCTAAATGTTTTTGTACATTATACAGTGATTAGTAATGTTCAAGTGGAAAACTCAATGATTTTTTTTAAAGGTATAAAAGGAGTTATAGCTGCTTTGATTTCTGATTGTGATGATGTTGTTGTCTACAGGACAAATCCAGATAATTGATTATTTCTTGATCCATTTTGACATCTGAAGTACAATACACTGTTCCTAAGTGAATGCGGAAGAACTTGAAATCCTCATTGGAATAGTTGTCAGGGTGAGAGCAAGGTCAATGCAAGCCGCTAACTAATCTTTCATGCAGAAAGAACCTGTACCAGACAGAGGTGATACCTTCGCACAATAGCTTGTTTGATAAAGTTAGCATGGGTCCCTACCAAGATGTTTGGGTTTTTACTGTTCATTGTTATGCATCAGAATAAAGGGTGGGTCTCATTGTGTAAAGGAGGATCAACACAAACCGTACGTGTTGATAGCATCCAGTTGTGTTGCAATACTAGAAACAATAACATGTGATGTTCTCCATTCACGACAGCAAGCACATGCATTGTAGCAAGAGCTCGAAGTGCTAAAAGTGCTAAAAGTCCCAATCCAAAAATAACAGTAGTGAAACATGAGGATCAGGGTCAGCAACAGGGTAGTCTTTTCAGCTGAAGTTTTTGACATAACTTATAACAATGAGTGTTGACATAACTGATTGAGTTTCACTACAGGAGTTGAATGTTATTGGCTGGGCCCCTTACAAAAACACAATCAAATCACCTCCCTTAGGTTTGTCCCACTAAATTACAGCCATATCTGCCACATAACAATTGCCAAAATATCTTCTTCTGGTTTATTTATTTTTTAATACTCACAGGCACTGGTTGGTTACAGAGAGGACCACGCAGTCTGCCGGCTTCCTCTCCTCCTGAACCTGTCTGTAGAATTTCTGATACAGCGCTTTGCGGCGGTCTGCTGGAGTGCAGCTGTCTGCCTTGGCTGGGGGTGTGAGGATGGTGGAAGAGTTGGAGGAGAATGAGGTGAAGGGTGAAGGGAGATGGGAGGCAGTAGAGGATAAAGAGAGAATGGAAGGTAAGTTGCAGGTGGAGATAAGGTCAGATTTTCCCCATTCATTTAAGATCAACATCAACAGTCTTAAACGTCTAACATATTTTCTGTTAATGGATATTAAGGTGCACCCTACTGCAATGTTGTTATTTAAAAGTGTGAACTAAAGGGGATAGTAGTTATGGAAGGAATGCAGGCTATGGGTTTGACACCCACTGATTTTAATATTTAAAATTGTTACATGGAAATAAAAAAAACAAAATGTTGTCTTAGTGGGGAAAGTTTCTGAATGGTGCAAACTCTGAAAAAATGTATGATCAAAGACAAGCACTAGGCTCACCAACTGGCTGATGCTTGTAGCTCTCATACTTCACGTTTGCACTGTAGTTTTGTATTTGATCGAGTTCTTCGTAGCTGAAAGAAACGAGGGGAAACAGAACAATCCTTAAATGTAACAATTGACTGAGGGAAGCATGGCTATGCCAACTGTCCACTTAGTTATTGAATGGGATGACTGCGCATGATTGAGGGTTTTATACAGACTGAAAACAGAGCCCTGAGATTACAACACCATAGTTAGCATTCAACATGAAATTCATACATACTTGAGTGAGGCATGTTGACCTCATGAACCTGTCACCTGGCACATCAGGTACTGTGGCAAATGCCCACATAAAACTTCTGTGTAGTCTGTAAGACTAGGCAGAGGCAAGGACTTCAAGAGTAGACGCTTTGTCCCATTTGATCTCTCTCCCTCTCTCTGAACATTAGCAGCAAATTGAAAATGGCTCTCCAAGTTTAATGTAGAGTCATAACAACACATCTGTAATAAACTACAGATTGGTGACAGGAAAATTATGCAATTACATTAAGATAGTGTGGTGTTTTTATGTTATAGAAATATGCCTGATTTGATCTGTCCCTGCAGCAAATACACCTCTGCATTGCTCCTTATTGATATATTTTAAAATATATATTATTGTTTATTTTGATCACAGCCTAGGCATACTATTGACCTCAATCAGGTCTAACAGGTTAACTAAAATGTAACTAAAATGTGTTTGCTTACTTTCTACTACAACATTGTGTTGAACACATTTGCATGAAAGTGATGTCAACACTGTCTAAATACCTCCCTCTCTTGTGCAGTACATCATTGTTGAAGAAGAGACAACACATACACTTGCACATGAAAACACAAATATAAACAAATGTATGACACCCTGACACCCACTGATCAGTCATTCATGAGCACCTGCAGAACGATGGTTTATATTTGTAATGTTTGAAGATGTTTTTATGTTTTAATATTAATCTGATCAACACTTGATGCTTTGGTAAAATCCTCTCAGCGTTCATGCAAATAAAGAAAATGTATATTAATAAGAGATATCAGACAAAAAAGTAAGTGAGAAAGAGAGGAAATGCCATAAACTTTGACTCCATTATTATCTACGTCATATACATTAACTAGCACGCAAAGACAGATTTTTTTTGTCCATAAAGTGCGCATTTTAGTTGTGTGAATAGTGTTCTGGTTCGGTACCTTTCCAGGGCATCTTTGAGCTCTTCGGGTCTCTCCTCTCTGTTGGGGTAAGGCGCTGCTCTCCGAAACAGACGCAGCTGTGGAGCACTGCAACACAGGATTGACTTTTGAAGGTGCTTTGTTTTTACATGTTTAACTATCACGGTGATGGGTAGAGAGGGTAGCGTTTATATAGATGTGCTACACACACTGCTTGTTGTCTGCTAAGCCTGCTAGCTACCGTGTTAGCTTGTAGATGCTAAACTCAATACAGTTGACCGCACGGCTTACCTTCCGTTGGGGTTAGCCGCCTGTCGCCGGGCAGCGGCGGTGGATTTAGCCCAAGACGACATTTCATCCGCGCTGCCACTTGACCGACAAAAACCCACTGCCTTGCCTCTTAACCACAGGAAGGGCAGAAACTATATGCAGGTATTACTCCACTTGTGTGGTACTACAACTCTCCCTGTAGCGGAGAGAGAATGAAGAGGAGGAGGGACAGTAGAAGGAGCAGGAGAAGGCGGAGGAATGAACACGGAGGAGTTCTTCTTCGTGCGGTTGTCTAACCGGTTAACGGATGTTCTGCTGCCACCTACTGGACAACCAAGGTGGCAGGTATAAAAATCCCAACAACCTTTGGACCTTTCTACCAATACCATGTTTTTAATATATACAGTGTATGGTCTTTGTCCTGCCTTGATGGTACTTTTTTCGGACGGCTTACATTTTTTATTTTAACCTTTATTTAACCAGGTTGGTCCCATTGAGATTAAGAACCTCTGTTTCAAGGGAGACCTGCAGCCAAGAGAGGCAGCAGTGTAGTGTAGAGACACAAAGAGAGAAAAAGTACAATTTACAAAACACTAAATTTTGCATTAAAATTGAACCATCTATGAGTCAAATCTGGGAGTCAGTAGTTCAAGCAGTCGAGCTAAAAACATCGGCATCCAATAGAATCTGCTTTCATGTCGTTCATTTTAGATTTACATTACATTATCAATCATATCAACTTGCCATTTAAGCGTTATTTCAAACACAAAAACTGGTCAGTGAAGAAATTACTTGAACCCCACCAATATCTGTTTTAGAACCCCAAATATAAAGACACAGAAAAAAAACACAGAAGTCCAGCACACTAAGCATACACATTGATATGTGAGGAAAAAAGGGGGAAATTATGCTTTAATGTTGGTTTGTGGGTTCAAATTTAAATGTATACAAAAAACATCAACCTAGTTCAATATTCACTTTAAGGATGTGCATCTACCAAATGCAATCCCAATGTGGGAGGGCTATAAAACCACAATTTAATTTAGTTTAAATTAGTTTAATCTAATTATAGGCTACTGGAAAAGGTTACAAGTAACATTACACAGGGTTACAGTTAAACGGGCCTGACTCAGTTAAAACTGGTAAAGGCCTACATCAGGTTCCTGTTGTGCAACACATAAAAACAAAGATCACATCAGACAAAAGACACACAACCAACATCAGACTTAGCAGCAAGCAACACAGACAACCATTAATTAGGCAAGTTAATTAATGTTGAGATTAGTGTTGTTTTCCAGTTAAGTGTCGAAGGATTATGCAACAATGTGTTCTTTCAGTTTGTAACTTTTGCCTATAATGAGAAGGGATTATTACTACATAAACAGAGTTTGCCTATATGGTCGTGTTTGTGAATAATGCAAGAATCTGAAACTTTTCAATCAGAAGAGGGAATGTGTTTCGATTTAGTTTTGTTATTGATCCGTTTTTTCTTTAACCTTGTAACAAAAACAATTACTCAGAAGAAACAAAAAAGCTTGATTGAATACAGTTATGATCTCACCTGAATGAACGTGCAGCCTGCACAAGCCAGGTGTCAGCAGCAAGCAAGCACCTTGCTTACGTTTGTGTCGCGCGGACAGGCTCACGCACTCCTCGTCTCTCAAACCGTGAGCGCGCCGCGGTGGTGACAGTCGCCATTTTATTTTGAAAATCAAACTGAACTGGAGGCATAGAGATTCTTCCATTTCGTCAAGTTTGTTGTGAGAAACAAGAAGGGATGAACACCTGAATTACTTTCTTGGAAGCATGGTAAGATTTTACATGTATTTGGTAAACTACCTTTAACAGTGTAGTTAATATAACGCGAGAGCAACGATATTTACACGGAGGCTGACCGTTAGCCACCAGCGCGGTGCCGTCTATTTACTGAAAAGCAGCTGTCATAATACCCACACCAAAAGAGTAACAATTCCTCTATTTCTAACCGTGGGAATCCAATTTAAACTTAACAAGAAGAAGTGTTGCTACACACACAATCTGTATTGAGGAAATGTGACGGTAACTCGTCTCTGTAAGAGCTAGCAATTTCAAATCGAGTTCATGTTAGCGTTTCCAAAGATAACCCGGACCCCGTACAAACGCTAACAAGGTTAGTGCTAACGTTAGCTCACACGATCGCGAAAATACTCGGCCTTGGAGCTCGGCACCAGGCAATTTGTTGCCATTTTAGGGTCGTAATCATCGGTAAGATACTAAAAATACTTATTTAAAGTACTAAATTGATTCAGCAAAAGTGCAATTTGGCTCAGTCGATTCATACACTCCGGCTTGAAACAGGCTCATGTTGCTAATGTTAGCTTCACGTTCATGCTAATTCATTAGCATTAGCCCGTAGCCTACAGGGGCAGTTAGTGACATTACAGAAAGGTAACAAGGTAAACGGTAGATATTAACCACAGTTAACCACATTTACGAGGTTAATGAGGGAAGTGCATTTTAAATTACGTTACTTGGTATGAGGATATTTGACGGTGGTGTGCCAAAGAGTTAGCAGTCA
Source organism: Tautogolabrus adspersus (assembly GCA_020745685.1). NCBI lineage: Eukaryota > Metazoa > Chordata > Actinopteri > Labriformes > Labridae > Tautogolabrus > Tautogolabrus adspersus. The sequence continues at coordinate 6,204,953 of CM036539.1, forward strand.
TTGTAAACGCTGAATGAATTCAGTTAAAATATTAGCTAACGCGTCTTAAACTTCCCCCCACCAAGTGTTTATCACCGTCATGGTGATAGTTAGCTAACGTCGCTACGTTGTCTACGTTGCCACACGAGTAGGGTACCAACATTTCTTTGAAATATTCACTTACTTTAGCACATATCGTTATCATTTCCGACAACTTTGTTATCCCGCTAGCGCACAGTTAGTTGCACGGAGACTGCTTTGCGAATGACTGTCAGGAGTTGCTAACGCACATTAGCTTGCTCTTTGTTTTACGGTCTGTAAATGTCTGTTTTTTATAAGATTCCTCACCAGGTGCTCTTAATGCTACTTAAAGTGTTATTTGTAGGTGAAACTAGTTTTATTTGTCTACCATTGTAAAGGTTGGAGTTGGCTTCGTCTTTGAATAACATAAATAGCTTTGAATTTGTGTGCCACTTGCTAGGGTACAGTCGAGGCCTAGTGCAAACTACTGGCACGCCAACTTTATATAACTCCACATTAACTCTGTTAGAGTACTAAACTGCGTAGCCTCATCTCATATTGAGTGAACATTGGGATGTTATTAGCAGATACATGTACGGGCTGCGAATTAAAAAATATATATTTCACTGCACCTCTTGGTCTGTTATTCTTGTAGGCCCTAAGCCAGTTACAATATTTCTGTTGTGAATGGATTGCATGTGTTCTGTAAAATTACAGAACTCAATGTTTAGCGCATTTCATAAAGAGACACACTTTTTAGTTGATTGAATAAATTGTTTTTATTACTGTAACTATATTTCTGTCTTTTGTTTTCTTGCATAACAAATTCAATGTTTTGAAAGTAATTATGAACTTTTTGTCCTTTAATTACAGATGCTGAACTTGATTTTAAACTGAAGGACCCTACTGAGCACCGGTAGTCCCTGATTGGAAAATTAATTTTGGAAGCCCGACATATTTAACACCTTTTGGGGGGGGGGGGAGCAGAAGTAACCTATCACTGAAGTGACTAAAGGGGAATAATGGTGATTTTGCGCCGTGCTCGGCCGCCTGCTTCCGCCCCAACCAGCAATGAATCTTGACTCGCTCTCGCTGGCTTTGTCTCAAATCAGCTATCTGGTGGACAATTTAACAAAGAAAAATTACCGAGCCAGCCAGCAAGAAATACAGCATGTAAGTGGTTACACAGACATCAAACAAACTCTGACAATCAGTCAAAAAGTTATGCAGGGTGTCTTCCAATGTATCCTTCGATCTATGTGTTCTGATGATTTCTATGTGCTCTCCTAGATTGTTAATCGTCACGGCCCTGAGGCAGACAGGCATCTACTACGCTGTCTCTTCTCCCATGTGGATTTCAGTGGCGATGGTAAAAGCAGTGGCAAGGACTTTCACCAGGTAATTTTTGATCAAAAACATGTTTAATTTTTGTTTCTATGTAGGATTATTTAAGTTAACTCTTAAAATCTGGACAACAACTGAACATAATTTGGCCTGCTCTTTCTAAAAGTTAACTTCACTGAGCATTTGACAAGTTTTCCATTTGTCAGGGTAAGGACACAGCAAGGCAGTGGAAAACTCATGAAAACATTCTAGCACATATATTTATACAAGTACAGCTTACCGGAAAACAACAGTTAAGCTCTAGAAATTAACTGGTATTAGACAGGTTTTTTTTGCAGTCAACAACTTTTTTCTGTAATCACATGCCCTAGGTTAACACACAGCAGTCCGCTGTAGTTAATATGGACTGGGGAGATACAGTAAGAAAATATTCAGTGTACAAAATAGTCCAAACCAGACTGGACCTGTAGGTCAATTCTTCAGTTGATAAAAGTTTTTTTTTTTTTCAAAACTAATCCAAACTATTTCTCTAAACTAAGAACTTAGAGCTTTAAGGTAGAACTGTTTTTACATTGATTTAACTGCAGCATTGGAAAGAACCGTTAAAAACATCTGCCATAAACATTTATCAGGAAGTCATTTAGTCCAATAGGAACTGTGTTCCACTACAATAGACCAGAAGTGGTAGTTTCACATCTCCTCCTTTTACATGTGTTACATGTATACTCATGATAGAATGAGACATTTAATGGACTTCTAAAAGTAATTTCAAATAATGTCTTATCAAATACGGTGAATGAGAAGATTCTATCATTTAACAGTCCAAAATATGAAGTTTTTAAATTATAGGTTAGAATTTAATCTGAAAAACATCCCAGGCCATAAAAAGTACACATATATAGTAAAAACCGCCCTCCCTCACCACCACTTCTATAGGCCTGCAACACATTTTCCAATTTGCTAATAAAATATGTTTGTAGAAACTAGAAGTCTGCCTTTGTGATACTTTGCGAGTGTCTGCAAAACTGGCTAGGTTAATTATTTTTTTTCCCCCTTAAGTGACACATTTCCCTATAATTTTTTGATAAAATAATGGGGCAACAGTGTGTACAATGAAGTCTCTACATTTGGACATTTACTCCTTGATTTCCCGAGCACTGATAATGGTGCTTGACAAATTTCTACATTTATTAAAACGTAGGCAAGTTAAGACAAAAAAAAGAAGCATGTCAGTAGAGTAGTAGTATTGTATAGAAGAACACGACTTGCAAAGGCTAGCCGATTCAGTTTTTGGAAGTTGTCTGTGTATTCAGCGACATCTGAAAACTTTACAGCTGGACTTATCAGCCAGGCTATTCCCTCTGACACAGGCCTAGTGTTTAAAGCAAACAGAGATTGTCCTTTTAAACACAGGGTGCATACATTTATGATCTCTGCTCTGCAGTGAATGTACCACTTGGGATACTGATCATTTAGAGCTCATCATAATAACATTTAGTTCAGTTTATTGTATGCCAACCACACGACTTATCATCATAGTTTACTATGATACCAAATGTTTTCTGCCCTCACTTGAAAATGTTTCTGAAACTGCAACATTTGGAGACATGCATTTTATAAACATTTTCTTTTTACTTAATATACAATGGCATTCACACATTTTCTGCTCACTACTTAACATGCATTTTTACTTACATATTGAAGTGGGAAGAAGCTAACCTCACCACAGTTACTTTATTATAATTTGTAATAAAGGAAAAGCCCTGTGTAAAAGTTTGGGAACCCTGTCTAGTTACTACTTTTGGAGTCTTCCTTTGGGAACTTTGTTGTTTTTCAAAAGTTTCCTGCGGTCAGCAAATAGTCTTTGCTTCTGCATTTCAATCCTTCTGGCAGAACACTTCAAGCTTAGAAGTAGTCTGGGAAAACAAAGACTTGGGACTTTGTTAGCCCTTATAAAACCTTCATCCTTCCTTGTGGTACTTCAGAGTTTGTTTAACTCATTTAGACCTAAGGATGCCAAAAAAACTGCCCTCTAAAACTTAAGTATTGTTTGAAATTAACCTCCCAAAACCTGAGGGTTTTCAGAAAAACTGCACAAAATTTGAATGTTTACTAAAATCTTTCTAAAGTCTCAGCCTCTGTATCAGATAGATACCTTAAAAATGAAACAATTCACAGTTTAAAACTATTGGCTTTAACTGTAAATTAAAATTTCCTTTGCACTCATGTTCATTGCCTTATGAGACGTAGACGTCTCATCAGGTCTTAAAGGTAGAAGCACGCCTGCGTCTCATCAGGTCTAAATGGGTTAAGAAGGTGTTGGATAATTATTTTTCCAACTCATTTCAACTTAAAAAGTCTTATATTTTGGTTGTGCCTCCATTTGCTGCACAACCACCAAGCATGTGTTCATACGTAACAAAGATACATGTCATAGAGTTCCCAGACTTTTTTACATTGACTTTTTTCTTACATTTTTTTTGTAAAACACTACCTTTAAGAGGATATGTAAGCTTCATTTTAAACGATATATGTACTCAGGGTGCCAAATATTTGCCCCACACTCTAACTTGGTAGATTTTTGATGTAGAAATTCAAAATGAGCTATTGTTACATTTTGACACTTATTGGAAACTTGCTGTCATATCTTGTTCTTCATCTGCCTCTGTTTTCTTTTCTCTCTTTTTCTCGGTACATTTTGCTTGTCAACTTGCCTAAGACACAGTTTTTGATCCAGGAGTGTGTGTCGCTGATATCAAAGCCAAACTTTATCTCTACTCTGTGTTACGCCATTGACAATCCCCTGCATTACCAGAAGGTAAGGAGTAGATGCCACAATATCTAAATTGTCCTAAATGTATGACAGCCTTTATTGATGGAATAATTCTTTGTACTAAGAGCAAACAAGAAATATAGTTGCAAAGCACACCCGGAGTCATATGTTGCAGAAAGCAAAATAAAAAGTCCTTAAGTGTGACAGCTCTACAGCATTGCAATGTCTTTCAGCAGACGTTTCAGGCTATAACGGACTTAGACATCCATAAGTGTGCAGCCATTGTGCAAAACATATTTGCGGATGCCTAACTTTTACACTGTCTTTCAGAGTTTGAAGCCATCGGCCCATCTTTTCACTCAACTGAGTAAAGTTCTAAAACTCAGCAAGGTCCAAGAGGTAAGCCTGTTAAACAATGTATTTAGGTAATTAACTATCACAAACAATGTACCTGGGTGGTTATACTATAAGGCCAGTTCAACATACCCAGGGTATCTTTTGGATATCTGGCTTCATGAACCCTAACAAATAAGATCTTGTGAAACAGTCCTACAAAGCTGCTTATCAGTCGTGTAAGTTAACCCAGAGTTTCTTTGAGTACATTCACATTAAAGGAGGGGTGTTGGCTTCATATAACCTAACATGATTATTAATAAGTCTGCCACCATCAGATCGTCATACTTTACAAACTCAGAGCAAACTATTAGATGAGAAAAATATGAAGATTTTACAAATTGAGTCAGCAGCTTTTTCCTAAAAAAATAAATATAGACTGGTACAAAAGTAATGGTGCTCAGTCTTCACTTATGGGCCTCCATACACGTGTGGTGGGGACTGTGTCTGTTGAGACCCTGTCCTCTGTATTTTGATATGTTGAGTCAGGGCGTTTTTGGGTGGGAATTGATGTGTTTCCCTTCAGCCAATTACAGCACACAGGTGAGTTTAGTGATTAGATGCCTTTAAAACCGGAGAAAATTGCGGATGCGGATATAGTTTGTTTCAAAAGGAGGGTGAACTTTGGGTTGGCTTTCACCAGCGGGCGCAGAGTTGTCCTGGGTGTTGGACAAACAGGTGCCAAACACCGGCTTGTGCTCGCTTGCTAAATCATCCGAATTCCATTACAGAAAATGTAATGTTCTCAGGTAGCTTGTAGTGTAGGTACAAGCTGTAAACATACATGCTAACCCTGCAGAGGACGTGTGCTTCTCTTTGACATGAGTCCAGCAGGAGGGGCCCAATTTGAATGTTGTTTACAAGCTGCAATGAATTTGCTACTGACTCTACCTTTAAACACTTAATAAAGACTAAAATCAACACAAACTGCAGCGACAAATGCAGTAAAAACTTCTAATGATTGGCTTTCTCACAGTTTAAAAGTTGATATTTTGGCTCTAGCCTCGACATCATAGAGAGTTGTATGAAGCATGTTAGAATTAATATGAAAACATAATTAAAAGCTGTAAGTACTCTAATTTAATTCTTATAAGTGCATAAAGTAGTAGGCTTCAGTGCTCTTGTTTCTTCACTGTTGTAGGTTGATAACGTAAAGCTTTAATCATATGAGAAAGTCAAAGTGTTTTTCAGTCTGTCTCCCCCCTCCCCTCTCACGTTCAGCTCACAGCTGTATGTAATCAAGAAACCTGATCGGTCACTAGGTGGTGTTTCATGAAGGTTGATCTCTTATCTTCTCTGGAAGAGGTTGTGTTAAAGCAGGACATGTGTTAAAGCATGAGTAACCAAGATGATCTACTGCAATTGAAAGTGAACCATCTTTGTGGTTCCGAAAACCCAGAGTTAACCCTGAAGTTACTGTGATAACTGCAAATCTTGCTTCGTAGTCTATCCCCTGAAGAGTTAAACCATAGGACCCTGAAATGGGTCAATAACTTGAAATTGTATTGCATTTTTAATTTTTTTTATCATTTTATTTCCCAGGTGATATTTGGCCTTGCATTACTCAACTCCAGCAACGCAGACCTTCCGGGTTTTGGTGAGTTCTAGTCAAGTTTTACATATCAACCTTTAGAAAACACGCTATATGTCGCATACACACGCAGATTGTCAAGCACTTGTAAGTGATGTGTACTTCATTAGACGTTGTCAGAAATCTTTATGATCCAGATTAACATTTTTTTCTGGAAAAACATGATTGTACTTTTGCATCAGTTGAACTTTTTTTTTCTTGCAATAAAAACAAGTAAGCAGTCTTTTTAAATCACCAAGAAAGAAATAAACTTGTTGATGAAATGCATTGACCGTAACCTACAAAATAACGGTAGATGTTTAGAAGCACCATAGCCATGCACCTGTAAAAAAAAGATTGAAGTAGTTACACATTGTGGAGGTGCTGATAAAAGATTAGGAATCTTGGTGTCATACATACAGTACCACCAAATACTGAAGTGATTTGAAGTACATATAACCTGTGCGTCCTAAAGAATGTTGTACTCTCGCTCAGCTGCACAGTTCATCAAGCAGAAACTTCCAGACCTCCTGCGGTCATACGTTGACGCGGATCTTGGAGGAAATCAGGAAGGTGGCTTTCAAGACATTGCCATAGAGGTCTTGCACCTACTGCTCTCCCATCTACTGTTTGGCCAGAAGGGAGCCAGTGGGGTCGGCCAAGAGCAGATTGACGCCTTCCTCAAGACACTTTGCCGAGGTAGGGGATTCAGCGCTAATCTGGTGAAACCATCTGGCTTATCATTAAGAATATAATTACAAGCAGGCTTTGTCAGACTTAATAAATTGTATAAATTTAAACTAAAATTGTTTGACTGTGTGTTGTGTTGCAGATTTCCCCCAGGAGCGCTGCCCTGTGGTGCTCGCACCACTGCTGTACCCTGAAAAACGGGACATTCTCATGGATAGGATTCTGCCAGACTCGGGGGAGTTAGCTAAGACCATGATGGAGAGTTCTCTTGCAGAATTCATGCAAGAAGTTGGCTACGGCTTCTGTGCAAAGTGAGTTATTTTCTACAAAAGATTTTTTTTTTTTTTTAAGGCTCTCATTATGGAAAAAATCTGGTCTTGTGACTGAAGATGTTTTGAAATAGAAAAAAAGCCAAACTCATCAAGCTAAAAGCAAGGCATAAGTCCAGTTGCTGCATATTTTACTTTACTCACAGTCAGCAACACTCACCCGTTTGTGTGATTTATCTTTTCAGTCTGGATGAGTGCAGAAACATAATCATCCAGTATGGGGTGAGAGAGGTGACAGCCAGCCAGGTAGCCAGGGTTCTAGGCATGATGGCTCGTACACACTCTGGCCTAACTGATGGTATCCCACTACAGGTGAGGTTATTTTTGATTCTTTATTTGTCTGAAGTTTGGTTAATGCTATATGGCTCAAAGAGAAAAAACAAATGATTCTTCATTTCTTTTCACACAGACACACTTAATGTGAATTGGTGGTCAATGCAGGGTCGTCACAATAACACCATTTTAAACTTTGATACGATACTAGTAAAAATCGAGCAATATCGACACCTGTTTTGATTCCAATGCAACAAATACAACTCATAGGCAGCCAGTTATTGAGATTCATGTTTTTTAATTTACACAAATTTACTGTCTAAAATGTTTAGAAAATTTTGGCAACCTTAGGTCCATGTTTTACGTCAATGATGTTTAAAGTTTGCTTTCTTTTGTTTTCTTAACATTTTGGTTTGAAGTGTTTAACATTTGTATTTTTTCTGTTCTAGTCCATCTCTGCTCCAGGCAGTGGTATCTGGAGTGATGGTAAGGATAAGAACGATGGTTCACAGGCACACACATGGAACGTTGAAGTTCTCATTGACGTCGTGAAGGAAGTGGTAAGTAAACCTTAGTTTGACCTCAAATAAAAATCAGCACAATTACATTGCAAGAAAATGCATTAGAAAATGAAGTCCAGTTACATTCACTGCCTTCATACTCTTCATAAGAATACTAGAGGACTGTAGGCACATGCACCCAGTGCTATCACTGTGGAAATGAATTTAGTCAAATTAAGCCCAAGCACACAAGTTAATACATAAAGTCTTTCAGTAACCTGACACTAGAAGTAGCAGAATCTTTTTTTTATCCCCCAGCTTATTTAAAAACAGCTATTAGGTTTTCAGTTTTGTATTTTTATGTGTTCCCTAGAATCCCAACTTGAACTTCAAAGAGGTGACCTACGAACTCGACCACCCAGGCTTTATAATCCGGGACAGTAAAGGTCTGCATATGGTGGTGTATGGCATTCAGAGGGGGTTAGGTATGGAGGTTTTCCCTGTCGATCTCATCTATCGGCCATGGAAACACGCTGAGGGACAGGTAATTAACTAATGTCTATACACACTCTGTATACTTTAAGGCTGAGCCGTGTGTTTCCATTTTAAATACATGAATGTTGAATGTTTCTTTTTTCAGCTGTCATTCATTCAGCACTCCCTGATGAGTCCAGAAGTGTTCTGCTTTGCAGACTACCCTTGCCACACTGTGGCTATTGACATCCTAAAGGCCCCACCAGAGGATGACAATAGGGAGATTGCCACCTGGTATGTAGCTTGTTTTTTAACATCTTTGAAAAGGGTTGTAGCAGTAGCTTTTCCTACTTAGATGGTTATGTTTTGAAATATTGAGGGATTCTATTAAAACAGTTCTCATTACTTAGTTCTTCACCTGGTTAGCTGTGGATTTCAAGCATGCATTCCTTAGATCAAGGCTGGGAGGTTAATTGTTTTTATCATTAATTTGTTTTTTCTTACAGGAAAAGTCTTGACCTTGTGGAGAGCCTGCTCAGGCTGTCTGAGGTTGGTCAGTATGAGCAGGTGAAACAGCTTTTTGGCTTTCCAATCAAGCACTGTCCAGATATGTTGGTGCTAGCGTTGCTGCAGATCTCCACCTCCTGGCACACACTGCGCCATGAGCTCATCTCAACCCTAATGCCCATCTTTCTGGGCAACCATCCTAACTCTGCCATTATCCTGCACTACGCCTGGCACGGACAGGTTGGTGTTACAAACTGTTACTGTTAATGCTAGAGGTCATGATTTTTGGTTTTATCTTTAAAATCAAAATTTTAAATCTTGTGCTTTTAAAAAAACTAACTGGGGGTTGTTTTTCCAGGGACAGTCTCCCTCCATCCGTCAGTTAATTATGCATTCAATGGCTGAGTGGTACATGAGAGGGGAGCAGTATGACCAGGCCAAACTTTCTCGCATCCTTGATGTGGCCCAAGACCTGAAGGTTTGACAAAAAACACTAACGATCTCCTTTTAAGCAAAGTAGAATAATGAAATTATACTGTTGGATTACATGACACCATGCATCAATAATGTATATCTACACTTTTTTGTGACTTATTTGTTTCAGGGAACATTTTGTTTAAACAAGCCGAATTAGAGGATGTAGAGCCATTTACCCTAATGTGTAATCTTTGTCTCAATAAAGATATTACATTATGATGTCGATGAGCAAGGATGTTTTGTTTGTTTTTCTTTCAGTCTCTATCGATGCTGCTGAATGGTACTCCATTTGCCTTTGTTATTGACCTTGCTGCACTTGCCTCTCGCCGTGAATACCTCAAACTTGATAAATGGCTGACTGACAAAATCAGAGAGCATGGAGTAAGTACTGATGTACATTCAGTTAGATAAAAAAAAATATGTTGTTTAATTTGTACTACTACCCTGTATTTTGTTTCACAATACATTTTGTGTTGTGTCAGGAACCTTTTATCCAGGCATGTGTGACATTCCTGAAGAGGCGCTGTCCATCCATTATGGGGGGTTTGGCCCCAGACAAGGACCAGCCTAAAAGCGCCCAGCTCCCCCCCGGAGACCTTAGCCACCATGCTAGCCTGCCTGCAATCCTGCGCTGGGTGAGAAGTTTAATCCCTGTCACTGTATTATTTATCAACCGCTCTTTCTCCATCTCAAGAAAACAGAGAAATGTATGCAGCTTTTTCATTTTGACTCTCATGTTTAATCGTTTTCTAAACTTTAAGTTATATTCACTCTTTCCGTAGGAGCGTATCCCAGGAGGTGTCAGAGACTATCTTGACCATGGTTGCCAACTGCAGCAATGTAATGAATAAAGCCCGGCAGCCACCCCCTGGGGTAATGCCGAAAGGACGCGCCCCCAGCACCAGCAGCCTAGATGCCATCTCTCCTGTACAGGTAATACACATGAAAGCCATGTTGTGTCTCTGCAAGCAAACGTTTCATAATTATATGTATATTAATGTAACTTTATTGGCTCTTTATCAACATCATGGATATGTGGCTTAAACATACCTGAATTGTGTAGCACTGACTGTCTCTCCAGTTCTAATTCTCTTTGTTGCTGTCTCTCACTCTCTTGTGATTCTCTAGATGGACCCTCTATCAGGCATGGGTTCTTTAAACCTTGGGGGCACAGCCACCTCCCACACTCAAAGCATGCAGGGTTTCCCAACCTCACTGAGTTCAGCTTTTAGTAATCCCCAATCCCCAGCAAAAGCTTTCCCACCACTCTCAAACCCCAACCCCAGCACACCATTTGGGGGCATAGGCAGCCTGTCCTCGCAGCTCCCTGGCATGGACTCTGGTACTATGACATTTCTTTATTTTTTTCATTATTTCATTATACAGCGTTTTAGCTCAGCCCTTTTTGGATTCAATGTGAAATGGGGGCAGAAACATTTCTTGTGTTAACCTTGTTAAATAAAATATGCATGCAGTTAACCTAAGAAAAGTATGGCATCGCATCAGTTACATGTTTGATAAACATATGTCATATGTAGAATTCTGGGAAAAACCCCATCAGATTAACAATTTGTAAAAGCAATATTCTATCAAAGAAAAAGGAGAGTAGTTTAGGCTGATGTAGGCTGAGATTTAAATAACTGGAGTTTTCTGTTCCAGGTCCTTTGGGCTCAGGCATCGGGTCAGGTATCGGTTCTGGTCTGGGAATACCAACAGTGAATACCGATCCATTTGGCACCAGGAAGATGAGCACACCGGGCCTGAACCCACCTACCTTTCAGCAGAGTAAGATAAAGGCCTGTTATTGGTGGTGGTATTGGTGCGAATGAGAGCCCCGCCCTGCGCTGCTCAGCACTGTATTTCCTCTGCAGAAGAAGTGATTGACAAATTTATTTCAAACTTCTGTGTGCCTCACAGATGCTTAAATGTATGCAAGTTAAGCTTGTCTTTAAAACAAAGAGAGCTTTTTGAAAGACTTGGAGCCTTTTTTACCGTTGGTAAACACACATGCTACTATCATTCTCTTTGGTAGTACGTATCTTACAATAAATAAAAATAGTGTATAATTGAGGAAATACAGATCAGTCTTCCATTCCTTGTCTGCTTATGCTGACAGCCCCACTTCAGTGTCATCTGTATACTTTAAAGCTTCAAAAAGGGGTCTAACCTGACATGATCAGTTAGGATAGTTTTTGATGTCCTACCTGTTGATTACATAACAAGTTTCACCAACTTGTCAATAACTGGGCTCATGCTCCACCATTGTCGGAGTGAGTAAATGACAGTGTATGTGTCTTTTTGTTCTTCCTCTCTTCCAGCTGACCTTTCTCAGGTGTGGCCGGAGGCTAACCAGCACTTTAGTAAGGAGATAGATGATGAAGCAAACAGTTATTTCCAGCGCATCTACAACCACCCACCTCACCCAACTATGTCTGTGGATGAAGTATGTACTGACCTTATTTTCTTTGCTCACATAAGCACAAACTTAACCTTTTTAAAACTTGCACTTGCTCTCAGAGAATTATTGGCTGGCATTTATTACTATATAATTCTCTTAATTCATATTCTTGGGTGATAACGTTGCTGCTCCTTGAGTTAAATTGTCTCACACTGATCTGTCTGTCCTGCCAGGTACTGGAGATGCTGCAGAGGTTCAAGGATTCAACTATCAAGCGGGAGCGAGAGGTTTTCAACTGCATGCTGCGGAACTTGTTTGAGGAGTACCGATTCTTCCCCCAGTACCCAGACAAGGAGCTGCACATCACTGCCTGCCTTTTTGGTGGCATTATTGAGAAGGGTCTTGTGACCTACATGGCCCTGGGTTTGGCCCTCCGATATGTTCTTGAAGCCTTAAGAAAACCCTACGGATCCAAAATGTATTATTTTGGAATTGCAGCCCTAGATAGGTTTAAAAACAGGTATTAAATTGTTTCCTTTTGTAAACAAATGTACTTGTTGAGCTGGGATTTTGTTTTTGGCTAACATGTTGATTATACCTCTAGACTAAAGGACTACCCTCAATATTGTCAACATCTGGCTTCAATTGCCCACTTCTTGCAATTCCCCCACCATTTACAAGAGGTAATCAGGTTTCCTTAATTTATTTTTGCCGGACACTTTTAAATCTCATTTGTCCCATCTTCCACTAAAGAAAGGGATTCCTTTATACGGAGTAAAAAATTAAATCTCTCGCTCTGTCCCTTCCAATATCCTGTGTGTGCAGTATATCGAGTATGGCCAACAGTCACGGGACCCTCCGGTGAAGATGCAAGGCTCCATCACCACCCCTGGCAGTCTGGCACTGGCACATGTACAAGCTCAGTCACAACCGGGTGGACCCAAAGCCCCACAGCCAGGTCAGCCCAGCACCTTAGTCACCACCACAACAACTACAACAACAGTGGCAAAGACCACCACCATCACAAGACCAACACCCAGCACCTTCAAGAAGGATGTACCTGTGAGTTTGCCTTTTTTTGATGCCCTAATTTCATGATGTGTGCATTGTCAGTGTTTTCATTGTGTGATTTTGCATGAAAATATTATCTTCTGTATTTAAAGCCAAGTTTTACAAAGGTTATTGTTTTTCATACCTGCAGCCCTCTATCAACACAACCAACATTGACACCCTGCTTGTGGCCACTGACCAAACAGAAAGGATTGTAGAGCCTCCAGAGAATGTCCAGGAGAAGATTGCTTTCATATTCAACAATCTTTCTCAGTCAAACATGACACAGAAGGTAAAGTGAAACGGACAAAACATAGCTGTATCGCAAATCACAACAATCAAGGAATTCTTGAAACACATTTGTCTTGTTTTTCAGGTTGAGGAGTTGAAAGAGACGGTGAAGGAGGAGTTTATGCCCTGGGTGTCTCAGTACCTGGTGATGAAGCGTGTCAGCATTGAGCCCAACTTCCACAGCCTCTATTCCAACTTTCTGGATACTCTGAAGAACCCTGAGTTTGTAAAGATGGTCCTCAATGAGACCTACAGGAATATCAAGGTAAAACAAATATCCTGTTCTTAAGTGTTTTGCCTGCCATTAATCAATTTTCAGTCCTGCTGAAGATCTGTCATAATGTCTCAAATACTGACTCTCCCCTGCTATCTATTTTTTTCTTTCAGGTTCTGCTGACCTCTGACAAGGCGGCTGCCAATTTCTCTGATCGCTCCCTGCTGAAGAACCTGGGCCATTGGTTGGGCATGATTACACTTGCCAAAAACAAACCCATTCTTTATACAGTAAGAGATTCTCACTAGGGTTTTGTTTTAGTATTTTTACACATGCACTCCTGAACATTTCAAGACTATTTCAGGACAGGCTTCCCCTGAAATCTTCAGGAGTTGCCTGTCCACATCCGCACTTCTCAGCTAGAGATTTTCCTGTTGGACAGATAAGGAGGCAGGACAGACAGTCTTAAGAGGCAGGACGTTACGTAAAAACCACAAACAAAGTTTGTTGACATGATTGTTTTTGTATTTATATCAATGCAATGTGTAATCGGACGTATTCACAGTATCAGTGAATTACTGGTAAAGGCCATACTTAGTAGAAAACATAATGAAGCAGCTTTATAACGTGCATGAAGATCACACCGGTCCCTCACAGGTTGTGTGATGTAAAGATCCATCAACCTTGCCCGCTCACTCTTAGGAAGCTTTGCACAATATTACCGCCTGTGTTCACACATTTGCTCAACCTGACTTCACGTGGAAGTGTCGGGGGCTGGCAGGGTACAGTTTAGGTAAAATCAGGGAGAAAAAAAACGTCCGTTTACGTTCATACATGCATCTCATACCCACATTTTCGGGACATTTCCAGGAGTTTTGTGTATGTGGGAAAACACAATTTTTTAAGTAGTCCGCTATCGGTTAGGGTTGGCTAAAATATTCTTCTTCTGTTGCCAGGATCTTGAAGTGAAATCTCTACTATTGGAAGCCTATGTGAAAGGCCAGCAGGAGCTGCTGTATGTGGTTCCCTTTGTTGCCAAGGTTTTGGAGTCCAGTCTTCGCAGCATGGTGAGTAACATGAGTGTAGTAATGAGCTCCATGCCATTAACAAGCGCTATACAAATAAAGATTGATTGATTGAACAACACATCATACCTCTGCATAAGTAACATTTCTAATTAAATTATTAGGATTCCTTAAGAACAGAAAATAAAACTGTCTTGCACAAAAGTATACCCTTCAATGTTTTCAATCTTTTTGACTTAATCATGATTTGTGCGTGTGTCTGATTTTGTAGGTTTTCAGGCCCCAGAATCCCTGGACCATGGCCATCATGAATGTTCTTGCTGAACTGCATCAAGAACATGACCTCAAGGTAGCCTTTCTTTCCTCATTAATAGCCTCTAACACGAGTAGGTTTTGGAAATGCAGTCCATCCGAATCATATTTTTAAAAAATTAATGAAAATAAATTGTGATGCTAAAAGGTAATGCCTAAATCTAAACATGCTAACTGTGACCAAGCTACTTCAACCATTGTCAGCTTATGCATTGAACATCAGATTATTGTAAAGAACTCTGTGACTGTTCATAATTTCCAAACACCCTGCCATGCATGGTAACCATTCTCATAAACATTTTAGCCCTCTCTACATCAATGTTGCCTCTTTCAGCTAGTATACAAGTAAATGTAAAACGATAGCTTCAATAAAATCTTATTTAAAAAAAGCTAAATCATTGCTGACATTATTTCTGCAGCTAAACCTGAAGTTTGAGATTGAAGTTCTGTGCAAGAACTTGTCTCTGGACATCAATGACCTCAAGCCAGGAACCTTGCTGAAGGACAAGGAGAAGCTGAAGAGTCTGGAGGAGCAGCTGTCTGCACCAAAGAAGGAGACAAAGCCTCCAGAAGAGATGTTACCAGTTTCTAGCACAGGTGGATGCCCCTTTTTTTGCTTTGGCTGTGTGCTGTTTTATAATTGACTGTACATTGAAATGGTGTAAAAACATGAGCAAAAAAATAGTAAGACGTGTTTGTCTATACATTTATCGTTGCTTACCCCAATTTGTTGTTTAAAAAAAACAAAAAACATTTTCAAAGAGTTAAGGACTCACCCTCCCAAATGATTAAAAAAAAATATTGCCAATAATTTTTCTGTTAGGATAAGTCTGAAAGTCGTCAAAACCCATGTTCTGTTTTGATGACCTAAGTATATTATACATTTTATAAGATCATTTTAAGATATCAATATCTGAAAATGCTTTGGTGATTATTATAATAGTAACTCTGAGCTTATTGCCTATCCCTGTTTTGTCAGTTAGATTTGTATTTTTGTGTTTTGCAGACAGCTAGAATTATTTTCCTATCAGTCTTGCTTGTGTTTGTCTTTTTATACGCTTCTTTGGTTTTAAACTTTGATGCTAAAAGCCCAGTTTGACTTGTTTTTGTTGCCTGTATGCTTGCTTCTGTTTAAAACTTGTTTATAGAAGCTAAGAATTTCTTATTTTTGTTGCTTGTAAGTTTGCGCTCTGTTCATGTTGTCTGAAAGATTTGCTTTTTCTTGTGTTTTTAATCAAATTATCGTTTTGTGACCAACAGGAGACTTTGTTCCATTTGCAGCTCCTCCATCAACCCCAGCTGCCACCACCACCACTTGCACAACCACAGGGCCCCCCACCCCCCAGTTCAGCTACCACGACATCAATGTGTATGCCTTGGCAGGCCTTGCTCCACACATCAATATTAATGTCAATGTAAGTATTAGTGAGCTGAAAAACACACGGGTGTATTTTCAACTTACAAGACACAAGCGCCTTCTCCTCTGAACATTAAGTCTTTTTGCTAATCCTCCTTTTCCTCTGTTGTTTTTAACTTGTGCCTCTCCATGTTAAGATCCCTCTGCTCCAGGCCCATCCTCAGTTGAAGCAGTGTGTACGGCAGTCAGTAGAGCGAGCTGTCCAGGAGCTGGTGCACCCCGTGGTTGACCGCTCTATCAAAATAGCTATGACAACCTGTGAGCAAATCATCAGGAAGGACTTTGCTCTGGATTCTGAGGAGTCCCGCATGCGTGTGGCTGCCCACCATATGATGAGAAACCTGACTGCTGGCATGGCCATGATCACCTGCAGGGAGCCCCTGCTCATGAGCATTGCCACCAACCTCAAGAACAGCTTTGCTGCTGCACTTAGGGTGAGCTGAATGCTTAGACTTGGGGTCATATCTGTAAATTATAGAGATCATGCATAATTTCACTTTTCTTTCCTTTTACACATTTTGCATAGTTGCTGCTTCTTCAACTAAAGGTGTTTTTTTCTCTTAGGCACCAACACCCCAACAGAGGGAAATGATGGAGGAGGCTGCAGCCAGGGTTGCCCAAGACAACTGTGAATTGGCGTGCTGCTTTATTCAGAAAACAGCCGTGGAGAAGGCTGGTCCTGAAATGGACAAGAGACTTGCCACGGTGAGACTCTTTAAGAAAAACAAACTCAACAGCAGCAAATATGAATGTATTTCTGGTTAAAGAAATGTGCCGAGTGTCTTTCTTGGCATTAAAATCACTAGTGATATTCTTTAAAATCTACAATTGATGGCAGACCTGAGACTCTGTCCAACTAATGTAGTCAAAAAGAAGTTCTGGCGTTAACTACAAGGAATAACTACCACATCATTATGCAAGTTGCTCTTGATTGGGAACTAACTCCGCTAAGATGTGTGGGGCTTTCATTAGTATGAATTGTTTGATTATCTGGTTAATTTTTTTTTTTGGTGTTCTTATAAAATGTATTTCTACACTACTGAGAAGCACGTGTTAATTTCTTGAAGGGGTCTCCTCTCTTCCAGGAGTTTGAGCTGAGGAAGCATGCACGTCAAGAGGGACGCCGCTATTGTGACCCCGTTGTTCTGACCTACCAGGCTGAGCGTATGCCTGAGCAGATCAGACTCAAGGTAAGATCACTAAACAACCCAGTTATGTGTTCTATTAGAAAAGGTTTTACGTGTTGATCTCTATTGCTATTGACAGCTTGTGGTAATGTCATAATATACTGTTCCCTTAGTTACTGAATCTAAAACGATTCAATGCTATTTTACTTTACACTAATGTGATGCAGGTGGGAGGAGTGGACCCCAAACAACTGGCCGTATATGAGGAGTTTGCAAGGAATGTTCCAGGTTTCTTACCCAGCAATGATCTCTCCCAACCCACTGGCTTCTTGGCTCAGCCCATGAAGGTGAGTTGTCTTTTTTTTACTTGAATCTTAAAGGAAATAATTACCAGGCAAGATTTAAAGGTGATACCTTGGTTTGTTTTCCTATTTTTGGCAATCTCAACCAAAAGCAGAGAGATAACTTAAAACCATTTTTGTTTGTCTCATAATTGAGTGCAGTAGAAGCTAAAAGAGATGGAACTTAGCAAAGTAACTTTTTGTTTAGGTCAGGGAATTGTTTAGGGCTTGGGTTGCAGTTTTGAACCCACAGAATTGAATTGTGTTGCTTCTTTATCCGTTTTTACAGCAACAGGCATGGGCCACAGATGACGTCGCTCAGATCTATGACAAATGCATGGCAGACTTGGAGCAGCATCTTCATGCCATCCCTCCAGCTCTTGCCATGAACCCCCTGACTCAGGCTCTGCGCAGCCTGCTGGAAGCTGTGGTCTTGGCCAGAAACTCCAGAGATGGCATTGCTGCACTTGGCCTGCTGCAAAAGGTAGGACGTTTACTTGTAAAGATTAAGGCATGTCTAAAGAAAATCAAAATGAGGGAGACGTAGTGTTGAGGATCATACAATGACCTGTTCTGGTTTCTTTATATCACAGGCTGTAGAGGGTCTTCTCGATGCTACTAGTGGGGCCGATGCCGACTTGCTGCTTCGCTACAGGGAGTGCCACCTGCTTGTCCTTAAAGCTCTACAGGATGGACGTGCCTATGGACCACAGTGGTGCAATAAGCAGATCACCAGGTGAGGACATATTTGATATCAGACCATTATTTATATTACCCCTCCATTTTTGTTGTTTAGACTTTGAGTAAATGAATGCAACCAGAGAGTTGTTGAAGATAAATGTGCCCTGCAGTCTTATGACGTAAAGGTTAACAAATGTGTTTTGCTGTTTGTTCTCAGGTGTCTGATTGAATGCCGTGACGAGTACAAATACAACGTAGAAGCAGTTGAGCTTCTGATCAGGAACCATCTTGTGAACATGCAGCAGTATGACCTACACCTGGCACAGGTACACATTTTCTCTCTTACAGTCAATTTTGTTTTTGTATATTTTTTGAGTTAGGTCTGAATCCTTCAGCAGTCAATTATTTGTCTTCTTTGTTAATTTTTGTTGTACTGTCTTCACCTTGGCGTTGTAGTTTGATGTGTAGTTGAGTCTTTGTTTTTGCTTAAATATTACCAGTGGTAAGTTTACCACACTTTTTTATGATAGGTGTGTACAGACACTGCATGACCTGAGTACCATAACAAGCTAATGAGTGTTTCTTTCTTCTAGTCGATGGAAAATGGACTGCACTACATGGCGGTTGCTTTTGCCATGCAATTGGTGAAGCTGCTGCTGGTGGATGAACGCAGTGTGAGCCATGTCACAGAGGCTGACCTCTTCCACACAATCGAGACCTTAATGAGGACCTGTGCACACTCCAGAGCAAACGCACCTGAGGGGTAAATAACTGCAACGGCAAAACTCGCTTTTTTTTAATTATCTCTTTTATTTACCCATTGACTAAAAGTCAATGATGTACATTCTGGATACATTTTCAGTCAGTAAGGTGACTGGATACAAATGAGGCAGTGAGGTCAAAAGTTTACGTTAAAGTACTATAACTCGACTTTTTTTATTTTTTTATTTATGTGTTGTCAGATTGTGGTGATCTACAAATATCTGCACATTTTGATAGAGAACTTACCTAAATGTATTAAACTTCAGTAATTAAAGTATATTGGGCAAAATACATGACTTTAATTTGAGATTGTTAAAACAAACGCTCTGTTGTCCTTCTCCTCAGGCTTCCCCAACTGATGGATGTTGTTCGCTCCAACTATGAGGCCATGATTGACCGTGCCCACGGCGGACCCAACTTCATGATGCACTCTGGGATTTCCCAGGCTTCTGAATATGATGATCCTCCAGGCCTGAGGGAGAAGGCAGAGTACCTCCTCAGGGAATGGGTCAACCTGTATCACTCAGCTGCAGCTGGCAGAGACAGCACCAAAGCTTTCTCTGCATTTGTTGGCCAGGTAAACGTGCGTTTATCTTAATCAAATGCAAATGATCAAAAATGTCTTTGACTCTTGTTTCTCATGTTTTTCCTATTGTTATCCTTTCTTTGTCCTCCAGATGCACCAGCAGGGAATCCTGAAGACAGATGACCTGATCACAAGGTTCTTCCGGCTGTGCACAGAAATGTGTGTGGAGATCAGCTATCGAGCACAAGCTGAGCAGCAGCACAACCCAGCAGCCAGTGCAGCCATCATTAGAGCCAAGTGTTACCACAACCTGGATGCCTTTGTTAGGCTGATAGCCCTACTGGTCAAACATTCTGGAGAGGCCACAAACACAGTGACAAAAATTAACCTCCTCAACAAGGTACGGTAACATGTCAGTCTGAAACAAGTAGATTGAGACTGAGAATTTTAGGAAACAAAGTTTAAATTAGATCATCTGTAAAACTAACTAAAGGGTGACTGGGTTTATTATACTCAAAATAGGAATGCTACATAAATTAGGGATTTGCTTTGTGGACTTTCAGACTTTCGAAAGTGTCATTTTCTTTTTAAATAAGTAATTTACAGTCCATTAGAACGTTTAATTGCTCACTGCAAAGCCTGTTTGAAGCTCTTTACAAATTAATGGAAAGAACAGAGGGTAGAAATGATAATCTCCTCAGTAGATATTTGCTCATGACCTAAGATTGTTTGCTTTACTGGATTATAATTGATCTTTAATTGTTTTTGTAGGTGCTTGGTATTGTAGTTGGTGTGTTGATCCAGGACCACGATGTCCGTCAGACAGAATTCCAACAGTTGCCCTACCATCGCATTTTCATCATGCTGCTGCTGGAGCTCAACGCTCCTGAACATGTCCTGGAGACCATTAACTTCCAGACACTCACAGCTTTCTGGTAAGACCTCCATGTATTCATATGTTAAAGCTGCTTTTTTTGTCTGAGGCTAATCACATCCCTGTTAAACGGTTCTGTATTTAAAAAACTGCTGCACTTTGGTTTGGACTAACAGTTTTTTTTTTATCTGCAGCAATACCTTCCACATCCTGAGACCCACCAAAGCACCCGGCTTTGTGTACGCCTGGCTGGAACTCATCTCCCATCGAATCTTCATCGCCAGGATGCTAGCACACACACCCCAGCAGAAGGTATTTTACATTAAAACAAGAGGCTCATGTTTTATATAAATGTTACTGTCTTTATTATTCTCTGGAGTTTGCTCTAATACATGGATGTTGTCTTGAAGGGTTGGCCCATGTATGCACAGCTGCTGATTGATCTCTTCAAATACCTGGCCCCGTTCCTGAGAAATGTAGAGCTCAACAAACCTATGCAAATCCTCTACAAGGTGCCGTCTCATTTTACTTAATGTTGTTAATTAGTGTGCCTCTTCATTCACTTAGGCTATATAATTCTAAGTCGTCTTTGTTCTGCAATTACCAAACAGAGTAAGATAGTGTGATCCTTTTTTATGTATATATTTATTGACAGAGCTACTTGGGTTGCGTCAGACCTTTTGTTTTGTTAGCATAGTATCAGCTGTTTCTTTCCTCTGCTGAGGTTTTTATAATGTTAGGATTCAAAATAATAATAATACTTCATCTTGGCTTTTTAGGGCACGCTGCGAGTGCTCCTGGTCCTGCTGCATGACTTCCCAGAGTTCCTGTGTGACTATCATTACGGCTTCTGTGATGTTATCCCACCCAACTGCATTCAGCTCCGCAACCTCATCCTCAGTGCCTTTCCACGCAACATGAGGCTCCCCGACCCTTTCACACCCAATCTCAAGGTAAACAAAACAAAGATACACAGGCTCACACACAGATTGAAGCACCTGTGAGATGACAGTGACCACTGATCTTAACTTGTGATTAAGCAGAATCTATGTGTTTAGGCAGTCTGCAGAAGGATTGTTTGAATTTTCTTTGGAAGACATACAACATCTCATAAATCTGTTTTATTTAACTCCCCGGCTGCAGGTGGACATGCTGAGTGAGATCAACATTGCACCCCGTATCCTCACCAACTTCACAGGCGTCATGCCCTCCCAGTTCAAGAAAGACCTCGACTCGTATCTGAAGACTCGATCACCTGTCACTTTCTTGTCTGAGCTGCGTAGCAACCTGCAGGTAGGAGACGGTCCCCTTACAAACTAGTAGCGGTTGTAGTGTGTCCAGAAATTAAATGACTTTTTTTTTTTTCATTGTTTCTAAGGTGTCTAATGAGCCAGGAAACCGTTACAACATCCAGCTGATCAATGCTCTAGTGTTGTATGTAGGCACACAGGCAATTGCTCACATTCATAACAAGGGCAGCACCCCCTCCATGAGCACCATCACCCACTCTGCACACATGGACATTTTCCAGAACCTGGCTGTGGACCTGGACACTGAGGGTAAGCAAACAAGAAGTATTTTGGAGTTTTTGCTTGTGTTTGAGTGTTCCTCGTACTGAGGTGAAAGATTTGTAAAATATATATCAAATGAAAGTTTAGCACTCTGATCATGTTCCTGTTGTATCATTTCAGGGCGCTACCTTTTCCTGAATGCAATCGCCAATCAGCTGCGCTACCCCAACAGCCACACTCACTACTTCAGCTGCACCATGCTCTATCTGTTTGCTGAGGCCAACACTGAGGCCATCCAGGAGCAGATCACCAGGTGAGACGGGGTCTGGGTTGAGGGTGTTCATATCTCGAGGAGTATTTCAAACCATCATCCACAATTTGGAGTAAACTAAAGGTACTGTTAGTTAAAAGCTTTCTGTTCTTCCTCCAGGGTTCTGTTGGAGAGGCTGATTGTGAACAGGCCTCACCCATGGGGTCTCCTCATCACCTTCATTGAGCTGATAAAGAATCCTGCCTTCAAGTTCTGGAGCCATGACTTTGTGCACTGTGCCCCCGAGATTGAAAAGTATGTTTCTTGTGTGACTTATAGCACAGGCTCAGTTATTGTGTGAAAGTTCTACAAACTACTTATTGGCGCAAAAAAGTCATTGTATGTTTTATTGTTTTAGTGACAATTTGTATTAAGGTCAGCCTTACTTCCTTAACAGACTGTAATGTGATACCTGTCCTTCCCTCACTCCCCAGGCTGTTCCAGTCAGTGGCCCAGTGCTGCATGGGACAGAAGCAGGCCCAGCAGGTGATGGAGGGCACCGGTGCCAGCTAGCCTGTGTACCAGCCAGCTTGTAGCCCTCGGGAGAGATGCCAAGGCCTTGACCCACTCCCCCCACCTCTCACGCACACACACATACACACCTCTCCCACTGTACTGTTGGCACTGGATAAACTGGCACCCACAGTCATTCGAGATGTGGATCAAAGGACTACTGCTCTTGGATCTGAGGAGTTAGATTTTTGTTGTTCCCTTTGGGGCTGAATTGAAATGGAGAGAATGGATTGAGACATACTGTTTAATATACTTTTTTTGATGCTTTGTTGTAAATATTGGAACAAAGGGAGAACGGGAGCATAGATAAGGGGAGAGCGATGCACATGTCAAATAAAATGTATTATGACATGAACAGACACATTTTCACTCACTACCAAAGTCCTTGGTTTGCTTCCCTCCCACACGAATCCTGTTTTCTTCTGAGTTTTGTTTTTTGCTTTCAGAGGCTGAATGGTAGATGATTGAAGAAGAAAAAAGCTGCCTGCTACTTTCATTTGATTCCTTTTTATCCCTGAGTGGGACAGGAAGATGGAGTTCAGACTCCCAGGTGGGGTGGAAGTCTGCTCCTGGTGTGATGGTGGAGACAGATTGCTGACAGTTTGTCGATTTTGAAGTTGGCTCTGGAAGTCTCTCCCTGGCACTTGTAAATTGTTCAAAGTGATGGTTACATCGTATCTTGACAATTTGTACAAAGATCCAAATTGAAGAACAACAATGGAAGGACCAATACAGCCCATTTTGTAACATTTTGAATGTTTTGTAAATGTATTGGTCCATGTGTTGTATTTTGTAGTCCTTTCTAGTTTGCCTTTAGTTCTTGCTACTTAACTGCAGTATGCGTACATACAGGAAATAAAGCATTCAAACTGCAACGCATCTGTGTTCATTCATGACCACGAGACAAAAAGATGCTAGAAAACAAGATGTTTTAAAAGAAGCTATCCCTGTGTAACAATAATTTACATGCTGAATTATAGTGTCTGTTTGACTCTGGCTGTCAGTATTTAAATATTCATCACTTTACGCTGCAAAGGTTAAACATGTCTTTCATTGCTATCAATCACTGTACCTACTTTTGAATCACTGATATTATTACACAATGTGAAATGTATTTGTTGTGTAAGGTTTGCAGGACAAGAAAAATGTAAAAAGATTTGCTTACTGGCTCGTAAGACCTACAGCGGGGAAGTTTTCAGGTTATCCAATGTGACACATGCACAGGTACACAAATACCTAACACCCTGTTTTACAATTATTTTAGCAAAATAAGGTTTTCAGATCAATTTCAATTAGTTTATTACGATTTGAAAGAAAAAGCCAAGAAACTAAATGTTCATTGTTTTTTATATTGTTGTTCACATTACAATATTATACAGGAAGTGAGTCTGTGCAGATGAATGTCAGTATGCACCCTCTATGGCTGCGTCCCAATTCTCCTGTTTGGTCTTTTCCATTCTCATGCTCCTGCAGAGGTTTAGATGTCTTTCTCTTCTTGGGGATTGACGGCTAGCAGAGTAGAAACGGCTGTAGACAAACATTCCCCTCAAGCTTTGCAAAAAGCTACTTGACATGCAACATGGCTATTAATGCTGAGAAGGGAAATCATATCACAGGAAATATTGACTCATAAATTCTCTAATAGGTTTGCACATCTAGTTCTAGATGATAAGTGGTAAAAATCAAACTATGACTGTGTGTAACTGACTCTTTGAGGGTAAGGTTACTTCCATGGCTGCGTTTATGACCTTAATAGGCGGTTTTTTTGCAGGTCTGTTCCAAAGGGCAGGTACCCAGTAAGTATGATGATGTCATCTAGGTACAAGTTTACTTCATCTTTGAACTTTAAGCTCAACCTAAAAGCTTTTTAGACTCTGAAGTCCATTCAAATGAGCTCACACTCCCTAATAGTTGCCTTTACATGAAGGTGGCTTTGGCCTACACGAGAAAATGACCAGTACGAGTTGTGCAAAAACATTGCTTAATATTGCAAATAGGATATAAAGGGGGACGAACAAAAACTGCAGAGTGCATATAGCAACTATGGCGGTCAGATTTTTCATGTCCATCTACTGTTCATGTTTTACACAACATCTGTGCTTACAACAAACTAAATCTAATTGGCACAAATTAATCTGAGGGTTTCAGCTGGCTGCATCAAAATGGTGTGAAAGCATAACCATTACACCCAGGCCTCCGTCTACTAATAGGTCAAATACTGAGTAAGAGCAAAGCTTCTTTACATAGACTTATTTTTCCTCTTGTGATGGTCTTTTTGTGAATGTTCGTCACAATAACGATGGAACTGCCATTCTTTGTGCAGCTGTTGTGGATTGAAGTATGCAGATTAATCTTTCTGCACAAAGCTTGTTGCTGCATGCCATTATGTTATGTATTGTGCACAGATGAAAGGAAAACACCTTGTACGAACACTGATGGTGTTTATTATGCACATCAATGAAAACTGCTTCAAGTTTTTTTGTTGAAACATCAGGAAAAACTGGCTGCATTTAGAGACATTTTCCCGCCGGAGACAATAAAAAAACCTCCTCCTGAGGTCCAGCCTGCTGCTGCAGCTTAACTCAACTCATGACTTGGTGAGCACCATCAGTCTGTACAGGATGCTCTTCTGTCCCCAGCGTACCTGCAGTGCTCTCTGCTGCCTGCTGCTCAGTCCTGCAAGTGCTGCCTGGTCCTCTACCAGCGTCTGGTCACTGTCCACAACCTCCCCCTCTTTCTTCTTCTCCTTCTCTTCACTGTAGGACCTCACAGTAAGACGGGCTGCCTCATGGATCAGCCGTCTCCATGAAGCCTTTAATCCGGGGACACCGTCGTTAGAGAAAGCGTGGGAAATCTTCTCGTCGTCCTCTTCATCCTCCTCCCATCCTTCATCGTCTTTGAACTCTGAGAACTCCTCCTTTGACATGCACAGGACCTAATGATACACAAAGGAAGATAAACCTTATAAATGCATCCCTGACAAAATGGTCTTTTGTGTTTCCAGGTTTAAGCCGTGTACATAGCAAACAGATATGGATTAAAAAATCATGAAAGTCCTCTCACCTTGAGTGCAGTGTGCAGCTCTGTGTCTGTAAGGCAGCCCTGTTTGCCAAAGACGAAGGTCGCTTTTTCTTGCATTATCTGACACAGCATCTCCCATTTCTCCTCCACCAGCTGCCGGTCCAAGTCAGACTGAATATCTAGAAGAGAAAAGGAAGGGTTAAAATAAGCTAGAAAAAGTCCTGCAGCTTTTTTTAAACCCACCTAGTGTGCCCAAACTGTTAGAAATGTAGCTTTCTTTATGATGTCCCGGTAGGTCTTTAAACTGGCATCATATAGCACAGGAAAAAGGACACTGTCTGTTGTGATCTTATCATCCCTCCTATTGGATGAGCTGAGTTGTCATCACAGTGCTGAGCCCAGTTTTAACATTGATTAACGGCAAGCACGACGTCGCGCTGCGCTCAACACAGACAATGAATGGGTTTGAAGGTGGTGCAGCGCCCACCGCATCCTATCTGAAAGGCCTTTTAAAAAAAGGCCAACATGGTATATTTAAGTCGGCTGAGTTAGGAGCAACTTTCAATACTTATTGAAGGAAGAGGAAACACCACGGAGAGATGAATTAAGGAACATTTAAGATTTCTTGCTATTTACAGCTCCAGAATCAAAGCAGAGCTAGACTCTTCCTCTACTGAACGTCATTTGTGTTAAGAGTCATTTAAAGAACAGGATCTGTTGAGATAATGTCTTTGATCAAAAAATACACGCACATCCCTCAGTGGTTTTCTGAATCCAAAAAACAAGGATAGGTAAAGAAAAGCAAAACAAGATCTGCACACCAAGAAGCTCCAGTTTGAAGGATTTATTAACAAGTGACGTTTCCAGCCAACATGCTCTTCTTTAGACTGAGGAGCTTCTTGGTGTGAGGATCTTGTTTTGCTTTTTTTTTTATTTTTAACTGACCAACAAACCTTTCAGCGTGCAACTCAAACCTACCTAACAAACCTAACAAGCAACAAAATGTGTTACTGTTCGTCAGCAGTGAATGTTTAGTAAGAGGAGGCAGCACACCTGTCAGAGGGACAAAAACAAGGGGGTCTGAAATCTATACGCTTGCAAACTCAATCTGACCTCACTTTTATCTTGTATGTGAAATGCTCAGGTGAAAAAAAGACTTGCTAACATTTTGACTATTTTGATAAACTCCAGATTTCTGTTAGATAATGACACCTGTGGCTCATAGTGAACTCACCTTAAAGACAGACCCAGTAGAGATTAAGATGTGGGGACAAAATGTGACATAATTGTAGGTTTTTTGAGAGTGAGATTGAAAATGAAAGGTGCAGGTGTTTGAATTGCTGTCATTCAGGTTCCATGGAAAATGCAGTGTGGCTCATTTTGCTTTTAAAAACATGTTCACTCGGTTGCCATCTTGGCCAACAAAACTAAAGTAAGCTCACTGTGCACAAGGTAATCCTACGGCAGCTAAGTAAAAAAGCAACATTAAATTCAGTAAAAACATAGAAATCAAAGACTTATTTCAGAATAAGACCACTTCTCTTTTGTTTTTTTTGATGTGTCAACAACATTCACCTTGTGTGACCACTTTGTAGAGGTTGGTGATGGGGATGTCAGCCGTGTCGTTGCTGTTGCTATGATACGACTCGGTGAAACCGTACATATGAAGCAGCTGCCAGTTGGCCATCTGTCCGTAGGTGTTAAATACCTCCTCTCCTTTATGAATGGGGCGCACGCAGACCATCTTTAGACTGTCCTGAGAAAAAGATTGAGAGTAGAGAGACCGTAAGGCGAGAATAGGAAGACTTTAAGCGATAAAAAGAGAAAAAACTGATAATGCTAAGAAGTTAAAGCACCTGATAACTGGGCGGTTATTCAGAGCTTAGGTCTCAGTGTTAAATAATGTTACAATTCACTTAGCAGACGCTTTTTATCCAAAGCGACGTACATCAGAGAGTAAGTACAACACTAATCCATTCATACACCGCCACCGAAGCAGCGGGAGCAATGCAGGGTTAAGTGTCTTGCCCAAGGACACATCAGACATGTTGCTCAGCTGGGGATCGAACCCTCGACCTTCTGGTTGAGAGTCGACAACTCTACCAACTGAGCCACAGCCGCCACAAATAAACTCTTTATTACAAAAATACTTCAATGATGAGCTGCTGTAAACTAATCAACAAAGTGTAAAATCTAAACATCTGAACCATGAAGTAATCATTAGTATACAAAGTGGACGTGTCCCCTCACCGGTGTAAACTCTAGATTAGCATTGTGATTGGACACATGGTTAAGCATGTCTGCCATGGGAACCATCATAGGTGGGTTGGGGGCCTTCCCGTCATCCTCCTCATCCTCCTCATCATCATCATCTTCCGCCTGTGGCTCTTGGAAACTACAAAGAAGTGAGGGATTGATGAAAAGGATCAGAGTGGTGACTTTAGGATGAGAACAGTGGGAGAAAAAAGGTTTCAGATAGTTTGGAAATATTTCATTTTTGTCTCACTTACCTGTAAGCCATGACAAAAGCCACCAGAAGTGTGTACAGCTCCATTGTGTGTGTGTTTGGGTCCCAGAGATCAGGATGCTTTTTGATGAAAGGAAGGACGACATCAGTGTATTCCTTCTGGATGTTAGCCAAGTCCGTGTCCACAGCCTCAGGAATACCTGTTCCCGTTAACAGCCTGTCCCTCTCCTCTTTAGACCTAATCACATGAAATATGGATTACTGTGACAGAAGTCTGAGATCCATACCTAAGGATGACTTACGATTTTTTTTTCAAATTAAAGTGGTAAATGGACCTTGTATAGTACCTTTCTAGTCATCTGAATACTAAAAGCGCTATTTACACCGCAGGCCACACCTACCCATTCACACCTCTTTTACACACTGATGGCAGAGGCATAAGGTGTCCAACAGTATTAACTAATCCATTCATACACATTCACACACGCCCGACATAGCAGCTGGAGCAATTTAGGGTTAAGTGTCTTGTCCAAGGACACATCAACATCTGCAGGAGCTGGGAATCAAACCCCTGACCTTCTGATTGAGAGACGACCGACTCTACCACTGAGCCACAGCTAGCGTGCTTGGAAGCACACTAGTAGGCAAGTGATGGGGCTACACATTGATTTAAGAAAGGGGTTTCACCAGAACATGGGATGGTCCAGTGTCTTGAAGTTGGTCCACAGAGAGAGGTAGGGTTTCCAGTGGGACTGTGGGGATGTATACTCGTACAACAGAGCCAGTAAAAGGGGAACCCAGCCAGATGAACCATCCAGAGATGACCTCTCTGTGAAGAGTAAAAGGAGAAACAAGAGAGGTTTCATACAGAGTTGTGATGCAGGCAGCTTCATTGATTGGGAAAACTTCTTTGTAATCATCACTGTCACCTTTCTCTAGCAGGGCAGAGACCTTTGTCGTTCCCTGGTGAAGAAGAGCAGACCTGGGGATTGTAAACAAAACCTCCCCCTCCTCTATGTCGCCCTTCGCCAGCATGCCATATTCTGCCACAGTTCCTTCTTTACTCACACACACCTACAGAGGGATAGACAACGTTACCATTAAGAGAGTCATGTTGAAGGATCCAGCTTCAACATGCAGGTTGCGGCATCATACCTTATTGCTGAGTACCAATCCTACTCTGTGGCACCACTGTAGGAAGTTCTGCAGGGGACTGAGCTCCAAACCATCGTCTACCTGTCAGCACAAACATACTCAATTAAGCACCACCAATCAAGTGGTGCATTTAGATTTGCTGGGGCCAGGTAGCCATATTA
This sequence comes from Tautogolabrus adspersus, assembly GCA_020745685.1. NCBI lineage: Eukaryota > Metazoa > Chordata > Actinopteri > Labriformes > Labridae > Tautogolabrus > Tautogolabrus adspersus. The sequence continues at coordinate 6,234,439 of CM036539.1, forward strand.
AAGACAGAGAAACACAGCTCAGGCGCTGTGAAAGCGACCTAGTCCACATTTAGTACAACAAGTACAGACACGTGTCAGATCGTGATTCTCGCTCACTTATAGTACCACATTCCTATAACATATTAATAGTTTAAGAAGACTAACAGTAACTTTGGCAGAAATGGTGTTAAACACAGGAAACTAAGCTTGTACGGAACTTGTTCATACATGAGGCTTACTGTAAACTTGCACGCAGCTAATAATACAAGACACACATTTTGTACAAATAGCTCAGGCAGTGACAAGATCTATTATAGAAAAAAACAACAACAAATGAATGATTTATTTGCAACCTTGTGTCGTTTCGCCTCTGTTGCCATCTTGTGAATGTTAATCCAACCCCCTGGCGCTGAGAAGGGCTAACTAGCTCAAAGCTAACCTGAGCTGACATGAGGACATGCAGACTCTGAACGACTCATGGTTAAGTCGGACCCGGACGAAGACTCGTAGGCAGATAGTGATTTTTTCACATTAACAATGGCCTGCATCATCCACAAAAAGCAAACTGAAGCAAATTGAATTTCAATTTGAGTTATTGCTCATTTATATGTTTGCGTCAGAATTCAATTTGGTGTATGTCTCTTTTGTTTTAAATGCCTTACAAAAGCTAGTTTGCCTAGCACTCCCGTTCACTGGACTATAGCTCTGTGCGCTCTCATTCTCGCGATGACAACTAGAGGGAGCTGTTCAGTCAGCTGTGCTCGGATCCTGCAGCCTGCCACATCACCAGTTTGACAGGTTGTGTACAAGTACGTGGATGTCAAAGTACTACTACAGCTGGCTCGTTGGTCTAGGGGTATGATTCTCGCTTTGGGTGCGAGAGGTCCCGGGTTCAAATCCTGGACGAGCCCTCCGTTTTAACGTGTTCTGTTAGAGGTCACCAAGGATACATGACACATGATGCTATTTACACCTGGTGTCATCATATCATGTCTCCTGTGTAATTCGATCAGAAGTTAGATCCAAGTATGGTTGTAACACTTGATATTGACATGCATCTTCAGTTACCACTTACAGCTTCATCTTACTTCCCTCCCGTATTTGCAATTAAAAGTAGCCTCTTACCTTCATTAGCTTTAAAAAGGCATTGATTTATTATGAGAGACTTCTGCAGAGTCAGAGAGAGAGAGCGAACACTCAAGTGGAGAAAGAGAGGGGCCTGCCAAAACAACCCTCCCCCCCCCCTTTGGGATCGTAGGTGGACGGACGGTCTACCTGAACAACACCCCCCCCCCCCCTTTTTCCCTTGTTCCCTATCCCTCTTCCTGCATCTTATCCCATCTCCCCCTATCCCTTTCCAAGCCGGCGCAGTCTAGGCTGTGAAGGCTGTTTCGTCATGAGCCTGGGATCACGCCGAAGATTTCTGCCTTTTAATAAGGCAGTTTTTTCTGACCAATGTAACTTTTGCTGCTTTGCTAAAGTGCTCATGATGGATTAAGCTGGGTCCTTGTAATATAGCAATAAGTAAGGTCTTTTACCTGCTTTTTGTAACATAACAATGAGCATGGTCTTTTTACCTGCTCTTTTGTAATATTAATAGACAAAGAGTAAGGTCCTTTACCTGCTTTTTGTAAAGCGTCTTGAGATGACACTTGTTATGAATTGGCGCTATACAAATAAAGATTGATTGATTGATTGATTGATTGATTGATTGATTGATTGATTGATTGATTGAGGGGGAGCAGGTGAATCTGGACATCAGAATCAACATCAGATTTGTCAGTGAGGTTGTATGATCTCCACAACAGACCGGAGTTAAAGTGACAATAAACTGATTTTTGTTATAGTTGCTCATCCCCTCTATGAAACATGCATCCTCACTCTGCTGCCTTATTACGATTAACTATGCAACTGCTGGTGGGTCACTTCTCCCGCCATCTACCAGATATCTTCCAGTTGCTGTCTTTCTTTCTTGCTCGCTTCCCACATCTGTATGGGAACCTCCCGTATAGAAAAAGGAAATGCCCTAGATACATACTGATTAGAGAAGTTGTTTGTACATGCTTGGAGTGACATGAGAAATAGGAAATTGGCAATATATTTTCAAGGCATACAGTGTAGCAGTATTAAATAAGACAAAATTGATAGTGGATAGAAGTTTATTTTGGGGTGGGGGGCTGGTGATAACATGCAGCAAAGGGCCAAGGTAGATTCAAACCCACGGTCACCGCTAAGAGTACTATGGCCTCCGTGCATGAGGCGGGCAGCATAACCATAGACTAACATCACAGAATGGAAGATCCTTGACAAACTGATTTTTCCTACCTCACCAGGCTGCACCTTAGCACTGGAAACAGGTACACTACCTTTACAAGTGTGACTATAGAAGGCCCTTATTCCTAAAGAGGCCCAGAGGGTTCATTGTTTTCTTTGTCTACCTCAATGGGGGAGGGGGGGCACTGACAAGCTCAACACACTATTTCTAAAATACATTTCATGGCATAGAATAAAATGTTTCAACACTTTAATTAACAAGTCTAGAGCATCGAGAACAGCGGTTCCCAACCCTTTTTCATTGGAGCTTCCCCTCCTTGGATCTGAGAAAAGCTGAGCCCCTGCAAGACCCACACGGAAAAAAAGTGGTGCACTGCTTTCAAAAATTAACATAAATTGTAAACATTTTCATGATAAAATCCTTAAGAATATTGCTACACACTTGTTCTTATACCAAAAGACATTTGTGTACATTTCCGGGTAATGTTTTAAAGAGATTGTATTGAATATGTGCAAATCTCAGTTCAACAACCTCAGAGCAGACAGAGCCTCACGCCTCCCTGAGATCTCAGGAGACACCCCTAGGGGGGCCCGGACCCCCAGGTTCCCAATAATCTAAAGGATACAAACATTTTCCAAATAGAAAATGAAATTGCATGTGGCAAGTTAAAGTTTAGATATAAAACAGCTGAGATTTCTGTGCAAAGCAAACAGTATTCATGACTAATCTAAATGACAACAGTAGCAAATGAAATGTGTCAAACACTCTTACACTAACTTTTCAAACTGTCCTAAGTATTTTCAAAGATGAGGCACAACCCTACAGCACATTTTTGAGGGGTTCAGGGGGCAAGCGCTGAATGGTATGTCAAACTTTGAGCAGCAGAGGGTGCTCTTTGGCAACACTAAGTATCAGTCTTGTTGCTGCCACATCACCAGTGGGAAGTTAAACTGCAGCTCTAGGAGGACCAAGGAAGAAGTTTGAAAACCTCTTTTTTCCCTTTCATGATATGGCTCGTTGGTCTAGGGGTATGATTCTCGCTTAGGGTGCGAGAGGTCCCGGGTTCAAATCCCGGACGAGCCCTCCCTTTTAAAAACCCAGGGTTCACAGACGCAATAAAGTGTTTCACAACACATTTAATATTGGAACTTTCAATGTGCAATAGAGCATATGCAGCTATCTTCTGCTGAGAGCAATGTATGGTCAAACACCGGGGCCCAGACCCAGGTAATCATAGGGAATAGATGGATTGATGGATGTACGGGGGGATTGGTAGATATTAATCATGATTTGTATCAATTTAACATTTTTCATTTCTCCTTTTATCTTTGTGTAAAAGCTATCAGTGTCAGTCCTTTCAAGGTTCAGTGTTGAATATAAGGCCCAGTTACATCAACATATTATTGGGACCACCAGAGAATGCTGCTAGACTTGATAAAATGTTGGGTCCCTAGTTTTTGCATCAGTAGTATGAAAAGTTTAATCACTGATCTTAAAACATAAAAGTACAGTAGGAGACAATATATCTACTAAAAATAAATACAAGCAAAGCTAGAGGATAACAACAACAACAACAACAACTCAAACACTACGTGGCAAGGTATCCAAAACATCACTGACTGTAAATAAACTCATAGCACCCCCACCTCAATTGACATCTCCCTTTCTTGCTTTAAGGACGCCTACAACAAATAAGCAGCTATAATCACTCCCTCATCAGAGGGCCACCAGGCGCTCATCAGATAAAGTAGATTGATGTCATATTTACTGCAACAAGGAGCTGTGCCTTGATGTGTTCGGGGCAGAGCTCTTGAAGTATGTGCTTGCCAGTTTGCTGTAGTGTTCACACTCACAGACATATTCAACATGCCACGACAACAAGCTACAGTCCCTACCAGTCTGAAAACCACCAATATTATTCCTGTACCAAAAACATCTGCAGTGACAAGCCCGAAGGACAGCAGGTTGATTGCTGCCACATCTGTGATCATAAAGTGTTTCAAGGCAGGAGTTCCCAAACTTTTTGACCCGCGACCCCCAAACCAGACTGGGGACCCCCACTGTCCCTGGAGAGGGTAAACGCTTTTAACATGCACAGCCAGGCACACACTAATAGGCCTATCCAAACACTGGCATTAGCTAAACTCAAAGAACACAACACCCTAAAAGCCCAAATAATATTTTGGCAATGCATTGAAGAAAGGCTAGAAGCAGAACACAAGTAACCCCATGTTTAGACTGTGGCACTGAGTGGATATGCAAAGGGTAATTATGCCACACTGTTGATGTCTGTGTGCATTTTTGTTTGTAAAGAGCAACACACACCTACATTGTTGCAGTCATGTGCACGCTTCCATTTGAAGGTTTTATGTTCCATATTACGTCATTTCAGCACAAATCTCACTTCACTATGTTTTTATTTTAAATTAAATTACTTTTTGTACATATTTTCACAATAATGGGTAAACTATGCCATTTTCAGTCATTTTACATTTTTACGTGTGTTTTTGGTGGGCATCTCATGACCCCCCTCTCAGTGTCTTGCGACCCCTCAGGGGGTCTTGACCTCCACTTTAGGAACCACTGTTTTAGGGGACTTGAGCTGTACCACATCAAGGCGAGCATCTCCTCTAATCTTGATCAGTTTGCCTTAAAGACCAATAGAAAAAACGTAATGCATTCTCACTGGCGCTTCACAAAGCTCTTATCCAATCGAAAAAACCCTGCACCTTTGTCAGGATACTGTTTGTAGACCTCAGCTCAGCATTTCATTTCATTTAGACAAACAAGTGGGTCAACAAACAGCAGACACTGGGCATGGAAACCCCTCTTTGTCTGTTATAATGTTACGATTTAATTTAGCAGACGCTTTTGTCCAAAGCAAAGTACATCTGAGAGAAAGATCAACACAAGCAAGGATCTAGAAAGGAGGAAAACAACATATGTGTCAACAAACAGCTTTAAGTTAGATCAGACACGGGTGTCGACAGTCAATGCACGAGGTGTGGATGAAAGATTTCCTAACAGATGCTATTGGTAACCAGGTAACCAGACTTACTTAGTTACTGCCCCTCATCCTCAATAAAAGCAGCCCAAAGAGCTGTGTCTTCCTCAGTTTAATCCTTTCCCCCTCTGCAACAAACATCAATGAGGTAGAGGAGCAGGGTTGAAAGTTCGAAGTTGTAAATCAGGACTGGACCTGGATCCTGAACAGCTTATTCCAGGTCAGATCTTTTTTTCATAGAACCCTGAGGTGCAACAGACTTCCTGAAAAGCTGTAAATAAACTTCTTCCTTTGCAAATAGAGAGAATTCTGACATAATGCTGCATAGTCTGGTACTTCATCAGCAGCATCACAGCTGAGAGAATAGACCTGCAGCCAATAGTGAAGACAGCATAGTGGATTATCGGCTTCAGTATCCCTAACCTGGGAGAGACCTACTCTAGCCATCTTCACAAAAGAGCAACCACATCCCACACATCCAGGACAACACCAGAACCCAAAGATCGTTGGCCTTAAGTGCAATACTGCAGCATTTGAATATCAATCAATATCATGGAACTTTATCGGACTAGACCACAGTGACTATTCTTAACGTTATTTATTACATAATATTACACTTTAGCCAGTAGAGAAACTTAATTTTGATGCATATTGAATATGCTATAATGTCAAAGTATTGTTTTCTTCTTTTTAATCACCTAATAAAACTCACATTTAAAGACTTGTGGACTTTTTCTATAGACCTTTATATTGCTAAAGCAAAATAACACTTGCTGTGTTTATTTTAGTTCCATTTTACTTCCTTTGGCTTTGTAGTTACATATTTTACTTCTTGACTTGAATGACTACTGCTTAGCTACCGTTATTTCTGGTAAATGTGTGCATTCAAGTGATGTTGATGTTGTTATCTGTCAACAAATATACTCATGCAAGACCTAGATGTCACATTAATTGGCCGAGGTGTCAAATCACAGAGTTTAATAGTACAGGGGAACTTGTTTTGGATGTGAAATATCTGGAGTTCACCGATATTTTAACAGCTGCTAAAGGAAATGTCAGAGGCAAAAGTAAAACACGAGGCTACAAGCTAGAAGTGAAAAATCCTGTATATTCACACCTATTTTCTGATGGAAGAGCAAAAACATGACATTAAGCAAATTGAAGCAATGAGAGGTCCTGTGCTTTACTAACCTGCCTTCAGGTGAGCAGATCTTACAGGTGCTCATTGAATATCTTAATAGAATATTTGCAGCAACAAAAAGGATAAAACAAACATTTTTCATGGTTATAACAAATAAACTTAACTTGTGTAGCTTGAACACAGTTTGCATATCTGAATCATCAGCAATATGCTCACACTTTTCTTTTAAATCATTCTGCAGGTAATGTAATGAGATTTAACTTTTACATATATACTGATATTCCCTGTAAGCTCTGTAAGTATACATTTCTCCAGAAAGCTTGTATGTTTTTTTTGTTTTGTTAAAATTGCACAAGCATAATATTACTTTCTGATTATTAGTAGCTAATTATAACTCTTATACTGTTTGAGTTGGATACAATACTATAACAGGATCAGTCGTTTACACTGTCACATTTCAAACTTGGGGAAACAAACAGGAAGTGTAGGCTATGGCTTATTTTTAAGGACAAATTTCAACAACAAACGCTTTGTACAACACAAGATTACATTATGCTCAAATACTGTAGCAATAAATGAACCAATAATTGGTTAATTATTTCAATTAGCCCAATAAGTCAACTTACCGAAAAACATAAACACCATTAATTTCTTACTCTGCCAATTAGCTTAGCCTACCCTAGCTTCGTTACTCAACACTGGTTTAGCCTGCCAGAGTCAGTTGTAATGTAACTTACCCCCTCGGAGATCCAGGTGAGTGTGACCGGACTCTGCGCCTACAAGCCTTAAAAAATAAATAAATCATAAATGCATAATAATGCAATTATTGATTTATTTTCAAATGTAGTTGTTTTTTATAATTTGTGAACATTGCTTTCTTTCTGATGGGTTACATTTTTTTGCACATGTACAATTGTAGGCCTATGCTACAGAGCCCCGGAAGTCCCAAAAAGTTTAAAACAAAAACAAAACGTGCGCGCACAATATATTATGTACTTTTCAGGTCTTCAAGGGCTACTAGTAGCCTATGCTGACACACTTCTGTAAAAAGCATTTCAGTGTACATAAAACAAATGTTATTTTTTGTGTATGTCCCACCAGTGACATCTTTGTAGGTTTAAAAACATTTACACATTTTCTTATTCTGCTGTATTATTTGTAAAATCTTACGAATTGGAGAAAACTGAAATAAATATTTAGAAATGTGTAGGTGATTTTTTTTTTTTTTTGCTTTCTTTTTTTTAAATTATTGATAAGTTTCCTATCATTTTAATTTAGCAGGAAGCGAAAACTATTGGAGGCAACAGAGGTCAAATTGTAAATGTTCTTCAAAGATGCTTTCCATTGTTTGAAAAGTAGGATCCAGTATTTTTTCATCTGGCTTCATACTGAAAAATAGCTATGTCTTTTAAAAGATGTACTATATTAAACACTTGATCTACATGACCACCAAAAGTTTTTAAGAATGAGCTCATTTTGCCTGTTCGAGATACTTTTCGATAGTTTATCAATTCACTATATTTTAACAAATGATTATTTTGTACCTCTTTCCAGAGATGTTTAAAGACAGGACCGAAACGGAGTAGGAAGCATGGAAACTGTAACATACACATTTGTAGATCTACATTTAGACAATTAGTGCTCTCCATCAAAGGCTGTAAACTCAAACACATTATGGATGGATGAATGACTTTATTTCAAACCAAACATTTAAATTAGAAAATAAAAACAAACAAAACAAAAGTAACAGTGTCAGAAAAGGTAGAAGTAAAACTTATATATCCCTACCCCTTTCTCACTTTTCTTCTATTTATTCATATATAATTCCAACAAATTCTCAAATTGACCAACTCAAAATAAAATGTATTCAAGATTTGAGATATTTTACAACAGAGGTGAAATGCTGACTAAAAGCGAACGAGAGCTGTAAACATTTTAAAATTATGTATTTAAAATGTCTTATTTACATTGGTTTAAAGAAATGTTGTAATGTAATATTGTAAAATATGTGTTTGTGTATTTATGTATTGTATTCACTGTTTACCCAAAGGCCCAACTAGGGACAAAAGTTGGAATTAGCAATAGCTATATAGTCTCTGTGCAGCACATCACTTTCATGTTTTGTGTTAAACTATGTTAATTTGCATTGGCCCCATTTAATTAAGACAAATTCAATTAAATGCATGCTAAGTGTGGATCTCCAATAAATAGCTCTTGTTGAATAATACATGCAGATGAGTAAAAAGTAGGCTATAAAATGTTTCTCCTAACAGTATTAGTAAAGAGCTGTGAAAAGAGGTTGATGTATCTTTACATTGTTTTTCAGTGCTGTAAGTAAATGTATTTAGTTAAATTGTAAACTTACTCTTTTGTATCTAGATCCTTTTATTTTGAAAAAAAAGCAGCCGGAAACGGCTCTTGAAAGGTAATCTACTGTGACGTCTCACGTCTCTTCGACGTAACCGTGATTTGTAGCTAGTTTAAAAGCTGGCTAGCTCATTTTTACCGAAATCTAATATTTACTCTGAATACGGGACCAGGTAAGAGTTTTTGTTACCGTTTCTTAAAAAAGTGCTCTTGTGTGTTTTATTGTAGTAAGTAGTTGTAGTAGTTTCCGGCGATATCAGAAACGTCCCCGTTAAGGTGAGCTAGTAACGCTAGACTTGCAAGGAATTTCAGGCAAATATAAGGAATTTTCCATTAATCTGAAGGATAAATACCGTACTTGATAATGTCACAGCGCCGATAATAAAGTTAATAGCGATTTGTGAAGTGTTTTTGTCGGATATTTGGTATTATTGTAACGCAAACGACAGGGAGATTAGCCAAACGGAAAGCTTTAGCTTCCCACTGTTGCCAGGCAACATGACTCTCCACTGACTGTGTGTGGCAAAGCCTGTAATTACATTAGTGTTGCAAAATAACACATTATCACTTGGTTACATGCACGACAACCTGCAGTTCAGACTTTATGATTTGGTATCAGAAACGATCAGAAATAATAAAGTGCCTCCTTCTGTCTATCGCTTTTTCTCTGTTCTTTTTTTCTTGACTTTTGTCTGATTAAGGTCATACAGTAGGCGCTATGTTGGTCCCCATATTCACGCTGAAGCTGAACCACAAGATTAACCCTCGTATGGTGACTGTTGGGAAGTTTGATGGAGTCCACCCATGCCTAACTGCAGCCACACAGGCAGGAAAGGTGAGGAACATCAACACTTCAATTCCTACTACTTTTGGGAAGGCTTAGTGCATAAAAAGAAGACTGCATAGCGTGGTTTTCTTACGAGTACATGGCAGTCCGACTCCTTTCTTCCTTTCTTTTACTTATACTTTCTGTCTGAACTCACCCACTCCGTTTTTTCTGGAATGTCTTCACCTTTTCCCCATTACAGCACACAATCTTTCCATTTTAGGATGACTTTCTTGCTAATATTTGCTTTACCTCAGACTTAAGTTTTTACTCAAGTCTTTACCCTTGTTCTTATTCCGTTTTAAAGGTTTTTATTCACAACCCTCATGCTCGTGGTCAGAGACCCGTGGCTCACCGACTGAGTCAGAGCACTCAGGATTCGGACATCTCTCTGCTCAACATTAACCAGGCAGTCACTTGTCTAACAGCAGGGACACTGGGACCAAACACCACTGGAGACACACTGTTGGTGGGATCCCAGACCAACCTGCTGGCTTATAATGTCCATGACAACGCTGATATATTCTACAGAGAGGTGAGTGGAGCCGAGTGGGGAGGTGAACACAAATGAGTCACAAAGAAAGATTTACATCGCATTATAAATATAATCACTGAATAAATGTGTTACGTTTTTATTTATCCCTTTATGGATACCTTTGTTCTTCAGGGTCCTGACTCTTATCAGCAAATTTGAAGGAAACATAAATAGATTTGTTGTTTGTGTTTGTGTGTTTTTTTATCATGTCTTCCTAAAAGCTTAAAGCAATATGATTTCAACATATAGCTAACACTTACTTTGACAGACTGTGATTCTGTTTCCTCTCTTAATGTGGTTGTAGGTTTCTGATGGGGCCAATGCTATTGTGCTGGGGAAACTAGGGGACATCCCGAATCCTCTTGCCATCATTGGAGGAAACTGTGCTTTACAAGGCTTTGACTACCAGGGCAATGACCATTTCTGGACAGTAAGAACTAAGACAAGGTTTTAATATTAGAAGATATCAAATCTCTCTTAAATTCAGGAGGTTTGTTTCATTGATAAGCAATATAAAACAAAAAATAATAAGAGGGAGAGTCCATTAAACTTAAGCTCTTAATTCAGTTGACAATATGAAGACATTCAAGTTACACATTAAAAATGAGATTTAATTATTGATAATGAGTGTTTTATTTTTGAATATCCAACCTTTTTGTAGCCACTTACAAGTAAAACTTATTAAGAATAAACTACATATTAAGAATAAATGAGTAGATCAGTGAATGTAGCTGTTGTCTTTGCAAAGACCTTTAATACATTAGGATGAATTATTTGTATAAATAGCTTAACAAACGTATCTTTTTAGGTGACTGGAGATAATGTCAGGTCTCTGGTGCTCTGCGACTTCACTGGGGATGGGAAAAATGAGGTAAGTCCTGATTGTCAGGCAGTCAGATACGCATGCTGTGTGGACACAGTGCCGCCACTTTAATTTTGTCTGAGTGACATGAAAAATCATTTTTACTAATATGGAAGTTTGATGATGTTTTGTGTCTACAGCTCCTGGTTGGATCCGAGGACTTTGATATCCGAGTATTCAAGGAGGATGAGCTTGTGTCTGAGATGACAGAAAATGAGGTAAATGTGTACAAAGTGTTTTCACCTTATCCTGTAGATAAAAGTACATTTTTCAAAACTGACAACATTTATGTTACTCTATATTGGATGATTACAGTATTATTTGGAATTGTCATTGCACTCTTGCTTCTGATATTGTGTCGTGTTTTCTGTCTGTCTTGGATGTACTTGATCAGAGTAATATTTTTGACAAGTTTGCTCTCCGTCCTTCTCCACACAGACAGTAACATCACTGTGCCACATGCATGGCAGCAGGTTTGGCTATGCTCTGGCTAATGGAACCGTGGGAGTTTATGACCGCACCGCCCGTTACTGGAGGATTAAGGTATTGCAATCGTGCATGATAATGCTGATATGGAAAAGGAGGGTTTACCTTAGAATGATGCTACTGTAAGAATAGACTTGAGAAATAACAATTCAAATGTGTGTGCAATATTTGCCTATTTGTAATATTTTCACCATTAGCATTTCCCTCTGAAAGTTGTGATTGCTAGAAGTATTTTTGTCTGTATCTTTTATCATACTTCTAGTCAGGTATTTAAGGTCTTAAATTGCCATTTAACAAAGATCCATAACTTCAAATGTGTCCTATAATCCACTTAGTCTAAGAATCATGCAATGAGCATCCACGCCTTTGACCTGAACGCTGATGGCGTGGTGGAGCTTATCACTGGCTGGTCCAATGGAAAGGTAAGCAAACAGCTGGGAAGGCACAACAGCTCATTTATTACTTCAATATCTCAAGCTGGTCTTTAAAAGTCTTTCATCTTATTCCCTTTTTGTTTAGATTGATGCACGCAGTGACCGCACAGGCGAGGTTATTTTCAAAGACAACTTCTCCTCGTCTGTGGCCGGAGTGGTGGAGGGGGACTACAGACTAGATGGAGAGAAACAACTTATCTGCACCTCTATAGACGGAGAGGGTAGGGTGTCTGGGTGTACCTGACTGTATGTTTTCTGTGTGAATGTACTTATAAGAAGTTACTTTGGAACTGGTTGAGTTTGGATCAACAAGTTCCTGAATGAATATTTTATCTTTTATTTTCTGTATTACTATGTGTTATATTGTTTAGTATTGGTCAGTCAGTGTGTGTGTTTGTTTTTGTATGTGTGTTCATGAATGGCGAAACCTTTTTAAAGGTAAATTAGCCAAAATTCAATTCATACATCCACACTTGACTACGTAGACTACTAACTGCAAAGAACGATGATAATTTAATTATTGAATTACTGAGCTTTCTTCTAGTAGCAGATATCATTTCACCGTCTTCATTTTTGTGATGATGTCAAAATACCTTAAATAATGAAAACATTTCTGTCAGCCTCAGCTGTCACTTAAAAACTCAGACAAAGCTTGCGAACATGCTTTACATATTTGTTTAGCACTGACTCTTTCAGGTTGCATTCATCTTGTAAATGTGTTTATCTTGTAGTCCGGGGTTACCTGCCAGCCAGTAAGGACCTAAAGGGGAATCTTATGGACACCAGTTCTGAACAGGATCTCATTAGAGAGCTCAGCCAACGAAGACAAAATCTGTTACTGGAGCTACGCAACTATGATGAGAATGCCAAGGTACATTATCTTCATTAAGGCTTCTCTTTCACCCAACCTTTTCCAACTTTTACAAAATACAGCTTGAAAAACGGAAGCATTGCATCTAGTTATTTATATATAAATGAGATAAATACAAGAGGGAGATAGAGAGAGAGATCTTGACAAGATCTATTAAAAAAATTGAAATCCACATTGTCCATTTCTATTTGTTCAACCTTGATCCCAAGATTTCTCAAAACTACACAGAATGCATTGTTTTCAACATGTTTGCAGAGTCAAAGGTGGAGGGTATTTTAACAATTTCAAACACTAGTTAAATTGTCCGTACAATAAAGAAAATACTTTCTAATTCTATATCATTTTAGTAGCTGACTGCTACATGATGTCATATAATTATCCTTACTTTTACATTTTCTTTATTGCACTAAGCTCTATGGTTGACAGAGTTACTGATGTTACTTTTGGTTATCCTTTTTGCAGCACTAAAGGGCTTCTGAATAATCCTGAATTGTAGCTATAATTCATTTTTCGGGTGAATCTTTTTTCACTTTTCACTTTGACATTTTGTTTCATATTTTACCATGTCTCTGTTTGTTAAGGAGGTAGTAAACTTCCCTTCAGCTCTTGCAATTAAATAAAAAAAACTACAAATACCATGAAAGACAATCCAACATAACAGGAATCTGAATTGAAATTGTTCTACATTTCTTTTATATGCTAACATCAACAGAAACTGTGCCATTGTTTCAGGGTGTGTCCGAGACTAACAGTGTCATACCAGCCAACACTCAGCTCCAGACGGCGCTGTCAGTAAGACCTGCTACAGAAGCCCAGAAGGCCCATGTAGAGCTCAGCATTTCAACACCAAATGGTACAGTGTTTTAGCACTTCGGCTAAGAATTTCACACGTTACAGACCGAGTTCATATTAATAAGTCTGTTGATCTGTGTTTCCTCTCCAGAAACCATCATCCGTGCAGTGCTCATCTTTGCAGAGGGGATCTTTGAGGGGGAGAGTCATGTTGTCCACCCCAGCGCTCAAAATCTGTCAGGCTGTATCCGAGTCCCCATTGTCCCCCCCAAAGATATACCGGTAGACCTGCACATCAAAGCTTTTGTTGGAGGGAAAACGAGGTAAGATGTGTGTGAGTAAGACAAGAATGTGTTTTGTCATATGATCATTATATTATTACCCCCTCCCCACACACACATTTTATCTGCAGCTGATTTTTTTGTCATCTGCAGCACCCAATTCCATGTGTTTGAAATCACACGCCAGCTGCCTCGATTCTCCATGTACGACATCTCAGTTGACTCCTCGAATACTCCGCCCACTGGAAGGGTCACCTTCAGCATCAATGACCGACCACAGCGGGTAGGATTTCAGAGAGTCTCTCGGGAAGACGCAGACAGTATACTGTAGTGTGATTCTGACACTACAGTGAGTCCTGTCACATATTTAAGGCTATAACAGTTGGAAAGACTTTATCTCTGTTAACATAAAACTGATCTCTTCTCTACAGAAATGTGTATTGATCATTTGCACACATGTGCATTTGTGTCTATAGGTGGTGATGTGGCTGAACCAGAACTTCTTGCTTCCAGAGGGAGTAGACAGTCCCAACATCAGTTTTAATTCACTAAGAGGAGGTGGACTTCTGTCCATCAGCATCAGCAACGGACAGGTACAACGCACAAACACATCAGCATTCTGCTGATCTAAAACCTTGATGAAGACGTGTGGGTTACACTCTGTCTGCCAGCTTCAACTTTACATTAACAAGAGAATCAATTAACTTAAGCCTTATGGCTCAAAACATGTTAACATGTAAACATGAAGTCACTTTCATTTTACGAATGAAACCCATGTGACTTGATGTCTGTTAATCAACATTCAGGCATCAATCTTCTCTCCATCATGCATCATTTTAATTGTTTTTTGTCCACATGTAAAACATTTAAATACAATTATGATTTTGATCAAAGACTTCAGCATAAAGGTTTTAATTAACTTTTTTTGTACCTGTAAAGTTAAATATGACTGTGATAATAAAGTTTACTTCACCTTATAAGAGTATGCAAAACATTAATGGTTAAGATGCATCTGGAAATGTCTCCTGGAATTGTCCCCCTAAGATCACTCTGAGAACAGATGACATTGACCTGGCAGGAGACCTGGTCCAATCACTGGCATCCTTCCTGGGCATAGAGGACTTATCAGCAGAAGCAGACTTCCCAGGATACTTTGAGGAGCTCCGCACTACCCTCACTGAGGTTTGGACATTTACAGAAGAAAACATCGACTGCATTTTATTCCTTTGAAACTCCAACACGAAATACCACCTGTCAGTCGTTACGAGTGCATTGGCCTTAATGTGGACTTCCTGGTTTTAGAGAATAATCATTGAGTGGTTACAATTTCATTTCCAGTCATTACATGATTCTACATAACAACAGACATGTTGCAGTTGATATGGCTTACTATACATTCTTTATTATCTGTATGCCAGGTGGATGAGTTCCACTCTGTCCATCAGAAGTTAACTGCAGCTATGGCCGACCACTCCAACTACATCAGGAACATGCTCGTGCAAGCAGAGGATGCTCGCCTTTTGAGTGAAATGTGAGTAACCTTAAAAATGTACAGGACAGAACAGCTTTACTCACTAACAGTATTTTGATCTGATCTCTTACAAATAAGCAGAGAGGAAACAAAGGGACCTATTATACATCATTTTCAGCAGACATGTTTCATTTCACAGTGTAATTAGTAACAGTTTCGTTGGCTCTCTGCTCTATAGGCCTGCTACCTCATGAGTTTTGGTATTCTGCATGCTTATTTTAAAGGCGTGAAAATGATAAAGCCATCATTAATGGTATTAGTTCCACATGTTTTTCTTCTGCTCTGCCAAGTGTCTTGTAAAAAATGTCCACTGTATTGACTTCTGGAGCGAAGAACAATTACACTCAGTTGCCAGTTTATTAGATACATCTGGCTCAAACTACTGAATCCTCCTCCAACAATGGTGTTACAATAACTGCTCCTATAACGGTTATAATGTAATGTAAACCTGATAAAAGGTATTTTCTACCACAGGACTTGACTCAATGTGAGTCTTTCTCTCTGGTCTTTCCTCTGATTTCTCTTCTTCCCTCTGTAGGACAACGATGAAGAAGCGTTACAGAGAGCTTTACGATCTAAACAGGGATCTGATCAACGAGTACAAAATCCGTTCCAACAACCATAATGCATTACTGGCCTGCCTCAAGTCTGTCAACCAGGCCATTCAGCGGGCAGGGAGACTCAGAGGTAGGTTTGCATGTGCAGAAATGTTGTTTGTGGATTTACCGGCTTGGAGTCAAGCTTTTGTGTAGGTGAGTATATGCATGACAGGGACTGTCTGTGACCACAGTATTATTGTGCATGGGTATTTATAGATGTAGTCCTTTTTTTACTCCTGTAACCCTGTAAGCTTTTCACATGTTTTCAAAGCTTTGCCAATGTGAGTTAGGGATCTGCAGCTCCCTTCTGATATTAAGATATTGTCATAATCTAATATGTATCTTATTAATATTATAAGCTGTGTTAGTGTAAGTCATTTTAATGCTTTGTCCTTTAAAATAGTTGGAGACACACCCAGCTAACTGACCAGAAGCCTCTTTTCACTGTCTCCTACAACGTATTCTGGTTGTGTACAATATTAAAAGTATCAGGGGTGAAGACAGTAGTTGGTTGTCTTTTCCAGATCTGGCTCTGGCAGAATTTCTGCATGAAACCTTATCAATTTTAGACATCAACATCATCCATTGTCAATCAAATTTCTGTATTTACTTAGGCCACATTAGGCAGAAAAACACAGGTTTTTATTTTGTACAACACTGTTATGCGAATTATCCCAAAAGCCCATTAAGGTTGTTTATGGGGGATCCTTAAAAGGAGAAAAACAGGTGTATTAATATGGATTCAAGACCAAATGATAATGAACTTAATATAGTCAACCTCTATGTGATGTAACATCTTGCAAGCCACCTTGTCTCCTTATTTCCTTCTGTTGCTGTTCTTCCTTCTCTTCAGTGGGTAAGCCCAAGAACCAAGTGATCTCCGCCTGCCGAGACGCCATCAAGAGCAATAATGTCAACTCACTCTTCAGGATCATGAGAGCTGGCACAGCATCCTCCTGAGGGTAGAAGACGTTTGGGAATGCAGGAATGGACAAAAAGATTAAGGGACAAGAGATGGACATAAACACAACCGATCAGCTCTGTAATGTTGGACTAACTCTTCACAAACGTGGCGCCTGCACAGCCTTTTCAGCACAATGATGAGGACCAAAACCACACATGGAGCAGAAGTCCCTAAGACTGTAGAGTGGGGACGAAGTAGTAACCTTTAACCATCTTATTTCATGATTTAGGTATAAACAGCAGCCAGGTTTTTTTGTCTCTATAAAGAGATATCTGCATGAAAGTGCAGCTCACAATCTGTTCTAAATCAAACATTTCATCTTGAGCAGCAAATCTGCCTGACGCTGTCGTGAAGTCATCAATGTTTAGATTCCCTGACTGCCTGAAATGCATCAGCAATGATGGATCTGACCTCCTTTCAACAAACAAGTATCTTGAAAGTTGTTTTCTTCTCCTCTTGAGGATAAGTCTTAAAGGTCACATATTATGCAGAATACACTCTACTATGTTTTTCTAACACTAGTATGTGTCCCTAGTCTGTCTACAAACCCCCCGATTATGAGAAAAGTCCATCCTCTCCGTCCTTTGCCTGCTCCACTTTTCAGAAAATGTGTGCTCAAACAGGCTGTTTGGAGATTTTCCCTTCATAACATCAAAAGGGAAGTAACCCCTCCCCCTGGTGGGTGACACTCCCACAGCTAGGTGTTTGTTCTGCCCTCTGAGTCTGCCTTCTCACTGTAACGATTTGGCATGGTTCAAGAAAGCCAAAGCCACCCAAGCCCTTCTAGAGGGGGGTGGTCAAACACAGCTCATTTGCATTTAAAGCTACAGACACAGAAACAGCCTGTTCTGAGCAGGGCTGAAATAGAGGGGTTTAAAGGCATGATCAAATACAGGATCAGAGAGGATTTATAACAAGAATCTTCACAGACATGTTTTGGGGAGTTCTGAGACTTATTTAGACATGTTGAAAAGGACGATAATATGTGACCTTTAACAAAGCTTGCATTTTTTTCTATTTAAGAAATCTGAGTCATGATGATCATATTTCCGCAAATATAAGATCTGGTAAATGCAAGTAATACTTTTTTGGGCTCACATCGCTGAAGAAAGGCAGAGGGAAGCCTTTGTGTATCTACTGTTGAACTAAGACTCACG
Source organism: Tautogolabrus adspersus (assembly GCA_020745685.1). Lineage (NCBI taxonomy): Eukaryota > Metazoa > Chordata > Actinopteri > Labriformes > Labridae > Tautogolabrus > Tautogolabrus adspersus. The sequence goes on from CM036539.1 coordinate 6,252,543, forward strand.
AAAAACAGAACGGGGGATACTTCAGTCTTTGCTGGAAGTCTTTTAACCCAAACTGCTGGTTACAGTGCAATTACCAACAAACTGGCATCCGTTCCCAGAGGCAATATAACGTCATCGGACAACGATAGACGAGGATTGCAGATGGTTTCCAGGTGTTGATCTTTGGTTGTTTGGAAATGTTTGATTTAAATCAGTGACCTATTCGCTTCATGAATGTAAGAGTCATCTCATCTCACATGAGTGACACAACTGTTACTAGAGTTCAGCTGGACCAGAATAAAGTAGGGAGTGGAGGCGTTCCTTTCACTGATAATCAAGGTCAATGGGAGTAAAACAGATACATTGATCCGTAAGGTTCAGCATATTGCTGCTGTCTAAAATAATGCAAAACACAAACTTTCTTCAGTACCTCAAATATACTGTCTGTTAGCATCAATAGGTAAGAGTTACGCCTAATGTCCTTTGAATGTTCTAGAAATGTTCCAGATCATGTTGCACAATAATTGTCAAAGAGTTGTTTAAACTTCAGAGAACTGATCCAGACTATCAGTTTTTTTCCACAACCACACAAGGGGTTTGAGGAAAACATCATGATCTTCTGCACTGGCACTCTGACTGTTTAAATCGGTGTGTACGCGGTGATGTTTAGAGAGAGTACAGCTGTAGCGAGACAGAGAGCAGCCTTCTCTCAGATAAAGAGTCATGCCATTGACGTCGATGGTGGCCCTGATACGTCTGTATCACAGCTCACTCAGACTCAGGTCTCTGCTCCCGGCTGTTGTGTGTTTTTTGTGGCGTTTGTAGCCAAAGAGAACTATTTTGATTAACTCATGCCACAGAGGACCAATGCTGTGTGTTTCACTTGTTTACCTTTTTGTAGACTGTATATGAATATTGTAAATGTATATTTGTGTTTGTGGCAGGAATGTTTAATAAATTAACTTATGTTTTAAAAGCAGGTTGACTTTGTTGCAGTTTCACAAGGAAGTTGAGACAGCTGTTCATTCCAAGTATTCCTCTGGTTGGATTTATATTTAGAGGCAAGAATAGGTGTGTATACAAGCAGTGAGGGAGCCGATTGTTCAGTTTCCTTTTTTCATACTGGACATCTTCTGTCTAAGGCTGTGAATGCATCTGTCAATCTGCAGAACAGATGTTTAGCACACTCTCAGCCAAGTCTCCCCAAGGCCAACAAGTCATGTACACTAATATTTTATCCTTGTGTTTATAAGGGTGATCTAACTCACGACTCACAGCTGCTTCATGTCAGCTGCCACTGAGCACCTGAGCCTCAGCTGTCAGAGGTTTTAGATGTTGTATTGTGTTAGAGAAGTATGTGACAAGTCTCTGGTGTTTGAAGAGTCACATTTAGCATTTTCTTGAAGACAGCAGCTCATGACAGTCAAAAGACATTTGAATGAAGGTTGCATGTGTAATGTTATTATTTTAAAGTTTCAGGATAGGGTAGAACCAAGAACGTGCTGTATGTTTCATATCAGCTTGTTCCAATTTTTCATTTTAATCTTAATAGATATTTGACCTTACTCCACGGTGACAAAGTTTTTTTTTAATCTACTCAGACACTTCGGTGGTACTAGTGGTAATAGTAAAAGTAATAACGGAATGATTTAACGAAAAAATGTGACTCCCAGTTTTTGAACATGGTAAATGGACTTGAGCTTGTGTAGCACTTTTTCTAATATTAACTTCACGCCGCAGACGAAGCAACTTGGGGTTAAGTGTCTTGCCCCCAATCTGATATGTAGCTGCAGGAGCTGGGGATCGAACCCCTGACTCTACCACTGATCCACAGCCATGTCTGCTACGTACACAATAATGCACATTATTTTGGACGTTGTTTAACTGATATATTTGTCAGCTCAGCAGTTCTATAACCCTTAACTGGCAGGTTGAAGAAATAGCAATTTTCTGTATGGTTCTGACTGGAAACACACATGTTCGCTCCTTCTATAGGTGCAGCTACATATGGTCCAGTAAAGAACCTCTGTGGTCGTAAATCACCATCACTGCTGCTTCTGCTCTGTGTGTAGGTGTGTGTGCTCTCACGTGTTCCAATATAGAGAGACTTTGGACTGAGGTTTGAATATAAAAGTATACTCTCAGTTTAATATTGTATGTCTAGGAAACATTTTCCACAAACTTTAAAAAGTAAAGTGAGTCTTGATCTCCTAATTCTTTGAAGAGACAGACAATAAAAATAAATGACTGATGGTTATAACCTGAACTCTACACCCTGCCATCTTCTTTATGTCCCTCTTTCTTCTTTTTCTTCCATCCGTAGTTGCTGTGTTGGCATCTGGCTTGAAGTAGCGCAAGTTTAAGTCACGTGGTCGGGTTTAAGGATGAACATGATGCGTTCAGGTGCTCTTGGTGACTACTTTTTTTTTTAAAGTGACTTGATAGGAGACTAATGGGAAATGCGTATGCAAAGCCTAAATTTGTTAAAATACATCTTTGGATATCAAACCCCAATGATATTGTTAATTCAAGTTTTGGTTGTTTATAAGCCTCCTGTTGTGTTTCGCATTCCCCACCGTTTGAACAGAGATTTGAATCTTGAAACTGAAGATAAGCACTTGTTTTTTTTATGTTTGTAGCCTATAGATCTGTCTACATGTAGAAAAATCATACATTTGGTTTAATCAAGATTAAAGTAACATTTTCTACACTTGCCGTTCTCGTTCATCGTGCAGATTTCGGCTTTTCCTACAACACTTAAAGGTAACTTACAATGCACGCAGCTGTCTATGGTTCAGAGCCAAGTAACGGAGACCAATAGAAACAACTTTTTGTTGTGTAAATCATATTTTAAGTCATTCCTCGCCGTCACACTCCCATGAACACAGCGTACCCTCTCCTCTCCCCTCATTGGATATTTTCTCTGCAAACTTGGGAAGTAACTTCAGACTGAAGTCTGTGTTGCGGTTTTAAACATCCACAGCACAGAAGTTTCCAGTCTGAACTCCTCCTCCATCCCATCTGGTAAGTTTGAATGACTTGCACTATTGAAGGAACATATATGTGTTATAATAATTAAATCAGGAAGTCTTGTTGATTCTGTGAAAAATGCGTTTCAATGTATTCAGCGAGAAAAAAGATACTACCTAAACTTTCTGTGTAGACTGCATGAAGTTGGCGACAGCAGGCTTGACACGCTTGTCTGAAATTTGCGCTTTTTAAAGGAGACAAATGGTTGTGATGTACAGTCTTATATTCAAACATTATCTGATTTTCTCTGTCATTGTTTTTTTTTCTCTGTTTTCTTACATTGTCATGATTGTTAGGACAAAGTGTTCTTTGAAAGTTTTGGTACCCATCATGTTCACTTACATAAGACAGACACTCCCCCTCCTCAAACCGGGTTATAAATCGATGCTCAATTTCGTGTAGAAGACAAGTTAAATCATTCTGGATCACTTTAAATTCATGTTATTGTTTTTCCTGGAAAAGTTGCACATTCAGAGGATATCAAGTAGGTCTAACTTTGCTTCAAACTCACCAAATGTAGCTGCTTTTACATTTAATGACTAAATTGTAACCGAAAACCATGCTACTTACAAGTCCTGTAATCACAGGGAGGGAAGAGCAGATCATTTTCTGAGATTATTGGTCTCTTCTGCCTCATACGGATTTTTTTTGCCAAAGGAACATATTTTGCTGACTTTATTTACGCCACCCAGAAAGATCATTTGATGCAGCTGACATGTTAAAGAAAGGGTTTCACAATCAGATCGAACACTTTCAGTTGGCTCTCTGTAAAGCCAGCGAGCAAAGGAATGGTTTTATGAATTTTGCTTCACATATCACTTTCTTTCCTTATTTTGTGCCTGTTGAATTGTCAAATTTGATCCCTGTATATTGTTGATTATTATTTCCAGGACGCCCTGAAGCATTGCTTGGAAGCTTGGAGAGAGGTGAAGAGGATGGAGTCAGACATTGTGGACGTACATCCAGTGATGTGACCAAATCACTCTAAGGTGCTTTACGCTCTTACCAACTCTATTCCCTGTAGAATGCCTGATCAACTTGTTTGAGGGATTTTGTGCAATGCATCAGAGGGGAAGAATGAAATCTCCACATCTCTCCATCCATTTCTGCAGAGAAACCTGCAAACCCAATATGTCTCCAACCTCTATTTTCAAGTCTGGACTCTTTTCTGTAGAGCACTGCAGCGTCCTCCAAACCAATGTTTTCCTGTTCAGTCACTAACTCGCATCATTTTCTAGAAGGAGGAAGATGGTGACGGTACGGAGGCTCCTTCATGTGAAGGGAGATGTGTTGTGCACCATGCTGCTGCTTGTGCTATTCTGTCTGCTGCTCTACGCCCGCCAGGTAAGGATGAAACCAATCACAGCATAGAGAGTGGAAGATTGAGACTTTAGTGAAATACTGAAGTAACACAAAATCATTCTAACAAACCCTACCAATGTTTTCAGGTCATACTCTCCTCTGGGTGGGACAGACCTGAGTGGAAGCTGGAAATCCATGGCTCTACCAGCTCAAGCAGGAACCTGCTGGGTGCCAGCGGGGCCAAAATAAGCAAGGAGTCTCCAGAGGTATGACCTGATCTGATTAACAATACGAATGTGTCTGTATGTTTGCATGTCAGTATACTGGAATCAAACCATCTTTGTTTGAAGTATATTTTAGATGGATGAAATTTGTCACGTGAACAAAACAGCACCGTTGCAATTCCCTTAAACTCTGCAGAGCTTATTAGCAACTCTCAGCTAATTGTTTTTGTTAAAAAGGTTTGCAGCTTCAATGTTTGTTTGAGTCTTATCAGTCTCATCACTGCCATTTACAGTCAGCAGGGAGCTCTGAGCCAAGCTTTGAACTCTAGCTGTACCGTACATACCTCGCACCAGAGCACAGATGTAGCTTGTTACTTGAACCACTAGTAGAGCATTTGGAAGCTACAGACAGATATCTCCCCTTAGATATGTGCAGGTTATAGGACTGGATAATAAGTGTGGTAAACCCTTCATTTGATAGAAAAGGTAATAAGCACTGGATTGATTTAACTTGAAATAAGCAGCTTCATAACAGGTGATCTTCAATCTGACCTTATGAAATAAAGAATGTGTATAATCTATCATAACCCTGTTTTGTCAAATGCAATTTGAATCAATCTTTATTTGTATAGCGCCAATTCATAACAAATGTTATCTCAAGACACTTTACAGAAGAGCAGGTAAAAGACCTTACTCTTACCCCTGTAGCTTTATCTCCTTTAAGTAATGGTTTGGCATTATTGGAAATATATTTATATTTCAAAAGGACTATAGCTTAAATATGACCTCAGTAGGATCATTGTAAGTTAGTCAGTTTATCTACATCTACAAAGCATCAGCTCTGAGTTATTGACTGTTATATTCTCTAGGTTGATGTTCTTGTATCCATTCTTAACGTTGGTCCTAAATTATAGGATAAAGCTCACACCCTTTGTAAGTAGTGGATGCTGTTTTGGCTCATTGAGAGACAGCATTAAGTGAAAATAACAAGCAGTATCAAAGATCTGCACAGGACGTGTAGTATGAATGATTAAAATGCATATGCAGAGTGCATCATTGTATGTACACACTATGTCTTATTAATGTCAGCAGATGGTCAGTTGGCTGATTCACAGATGGTCCAACACATTTTATAATGAAGCAGGAAGAGATTAATAAGAAGCAGTATAAACGGACATTATGGTACTATGTCAGTGTCCTCATTAATATCATGTTTTGAGAAATGTCATCTGTCTTTTGCGTCATTTCATTTCTCCCAATCAGCAGTTGCCATCCAGGCCGTCAGAGCCAGGGCTTCCTGCCTGTAAGCCCCAATCAAAGTCCAAACCTCCGCAGCCAAAGTCCAAACCTCAGGTCAAATCCAAGGGGAAATCCAAGTCTCGACGGAAAAATGTCGCTCCGACTAAGGCCGCTAGAAAGCCCCTGCCCACATTGCCACCATTTGACTTTGAGAGCTATCTGAGAGAAAAGGACAACAGAGACTTCAATCTGCTCATAGACCAGCCAGAGAAATGTGTCATAAGAGGAGCAAAGCAGGAAGAAGGAGGAGGACAAGGAGCAAGCGATGAGTCCACTGCTCCCTACATGCTGATTGCAGTGAAATCTGTCGCTGCAGATTTTGAGAAACGTCAGGTAAACTAGGTCAAGCTGTCTGAACGTCTGTGCAACAAAATGATGTCACTTTTGTCACATTCAGCAGCACATATATTCAGCTGTTTTCTTTGCATGTCAAACTAGAGCTAATAGGACAGTGAAAATTTGACTTGCTGCCCTCTAGTGGGCAATACATTAAATGATCCAGGTGTAATATATATTCACTTAATCAGTGTTTTGGTAAAAAAAAAATCCCCACTCTATATGTAATCATTTTTAGGTGGTCCGTCACACCTGGGGTAGAGAGGGACTTTTCCAAAACGGTGTGTCCATCCGTACTGTTTTCCTGCTGGGGGTTCCCAAGAACCGGACTGCTCTGCCTCTGTGGGACCGGCTCTTGACCTACGAGAGTCAAACCTTCAGGGATATCCTGCTGTGGGATTTTGACGACACCTTCTTTAACCTGACACTGAAGGAGACACATTTTTTGAAATGGATTAACAGCAGCTGTCCTCAAGTCAAGTCAGTGCTTATCAAACTAAATCATGAGATTCTCTAATATTGAGCCTTTTTTATTCCTCATCTGAAACTAATATTTGTGTCTTTTGTCACACAGGTTCATCTTCAAAGGTGATGCTGACGTGTATGTTAACATTGAGAATATACTGGAGATGCTTCAAGGTCAAAAGCCTGAAGAAGATCTGTTTGTCGGGGATATCATTATCAATGCTAAGCCAATTCGCCGGCGCAGCTCAAAGTACTATGTACCAGAGTTTGTTTATGGAGGAGTTTTGTACCCAAACTACGCTGGAGGAGGAGGGTTTGTAATGTCAGGACTCACGGCTCTAAAACTAAGCTCTTCCTGTCAAAAGGTACCTCAAAGTTGGGACACTTTTGATACTTAACAATGTGTCCTTAAAATTCTGTGATTGAGTTTTTTTTTTTTTTCACTAATAGGTGGAGTTGTTCCCCATAGATGATGTCTTTTTGGGGATGTGCCTCCAGTTGATTGGTGTCAAACCATCACGCCACCAAGGCTTCAGGACCTTCGGAATCCCCAGACCATCTGCGGCGCCACACCTCCAGACGTTTGACCCCTGTTTTTACAGGGAGCTCATGGTTGTTCACAGCCTCAGCGTTCCTCAGATCTGGCTCATGTGGAACCTCCTGCATGACTCCAATCTGAGCTGCCACAACAGGACCAGCCCGACATCCTGGCCTTTCAAGTGGAAAGGAAAGGTAGGAGAAACAGAGGTACAAGAGACGGATTACGGTGAGAAGCAGGTGTTTGTCACGCATTAGAGACTCTGCAGGGATCTGCACGAGCTCTAGTGAGTATAAAATCATTATAAAGCAGGATCTACGGCTTGCTTGAAAGGCTTGTGATGTGTTCAAAAGCACAGCTGAGTCATATGAGACTTTATCTAAGCTGGCAGATCATCTTTGAGGAAATGAATTGGCAAAGGCCACATGTGCACCAGATTTTCAGGGAGGAAACCTAACGAGAACTTAGGCTTAAGCCATCTGTGGGTTTTCAGATGGTTTGTGTGAACAAGCATGCAGCAGGTCTTTGATTTGCAAAGATTATTGTGTGATGATTTACCTCTCACTGGGATCTTGAATGTGAATCTTCAGAATGTATTGTGCTCTAATTGTTTACACAGAGACTCAGTAAAAGCAAAAAGGACATAATGAAATGTGGTTAACTGGTTTAACTCCATTCATGCATGAATGTCATCTTGTGGTTGTTGTTTTTTCATCCACTAATTTGTTTCCTCTCAGTGGGTTGCTTTTTGTCGTCTGTTTGTGTATTGATAATATTTTATTTTCTCTGTTCTTTTCTTTTTTTCTTAAATTGTTGTCAATTTTCATGTCATGTTCTAAATGTGTTTTCTATTGGGACCCCCTTGAAAACCAGATGGTGCATCTCAAGGGGTTTATTCATATTAATAAACTCTTCCTAAGAATGTATCTGTGTGTGTGAGACCATAACGTTGTCAACAATCAGTCGTTCAGTAGACCGTGTGGTCACCAAGGCCTGGTAATAGCCTTTTGTACTGAATGAGTGTAAAGACTTCAGGGACATTTTGTCCTCATCGTGAATCACTCGTACCTCACACTGTAATGCTGGATAAAGGCACAAATGGACTGTCGTATTGTCTGTTCCCTGGAGGAACACTGAAAGAAGCCTAAATGGAAACCGTTGTGGGAACCAGCCGGGACCACAGCACACACACATACAAACACATACAAAACATCTGCTGAATGTTTGTGGAAGAGCCTGGTATACGAGGTGTCAGGCATGTGTGCTTTCATGTGAACACTTCAGCTTTCATTACATGATTGTTTTGAATGATAACATGTTGCCTAAAAGTCATGTTGTCTCTTTCTTGTTGTGTTCAAATGTTCAATGTAAAAAACAACTGCAAGTTTGTTTGCTACAGTCAAAAACATTTATATTTATCTGCTTTTCAACACTAAAATAGTGAAACAGTTATAAACAGATGTAAACTACTGTGCCTACAAACAGCCACACAATGTGCTTCACTATAACAAGGCCTCAAAATATAACCCATGCGTGTGGTTTGATCAAACTAAATCAATCTGTGCCAAGAAAACCTCAGTCTTGCTGTGGAGTAGCAAACACATCACATTGTCTCAGCTTTGGCTACGAGGTCATCCAAAGGTATTTATTGGCACATTAGCAGTCCAGGAAACAACATGATGTCTGAGTTGTTTCAGTAAGTAAAGGAAGATGTTGCACGCTCAGTGTAGGCCTGCACACAAGAGTCTATAACATAAATGCAACAAGTAGGTGAATGTGTGTAGATGAGCGTTTCAGCTCCAGAGTACTGGATTGATTAATAAAAGGTATAAAAAGTAAAATTCTGAATATTAATATAGCAAAGTCAAATATATTAAACAATTACATTGTGGAGTAATTACTTCCTAGGAAGAGAGTTCAGTCAAACTCCCTCTGGATTTGTTGTCTCAGCTCTGTGTTCACATGATGTGAGACGGCTCTTCCTTTAGCTTAATGTTTCACTCAGAGGCTGAAACTTGTTTCATACGTGTTTTTTTTCGTGTGAACCCCTGCCCCAGACCATAAGCCCTACCACCATGTGGGGGAAGAGCGACAGCCCCACCCATTAAAGGAAGCTGTCTTGTCATAGTGTAAAGGTAGTATTGATGCAAACAGGGGCGTGTTCAGATAGGGAGGACCGTGGGGTGGCATGGGCCCCCCATTGAAATCCTGATTGGCCACCCCAGGTGCCACCCCTAAAATCCCACACTGTGATTGGCTATTTTCCCTGTCAGAAACAAGACTTTTGTTAAAAACAAAACTAAACGTTTGCACAAAAAGTAAGAACATTTGTGTTTGGTAGATTATTTCTTTGTTGGAACAATGCTTCTTGGCAATACATCTTATACCGTTGCAAAGCCTGTATATTTCCGTTTTAAATAGTGCCACATTTGTAGGAACATGCATTTGTGGGATGAGCAGCAGAGCTGAGTATGTGGGTTGCCCCATCGGTGCAACAATCAGCATAGCTATTTCCCCGTCTTCTCCACACTTTGACCCTACGATCCAACTGCCGTAATCAGAGCTAATGTCCTTTTAGCCTGATTCAATTAACGTGATGATTGAAGGCTGTCTAAGTCTGTTCCTCCAACGCTGAATTGCGCTAAATCAGTATCGTTAATTGGAACCAGACATGAGTGATCGGGATACTTACGCGTGCCCGTTCTGCATAAAAAGGGAGCAGCGTGGATCACAGAAATCGTGATTCTCTCTGTGATAATCAATGGCGAATTCAAAGAAAAGAGCAATATTTTTTACACAACTTGAACAGCAAACCATCATGGAAGAATATGAAAACTTCAAGACCATAATAACAGCCAAATCAAACACCTCAGCATCAGCAAAGGCAAGACAAGCAGCTTGGCAAGCGATGGCAGACGAGTTAAATGTGTAAGTGTAAGGATGTATAGGCTAATAATTCATTGCTGTATTGTGAGTGTTTACCTAACCTCGTAATGAAAAAAGTTATTAACTAGATTTATGAGTTTCTATCATGAATGAACCATATTATTTTCTAAAGTTACTAGGCCTACTAATTGTTTTATATAGACTGTGTATATATAGTTATTGTGAGTGTTTTTTTCTTATAGCTCTCAATATAGATCAAACCCTTATGTCAAGAGAACTTGGGAACAAGTAGCCTAAAAGTGAAACAAAAAAGCATCATTCAATGTGGTAAGTTAATATAATTTGTGCCATGTTGTTGAATTGACAAAGTTCCCAGTGTCACTGTATCTTTAATATTTAGCTAACGGGACCAAAGGCTCCAGACTTTCCCCCTGCTGAGGAGCTGGCCCTCCAGGTCCATTATTGAGGGCATAGGCAGCTCCTCATCTGACCATGCTGGCAGGGAGGAGAGGAGCTCTTAGGGCAAAGATAGGTGAACCTCATTAAATGTTTTTTTTCATAATTTTGTGATTTAGTTAACCATTGTGACATTTTGCAGCAGTTGAACATTTGATCACTTTGTTGCAGCCCCACCACTTGTGTTGGTTGGAGGAGAGGAGCAAGTAAGTTATATAGCTGCATCAGTGTACTGATTCTGTGTCTCTTCTTTGTGTGTGTTAACAGAGGATAAATGTTCCTCTTAATTCACTGACAGGAGGCAGATGATGAGGACACGGTGTCAGCGTGCTCTAGCCTGGATGCAGAGAAGGTAAATGTAGGAAACTGTAACCCTCATATCTCGATCCTTGTGCGTGGTATTTGGACTAAATCAATCCATTCTTTTAGGGGAGTACTGAACCACAACCAGCAGAGCCTGGCCCCTCTCGCACTGCTAGAGATGGAGCAGTGAGCACTATGCAATAAACTCCCTTTGTAGCAAGAAGATATTCAAGTTGGTATCTGACCACCAGACAACTAAATCATGACTGTATTTCAGACAGAGACTGAGGAAAGTGTCCGTTGTGTGTACAAGCGATACCTGCAGACCGAGATTGCATACAGGCAGCTGAAGATGAGGAAGCTGCATGAAGAGATCAAATTTCTTGACTGACAGCTGGATGTAAGTATGTAGGCCTAAAGCAAAGTCTCATTAATGCCTCAAGCTTTGTCATGAATTGTAACTAAACTGAAAATCTCTCTCCCCCTCCATTTACAGCCTGGCAATAATTTAAAAATAAAATAAAAAAACTCAACTTTCGTGTCTGTTGCTTCCCTCATTAGTATAATATGTTTTAATCTTTAAAACCTTTTTTTGGTTCTATGTCTATCATCATTTGGTAAAATGAGAGCAAGGCACAATAGATCTATACTGTATAAATATACCGTTTTATATAGGTCATTTTAGACATGGCAAGTTGACTACACCACTCATGATAGGGATTTTAATGTTGACAAAAGGGAACATCATAATGGTTTTGAGATGACAAAAGGAAAAAATTGTTAATGAGAATGTATTTTTATTTTTTGGGGGGGTGGGTGTGTCTAGTTTAGATCCGGCTACCTGACATAAACCTGCTCTGGAGCAGGTTTAAGTTTATTGATCTGTTGCTATAGTGATTTAGCTTAACCTGCTTCGAGGCACCGAACAAGCCTGACTGAGGTCAGGTTATCCTGAAATTATCCAGCTAAATGAGTTAGCCACGTACGAGGAACGGGGCCCTGGACTCATCGCTGAACATAACGTTCCTCCACGTGTTCAGGTTCCAGTGCACGTGTTGCAGACTCCAGCGCAAACAGCAGGGCATGGCAGGCCTCCTGGCAGCCCTATGAGACTGCCTGATTGGCACCTGATTGTCAGCACCTGGGATATCAGAAGCTCAAAACAAGATTGACGGGAAATTAGTTAAACTGCTTATGTGACCAAATGTTGAATGTTAATGAGCCAAAGGCCAGCTGCCTTTTGTTCGAAAAGCGATTGAATAAATCATCAAAACATCTGGGGCCGTATTCACGAAGCCTCCTAAATACTAAGAGTTGCTCCTAGTGACAACATTTTAAGAAAACTCTTAGAATTCATGACATTTTCTAAAAAAAATGATCCTTGTAAAGATGATGTTATTCACAAAGCGTCTTAAGAGAGCTCCTAAGGTGTACAACTGTAAGGAGTAGTGAGGAGAACAGGATGAAGAGTTTCTCAAGCTGAGGAGAAAATGGAGAAATATTCTTCAAACACTATATCAAATATGTTATTTTTGACTCATAGTTGGGCCTATTATTTATGCGCACATTTCTATCCATCTGACTTTTTTCAGTACAAAGTGAGACATGCATGTTGAGTTTCTGTGGTGATCATCCAATCACTAATGAAGGCTCTTCACATGCTGATATAACTATCAGCAGAAGTTGGCGTGTGAATTCAAACATTTTGTAGGCTATATACTTTTAAACTACATCTTACATCTCAGTGTGGTAAATTTTCCCTCATAGATATTCATTTAATAGTTCATAATTACACAATCAATCTTACTGCCTGTCTATGCCCATTATCACTGAGAACTTTTTTCTCCGTTTTTTTTTATCAATCAATCACAGCTTGTGAGAGAGTGTCACACCTAGCAACGAGATCAATCACACCTCCTCACTAAGATAACATTTTCTGTCCCTTCCTTGCTCAGTTACTCTGAGAATGTTCCTAAATCACTCCTAAGCTAAAAATCCTTGCACTGACTTTTAAGACAAGTTAGGAGGTTTCTAAGAGGATTGTCGGGATGTTTGTGAATATGGGCCCTGATTAATCTGAATTAAAGTCAGAATCATTAAGGGTAGAATACATTAGAAGCAGATTTCCTACTTTCTAAGAATAAAGCTGTCTCTGTTCCTTTGTGACTAATGAAAGTACAATTCTGCCAGGCTTCAATACAAAACAAATGTTGAGGTTTAGCCCAAAGTCAAAATTGCAAGTTTGTATCTGAGTTTTAACATCGAGTAAAATAAGACAAAAAAAAACCTCCCAATCTTTTTCACATCCACATTTTTTATTGTTTTTGTTTTCATATCCTGGTTGCACACACAAAAGATGGACTGTCAATGAACAGTGAGCATTTGATTTCATGAAAGTCCAAATGTTGCATTGGAGTGGTCAGAGATTGCACAGCAGCAGCTCATCTCGTCACCCCTCATAAAACACAGTTAAAAGTATGATTTGCTGGAGCAAAGCTTTCAGTCGTCCTCATCCTTCTCTTTGCACTACATGGTTTTGTTATTGCCGGTTTTTCTGTGGACATGCTGAATAAATCTACTTATGTCATCATACACAAAGTTACAGTATTCAAAATATAAAACGCCACATTCCAATGAATTTCACAAGTTTTAATTAATGTTTAACTGAATATATAACGGACCCATTTCCAGAAACGGGTTTAAAATGTCCACAAAAAAACATTCTGGGGAGAAGCAAGACGGGCAACAGAACATAAGGTACCAATAAGAGACAAGTACAAAGCCTTAATATGAGATTATCAATACACTGAACTGAAGCTGTCCATAATAAATTACAACAATCTGTTTATGACAATCATTCATTCCTGCATTCAATAAAATATACAAAGAAAATGCAAAAAAAGTGGAAGTTTAAAGTCACGCAGACCTCCTGATTTCACTTGTTTTTCTCACTTTAACATTTTAAAAAAAACAAGATATGTGATATGTCCACCTGAGTTTGGGTGAGATTAACTCCCCAGCACCCTAACGCTCCCCTCTCTCTCTCTCTCTCACTAACAAAGCACCATCACAACACTGACCGTCTATGACAATGGGGTTGGGTTTACCAAAACTGGGGTGATGGGTACAATCTTTTTTATTACACACTTGCGACTAATAAGTGTATAGTTCCAAGCTACGTTTTCTCACAACAAGTGAGCATTTGTCCGTGTTTTTGGCTGAAGCGTCACGATTTGTTTCCATAATTGCCAATTCTTTTCCACGGCAGCACAGCTCAAGGTGGCTTTAAGGACTTTTTTTGAATTTAAATTCAGTTTGGACGGAGACAAGAAATTAAGGAGTCCCCGAAGTCCCAAAGAGTAAAACAAAAAAAATTGTGCACACATTTTTTTTTTTTAACTTTTTGGGACATCAAGGGCTCCATAAGAAATAGTTTCCCTTCAGTTTATAATGAAATTCTGCAGCATGCATCCTAGTCTTTAAAAAAAAAACTTTTTAATGCTATAGAAGTTTTACTTTAGGCACAATTGCAATGCTACAAACATGCTTTCCACACTATGATAAGCTTTTAAGGGTGGTTGAAACTTGCACACTGTTCTTGGTTTTCTAATAGTGTGCGCCTTGTTTTTTCTTATAGTTATGAACACATACACCATGTAAAACAGAAACTAAGCATGAAAAAGAAAATAATATTGGTAAAAAATTCATCCTCGTTTTGGGAAACCCAACCCAACCAGCCGTTTGCCGTTCTCTACAGGTTACAAAAAAACTAAAATGGCTGAGACGGCCAAATACATGTTAGCTTGTTGCTAATGCTCAGTGACACGCACACACACGCTGTAGGTTCTGTACAATGATGCAGTTCAAATGCAATCTCAAATTGTATTTACAAGAAGATTCCTTTTTACAGAGGAGACAGAAGTCAAAGACAGGCTCGGTGGGAGATGAGGCACAATGTTCAACAGTTTTGTTTCTTTTTTTTTTCTCTCAACTTTGCAGAAAAGCAAGTTGTAGGGAAATGTTTAAATATAGCTTTCATGTTATGTTACATCCGTTTCCCCCTTTTAACGCAAGATGCAGATAGACCAGACGATAGGGAACCTTTGCGTTTAAAGTTCATTAGACATGCTGGACAGCCATCTTCAAAATCTTAACGCTGGAAGCCTGATGAAAAGATGAGTTTATTTGTTTCAATTCATATTTAATAAATCCTCAACCCTCTCCTGCTTCCAGAAACCACAGCACCTTACTTGTTGCTTCCTTTAGTGTAAACAAGCTGTGTAAAATCCAGCAACACACCAGTGCTGGACTCAGATTCTGTCCACTCTACAAAAACACCACTACCACAGCTCCCTGTCAGATAAAATGTCAAGACAGATATCGTTTCCTCTGTCTGCTTACATGGAGCTTTGTATTTAGTGGCTTTTCTGGGCTTTAAAAATTAGCAGGTCAAGCAGAGCTGAAGCAGGACTTATTACTCGCGCCCAACACGTGTGTACTCACAGCCTTAGCGTTGCAGGATAATATGTCTCAATACTGAGTGGTCCAGAGTAAAAAAAAAAAAGAAAGCTTCCAGTGATTGATTATGAGTCGTATGTGAGCTGAAGCCTCCTCCTGAGTTGGGGTGTGATCAGTATCATGGAGAATTATTAAGATACTCAGCCATCGCCTGAGTCAGTTGTGTCTGTGCCGTCAAAGATCACGTTAATAAAAGGACACTGGAATAACAGCACACAACTATTTACAGCATGTACATCAACATTGACTCCAAGCATCAGGGCCGTTCGGGCTGGAGGTCATCTGCTCTTTTCTTCTAATGCTCTTTCATGTGGTCATTCATATATTAAATGACCTCAAACATTATCCCTAACTGTCCTAACAGAAAGGACAAATTATTCAACAACAAAAAAAACGTTGATAGAACTAAAACGTTTTCCTGTAATCAAATTTTTAGTGAATTAGAAATGAAAGCCCCTGTGAGGAGTTTTTAGCTGGTTATGAAACAGACTGAAATAACTAGTCAACCCTCTCTATGACCTACAAAAGCCAACAAGACTATCAGCAACATTGATTATTTCTAGATTTTTGCTGCTACGTACAGGGAAGGTGTCGGACGAGACGATGAACATTTTAGGGCCTCTCTTTTACATTTTACTCTGCAAATACTAAAAAGAGACAGAAGGGTCAGCACACTTAAATGTCCTTTAAGTTTCCTTTATCTGGGTAAGAGCAACAAAACAACACGCTGATGAAGGCCTGGTACTGAAACACGTCCGTTGTTGTTTTGCTGCTCTTACCCAGATTAAGGAAACTTAAAGGACATTTAGTGTGCTGACTTTTCTGTCTCTTTTGAGTCTTGTTACAGTCGAGCATCTGAAACTGTTTTTACTGTCGAGTGTTCTCCTTTTTTGCTGTTTTTGTATTCTGCAAATACTGACACTTATAGACACATTTTACTGTTATTGTCAGAAAACGCTTCTTACGCAGGTTCCAAACAAGATCAGTAAAGTTTAGACCTATCCCTTTATGTCAATTATGGCGCCCCCCTTTGGACAATTTGAAACTTCCTCACAGGAGCTTTAAACGTTAAATGATATCTCTTAGAAAATGTGATGAAAAAGTTTCCATGTTATTTCTGTTAACTGAAAAAACTGTGTGTTGATGGTGAATGTTGCTGGTTAGAGATGAAGCTCATTGTGGAGGCGTTTTCAGTCAGGGAAGCTTAAAATCAGTCAATCGATCGATCGACCCCCAAAAAGAATCACCAATTCAGAAAAAAAAATCCTATATTTTTGCGAATCACCGAGAATCATATCATGTATAGACACTGACTTTAACCCTGATGCCTTCACATGTGATGATAAAAAAACAATCAAAATTTAGCAATACAGAAAAATACAAAATGGCATTTTCATCCCAGGACAATACACAGTTTATTCAAATGCTTATGATTAAAGAAAAAAAAGTCTTCAAAGCAAAGATTGGGAGGAAGATTCAAACAAAAGTTAGCATGATGGAATGATTGATGATCTGTCCCATTATACAAATGGGTTCATACGTACGAATTCCACAGAACAATCATGTGGATTCTTTAAATTAAAGCACTCGGATGACAATAACCACTGAACAAGAGACAGCCAGAGGAGGGATGACAGTAGTCGGTACTTTTGTCCGTGAGTCTCTGGCTGATGAACAACAAGCAGATTGTTTTTCAAGCCTCTCATATCAGGCAGCTGTTGTCATCTTGTGAAGTTACTGTCAGAAGTTACAGAAACCAGGAGCTGGGTTAAAAGGCTTCACGAGGATAATGACTTTTCTTTGACGTGCAGCCGGGAAACAAAAGGTGCGGAGGAATGGAGCCACTCTCTCCAAAGGGGCCGGTTTAGACAGAAGATTACAGTGATAATGTCAGCAGATCACATAAAATGAATCATCCTGAAATGTCTTTGGCTATAGCTTTTGGCAATTCAACAAAGAAATAAATGCAGACACCGCTGAGGGATGAATTGCAATGTATCAGTCAGATGTGGAGATGAAGAAAGTGGAGATGAAAAAGAGAGTAACACAGAGGACATCAGCAAAAGTGCATCTTTGCTGTGTCAACACTCAAACATAAAAACCAATCAAGTAAGAAGGTGTGTTTTAGTGCAAATGGAAAAATGGTTGTTTTTAAAATGAATACAATAAACATGGTCATGGTGTGTGTGTGTGTGTGTGTGAGAGTGTGAGTGAAGCAGGGCAGAGAGAAATAAAAACAAACTGTGTGCCAGGACAACGCCCCTCACAACATGCAGCATCAAATACAACGATCAGGTTGCCAGTTTGTGCTTATAATTATTCTCACCTTTCCCAAAATGTCAGCCAAGTTCATGCAAATTCTTGTGTCATGCCTGCATGTCTCCATGTCTGAGCAAAAGATAAACCGTCTCTCATGTATTAGAAATACATGCGAGTATAGACGTGAGGGGACTGAAATGCTTTGTGTGTGTGTGTGTGTGTGTAGTTGTGTGTGTGTGTGTGTGTTTGTTTGTTTGTGTGTGTTTGAATTAAAGTCTGTTGAAATGTCCCTTTTAAAACCAGCGACCAATCACATGCAGATGCTCATGTATGCGTCTACACAAAGACACAGACACAAATGTCCGCAGCCTCAAACGGCTGTGGGTTAATAAAGTTCTGACAGCTGTGTACTTGAGAGTGTGTGTGTGTGTGTGTGTGGGCACCACTGAAGACAGCTGTAGAACAGTAAAGAGGAAGGAAGGTGGAAGAGGGAGGAGATCTTCAACAGTGCTGATGATGGGTGTTTCGATCGTTTGGCTTTGTGGGGCTTCATATCTGGTCACCCGACCTCTCTCATCGTGTTTGAGGGCCACTTGTCGCTCCAAACTCCGAGTGTGTTTGGTT
Organism: Tautogolabrus adspersus; assembly: GCA_020745685.1. Lineage (NCBI taxonomy): Eukaryota > Metazoa > Chordata > Actinopteri > Labriformes > Labridae > Tautogolabrus > Tautogolabrus adspersus. The sequence continues at coordinate 6,270,762 of CM036539.1, forward strand.
CTTCTTTTCTCTGACAACATCTGGATTTCTCGGGGTTGTTTTTTGGAAACAATCCTCTGCAGCTTCTTGATGGCTCTGGGTTGGGCTGGTTCGGTTCCAGCGGTTTGAATGTGTCCAGGTTTTGAAGACAGTTGGGTCTGGTTCTGAAGCTGTGGCAGGAAGACAGGCCGTACTGCCTCGTTGTGCTGGCAGTGTGATTGGTAGATGTGTATTCAGTGGGTCAAGCCAGAGTGGGTTTCAAGAGTTTGGCTGCAGCAGTTTTTATTGGCGATGATACAACTCCACAACTCTATGTTTGATGTTAAACGCTGAGATTGGTTGCAGATGATGTTTAAATGCTGATCATTCTCCACCATAATGTTATGGAGGTTATTGTCACGTACAGACTGCTGTCACATCTTACTGGGTAAACCATGCCTTCCTAACTGCAGACTGAAGAAGTCTTCTTCTGTGGTCCTTGTTACATGCAGACGCAGCATGGAGACAGGAAACAGTTGATCTCTACTAGAGCATTGTTTACATTGTTTTCATGTCAAAGCATCAGCTCTTGAGCACAGAAACCATGACACCAGATCCTTGTCCAGGGTGGGTTTATTGTGCGGACTGAAGGACTGCGCCTGAGGAACCACAGACAATAGATGACAAGTTCCAGGTGTGATTTGGATGATTTTGTGTTGTGTTAAATGAGTAGCATATGAGCTGAGCAAGAATATTTGTGTTGTTCTGTTTCTGGTCTGCTTGGTTAAGAATCTGGCTCTGGGTTAGAGGTTCAGTCAGTAGAGGTACTAGATTCAGGAGAGGCCAAATGGGATATGGTTGTGGTCACTTGTTCAGTGGGAACTACTACTTGACTCAGGTCTGGCTTGACTGGCGGTCCGTGGGGCTCCATAGAGGGTCACAGATGCTATGTGGTTATTCTGCATCACCTGCAGAAGGTATAAACATACAGTATGCGTTAGAATGTACAGGGTCTACATATAAGTTTAATGGAGCTAAAAATATTCAGAAAAACTTTGTATTATAAAAAATGTCTGAAAAGCTTTTGTTTTCTCAACAATGTTTTGAGAAAGCTGAGGCGAACCAGAAATACCTCAATACAAAAAGGTTCAGGTTCAATCTTACAATGTTACACCTATCTGAATGTGGTATTGCCAGTTTACAATCATGAAGTATAATATGCACTCAATTCCATTTCCTGTAAAAAACTAAATGAAAATCACAGACATTTGTGACAGAACTCTTTCAGTTTCTTCCAGACATGGACACATTACGTTTTATGCAGATTTCCCCTCAGACTGACCGGTTACATTCTTAGCCACCTGTGAGCTGTGAGTGTGCACTACTGTTGTATTGATATTGTGTATAGAAAAAAACATTTTCACATCCATTTCATGAGACAGGGTGAGTAGAAGAACAATGTGTCCATCAAACTACGTAAAGGTAAACTCCTGCTCACTGTCTTTTCTTCTATATGAGCCATTCGGACAACCAAAGGTGCACTATAGAGTTTTTGTAGAGAATTGGGAAAGTAGAGATATGTACAGATTCTGTGGTATATGTTATTACTCTATACACAAACTGTCCTCAGAGGAAAATGTGGGTCCCTGTAACACTGTTTGGAGATAAAATGTTACGCGAGAAGTTTTGGTGGAGGCCCCGCGACAGTGAAACCATAACTCTCCTGGTAGCATCTTAGCTTTAAAACAGTGTCCAGGGACCCATTTTTTCCTTTGAATACATTTTGTGTATTTAGTTCAGAAAATATAGCATAGAATTGTTTCACTTCTCCAACTTTCAAATTTCACTACCAAATCTACATAGTGCAACCTAATTTAACACACATTACAAAAATGCTAATGCTAGCTAATGCTAACAGAGAATTGTACTCTGACCTCAAAGATCATCCTCTGCAGTCCAAAGCAGAAGGTAGAGCCGAAGGGGGTTGGTGTTATTGGCTGAAGAGGACCTGTCAAACACAAACACACGTGATCAGTTACATCAGAGAGCGGTACTCCTCCTGAGAAATAGTCTAAAATATCAATTATTTTACAATGACATTTTATTTTTCTTTATCCACAAACATTAACACATGATGACAAATGATATTCCACATGTTGGTACCAATAACACAACAATGTAACAGTGTTAGTAACTATCTGTGTTGCATTAAAAAAGCATGTGTGTTTACCTGTGAAGCACAACAGGTTTTTCCAATAGGATGTCCAGCAGCTCCTGAATCTGATCCCACTGACAGAGACAAAAATGCAAAACAGTCAAAACGCTTGTTGACGTCGGTTTGACCCAAATATCATACCACCTGCATAAAAAGTTGATTATTAACAAGATTGTGATTATATTAGCTTCCAGTGATACTGCTGTTTTCAATGTCAGTGGACATTCAGACAGACCACGGTGTGACAAGGACACGAGGAGAAAGACACTGTAGATTTATCGCTGCATTGCTGACGTGAGCCAAGCCTCGTTGTATCCTGTAATCAAGTTAAAACCGTTTTACATTTCTGGGGTATTTAACAGCCGATAAAAGTGACATCACACTCACAAGACATTATCTTTCTTCTGAGTAGTAACATCTGAAGACATCAGCGGCAAAATACAATCGTCATGTCATTATTATTTGGCTCTAACCAAAAATGTACAAATGATGAAGTATGAGGGGCGGGATCACAGCTGGCAATCCATTCCGTGCCTAAGCACGCTGCAACCCTAAAGTCCAGTTTGTTTGACCAGTGTGATCGCTCCGTACCGGGCTCAAGCGCGGTACACTTCCTTGGCCCCGGCACGCTTGGAAGAGGTGTGCTTCGGCACAGTTCATGCACGAGCACAAACACGAGTACACAACGTGGACAGCCTTCATTATGGAGAAATCCTGGAGTGGTCTAGCTGTATCTGACTAACATGACTCAAAATAAGCCACAAAGTAGCTGTCATGTTCTCCGTGTGGTTCTCCAATGTGCTTTTTAAAAAATGTTTCTCGAGTCCGCCTGTTTGTAAACTGAGAACGCGTCATAATGACATAAAGCTATGCATGTGCTGTATTACGACGTTATGTACAAGAGGTAACCGTGCTTAGGCCCGGTTAGTCCTGGAGAAGTGTGAGTGCAGGCCGTGCCGGCCAGCAGGGGAATGAGGAAGGGGGGGCCAATTGTGCTTAAGCGCGGCACGGTATGGATTGCCAGTGTGATCGCACCCTAAGATGAAGTGTAGCCAAAAAGAAAACAGTGAGAAGTCTACAAAGAGATACTGAGTCTGGAATTAAAAAGATAGACTCATTATTAAGACATGCCCTTCCAAAGTGTCAGCTTTATAAATTAACAACAAACTTCCGAACTCTGACAAATAAGCAAGTGGAGAATTGCATTTAAAAAACAAGTGCAGGTTAAAACGCTGATGACTGCACACAGAGCTGAAGTTGTTGACATAAATAAGTTTGAATAAAAACTCAACACATGCTTCTCCTGCCTTTTAGGGTTATATAGGTTTAGGAGCTTGCAGCTCAGCTCTGCTCGTGGCTCAAACAATCACATAGACATGCAGTTTTGTGCTGCATGACCTACATCCATGACACCGACAGAAACAAAACTGTTTCATCTGGTGTCATTGGCTCAAAATGGAAGATATTGTAGAGCAGAATATTGCCAGTAGTTACACTTTTCAACTCGTCTCAAATCTGTGGTCTGAACTGGAAACAACAGGTCTATATAACATTTTCTGTAACTGACCTTGTTGTAGGTGGTTAAGATGCAGTCCTCCGTCTGAGAAACTGCTCCCTCTAAAGTGCAGGGACACAATAATAAAGACAGAAAAAACACACATTAGATGAAACAAATAATGCTGAGACACACCGTGTTTTTACTTTGAAAGATGCATGATTGAAAACTGTCTTACCTTTCTTAATGACCAGTGGAATCTTAAAGTCACACCGATGGTATCTGTGATGAGAGCAAAAGTCATGGAAAGCACAAAAAATGAGACCAAAGGCAGAAACTTTACAGTGTCTTCATAAGGAACCTTATTAATGTAGAGAATGACACATGTTGAGTAAAGAGAGAGAGTTTCAGAGGAAGGAAGGAATCCTAAAGAAAGGAATAATGCTAGATAAAACATATTTACATATTGAAGTTATAATGTCCAGGGAAGTTGGTGTGGAGGACAAACTTCTTAACCAGGTGTGTTGTTGAGTCAAACAGGATATCCTGAAAAATAAGAAAACATGATCTTTGAGATTACTGTTTTCAAAATGTTGAACAGACCAGTTCACTACTATCTACTGCCTACACGTACAGTGGGGTGAGCCTCCTATCCCTGCAGTCCTAATGGATTAATCTCATCTTCCATGTGAAAGTAACTCGTGTGATTGTTCGACCAATGAGATTTTGGTCAGACGAGAGCTCATCAACCATCTAATCGGCCGACCTACTGAAGTCAGGGCAAAAGTTTTGGCAGTTTACACTCAGGCAGCTCAGTTTTCTATGAAAACATCACATCAGTTTTTTTTTACTACTCTCAGGAACCCTTGGGCTACAGTACACTGACTGCTAAACTTATCACACATTACTTATGCAAAAATACCAGATCATGAATGGTTGATACATTTTTCCCACAAGCCAGCAGTACGTTATGAAACAGGCATGTACTGATCAGCTCCTGTTGCCAGATCTTGAAGCTTCACCACCATCATCAACTGTTACATGTTTCTCTTTACTACAACCCTTTTTGCAACCGTCTGTCCCCCAAACTACATCCCAATGAACAAGATACAAGAAACTAAAGTACAACTAACTCTAACAAGTGAGTCTCATTCTTTTGCTCCCTGACCTATGGCTTCAAAAAAGGTATAATAACAAGTGCATTAACTCTTAATGTGTCATTAGTACACAAACGTATACACAGACTCATCTGCCCAGGCTGAGTTTACGTACCACTCCGAGGGTGAAGTAGTTGAAGAAGTAGTCGTTACATTTAGAAGAAACCTGCTTGTGAGGTGATGGAGAATGAATCTTCATCTAAAATAAACAAAAAGACAAAAAAGACAATAAACATCTCCTTTTTTTTTTTTTTTTTTTCAATTTACCATTTCCATGTTTTGTAGATGTTGAAGTATATAACAAATGTTTTTGGACATACAATGAGCTCAAGTACACTACTTGCTTTCCTTTCAGCCTGATCCTTTGGAGAGAAAACATTTTGCTTTAAGCTTTTATCTGACTTAGCCACCAGGAAGTTTATTTTAAAGATACATTTTTTTTGGCTTTTTTATTTAGAGATAGGACAGTAGATAGAGTCAGAAATCAGGGAGAGAGAGAGAGAGACAGAGAGAGAGAGAGAGAGAGAGAGAGAGAGAGTGGGGAATGACATTTGGGAGAGGAGCCACAGGTCAGAATTGAACCCGGGCCGCCCGCTTTGAGGACCAATCATGGTGCACGGTCACTAACTACTAGGCTTCTGGCGCCCCAGCCAGCAAGTTTTTTTTTTTTTTTTTGTACTTTTTTCTGTCTGTGTTTTTGTGCTGTACAGCTTGTGTGATCCGGGTGTATCAGAGTTTGTTGTCGCTGGAAAAGGGTTTGATGAAATGGACTTGAGCTTGTATAGCTCTTCTCTAGTCTTCTGACTACACTGCATTTACACACTGATGGTAGAGGCTGCTACGTTATGTGTCCATCAGTATTAACTAATCCCATTCATACACATTCTTACGCCACTGACGTAGCAGTGGGAGCAGTGTGGGGTTCAAAATCATGTATCTTTGCCCAAGGAGGACACTTCAACATGTGACTGCAGGAGCTGGGGATCAAATCCCTAATCTTTAGGTCGAGAGGTAACCGACTCTTCCACTGAGCCAGAGCCACCCCATACAGATGAGGCTGGTGAGAAGAACCAAAAAGACATCTGGGTCATAATAGAAAGGTTTGCAGGGATTAAGAGTTGGTTAGACATGGTCTCTCTCCCTCATTATAATCACATTGATTGTCATTAAGTCTTTTGGAAAACTGATGGGGCTATTATTAACTTTTAATTTTAATTCAGATTCAGACAAAATAAGTTTAAAGAACAAGAACAATGTCTCCTGTTTAGAGTCAGAAGTTGAAGTTTTCCTACCTTGTCCTCAGATTTGTAAAATACTTTATGTGGCGAGCCCAGAGCACACAGAACATCCTGACAGGAGTCTCCAAAGAAGATGTTTCTTTCTATGGTCCTTATTTTAGCATCAGTCATCACACCTGGACCGCAGCCTGCAGAGAGAGCGAGAGAGAGAGAGAGAGAGAGAGAGAGAGACACACACACAAATCCAATGCATCAGATTGTAATTTTGAGGATATGTGAGTGGAAACACTTTGGAAACATGTTTGGCTTATAAATCTTGGCTTCCTGTCCTCAGGACAAACACAACAAAGAGGCATATGTCACCTGCAGTGAGAAGGCGGAGTTTAAGCCCAAGAGGCCCTGCCTGGTCTCTCAGGACATCCACACCATCTGCATATATGTTACCAAGAAAACACGCCCACGGCATCACTGGAGCTCTGAGATGAGAGAGAGAAGAGTGTGCATTTGTGTGTATCTCCCTTGTTTTTGAGGTTTTGTTAAATTAATGATAACAGTTTCATATTTTACGATTTCTGTTCAGTTTTGGTCAATATCGTTAATACACTTTCACAGTTTTTAATGCAGATTAAGATGGAGATCAAACTCCTCCAAAGATTTAAAACAATTAAAATAATGATTATAAAAAACATTTTGCACCCAGGTATGATAGAGTTGGTGCTGATGTATCTGCAAGTGTGTGTCAGAGTGTGTTACCTTGTTTCTTGCAGGTTGTTGCCAGTGTATATGTGCATCCTCTTGACCATTGCCCCATGTGGAATCTGCAGGGAGGCCAAACCCATGGCAAAGTTAGGCTGCCAAGGCAAAACAACTGGGAGTAGTACAAGACTGGAATAAACTGTGTTTGTGTGTGCACATTAACAGATACTATATGTTAAGAGGATGCTGCACAAGCCATTGATCCCCAAGCATAGAAAGATGTGGTCATCTATGCTGAAGCACTAGAGAGTAAAACACATCATAACACAATGACTGACCTAAATACCTCTGCTCCAGAGGGGGAGACTCAAACACCATAATACCATTTCAAGGTTCAAGGTTCAAGGTTGTCTTTATTATCCCTGCAAGAGGGCATTTATTGGTGTGATACACTTTAATCCACCTTGGACCTGTATTTGGTAGAAACATTTGACCTGACAGAGTTCCAGTACCCAAACAGGAATCACTGTGAGTCAGCAGAGTTTACTTTTTGTGTATTTTTTGTGTAGTAAGTTTACTCATCAGCACCAACAACAGATATGCAAAGTGGCTGCAGATGAGTCATTCTAATTATAAACGCAAGTAGAAGTTGCAGCTGTCAGTGTTTCCATCTGTTCACTTATAGATATCTTTTCCCCAAAAAAGACCCATGCTTACAAAGAGCCTCAGATGTAGCGGAGTATTAGAAAACAAAAAATAACTCAAATTAGAAGCTGAAACTTTACTGTCGGTAGCTGCGAACATCTACAGATAACCAGCAAGAACAAGCTTTGTTCAATAACTCACACTTGCAGCTCGGGGGGGGGGGGGGGGGGGGGGGGGGAATAGAGGTTTGAAGCATAATCAGTATAGTACAATGAAATTTCAAATACGTTGAAGAAGGCAAATAGCTTAATCAGAAAGAGGTGATAAGCTGCCAAACCCTAATCAATGAGATAAGAAACCAGCAGTGGGAGCAGTAGAAACATCGCCATATGATAGGTGCACTAACAATAGCAAGCAGCTGAAGGAAGCAGACAGCAGAGCAGCTGATTCATTACATGCATCTTCCAAGACAGCCACAACTGTACAGTACAAGTACAGACAGTAAAGCAAAGCCACAAAGGCAAAACTCCAGCACTACATGTATTTATATATTTATTGCAAAAGTATGTAGAAACATACAGATTGATGATTGGGTGTGATGATGTGTTTTATTGACTAACAATCTGCAGTACACTCTGCTGGAGTCTGCTTTGTTTTGGAGAATTTAATCATGAACTCATGCTGCCTGCACTAACCCAGGTCCCTAAAGTCCCTGCTGCAGTCTGATTTTCAATGCTTACGTAACACTGCAATGACTCTTTGAGATCTGAATAGTAAAAGAATTGAATTTATGCTTAATGGTTTCCAATTCCGAGACTAAACAAACACAATCTCATTCTCAGCATGCATTTGGTTTCTTCATTCAGTCACTAATGATTTCACATTAGGATGCCACCTAGCTCAGAGGGATTTAGGAACATGCTTTTATGGCTTGCCCTCAGACTGTCCATATGAAGGGTAATCACTTGAATCACAAGGCTGCCCTGATTCCCTTAGGATGTGAAGAAACAACCACTCAGCCTTTTCATTAAACAGCTGACGAGCCAAATCGGAGGAAACATTCTCACCTCGTACTTTGGAGCTTCGTTCCATGAGTCCAGTTGGAAGGAGAAGGACAGGCCTCGAAAGTTGAGATGGAACAGCTGCTCCGCAGCATTGTAAACTAGACGGAGAAGAGGAAAAGGTTCATGATATAGAAGGTTGGTAAGATTAAATGTAGGTATATGTGTGAGAACAAACATCCTTAATGTGTTGGAGTTGTTAAATACCTCCAGGGTGAGTAGCTCCGAATGATTGATCTATTTGCTCTATTGTAGGTGCAATGGCCTGAGAGTTGAAATGGACTCCACTGAAACACATGAACACACAAAGAGCCAGTGTAACATTGATTAACATTCATAAAGACTGCTGTACTAGATGAGGAACTATTTCCAGACGAGTGATATGGATTTCACTGAGAGTCAATCACACCCACAGAGTTAAAGAAACACTTTAAAACAGGCAGACTCCATTACTGTGACCTCTTTCAATAAGCAGATGCCACTCTGTAGCTCGTAGCTGAAGACAGTCTCCCAGGTAACATAAAATGTAAATCACACACACTTGACCATTAAATACATTTGTGGTAGATAAAGGCACATTACTATGACAGCTGAATGTCTAATATAGTTTTCCTTCTGTCCACATCAGTTGGTACACATTTCTACTCACCAGTATTTCAACTTCCCTTTGCTCAGGTCATAGACTTCAATCACCTGTTACTCAGACATATGAAAGAATGGACACACATGGTTAGTTAAATGTTCATTCATTAACAAGGCAGAACAGTGTAATATCGTTGACACAAAAACACACACACAAACACACACATGTAACTCCCACCTTGAGTCTCTGATTTGTGGCATCAAACAGCAGTTTAATCCCATCCTGAGTCAAATTCAGTATGAGGTCATGGCTGAGTGGCGTCTGGAGGGAAACAAACAAAAGCTTGCAGGTAGAGGGTGGTGTGACCTCATGAACAGATATAAAGCAAACAAACCTTTATTTTTAGTTCAGAGAAAAACAAGGCACATACCCAAACTACAACAGTCCATGGGCTGTTGTATGTGACACTTTTACTTGATGTCACTCATGTGAATAAATCTTGAATCCAACATTCAAAGTCTTTAAAAACAAACTCTCTGACTGTTTGTATTTTTAGCATCAAACCTGTGGGAAGAGTTTAAAAATAGCTGGACGGATATCGCCTTTTAGTTGCTGAATTATACGGTCTAAAAAAGAACCTTTGTTTACATACACGCCTAACATGAACAATATTTTCCAAAAACATACTTTACACTTTTTTAGAGAGTTTTGAGGATAAGGGATGAGAGAGGCTCTTCATCAAAAAAAAAAAAAAAAAAGCCTTCAGTGCTCTCTGCTGGACACATTTTGTAAGGTAACACCATTTCTTCATAAACTAAGTGGTGAGAAATGTTTTGTCTAAACAGCCTAATAAGCTTATGCACTGAACTGAATTACAAATGGCATAAAACTAAACAAAGGGGTGGGAGGGGCGGGGGAAGCTTATTAGGACTGGTTTAACTACAGCCAAACAAGGAGGCGTCTTAAAACTGCAAACATGCACTGCTGCCTAAAAAGGAGATTCTTGAACAAGCCGATTAACAATTTGGTTTATGAGAGAGAATATAATAAAGATAGACATTCGGCCATCTAACCTGTTCACTGTATAGCACCTGGACATTTTTGATGATGCGGCAGTGTTTCTGAAGAATAGAGATGGCCTGGGCCAATGGCATCCCTGAAAACACAGACACAAAAACACTCACAAAAATGAACAAACACAACTAAACTTCCCACAGAGCCATTCAAAGTGAATAATTGTGTTTGTTTGAATATGGCCTCAGGAATTAGTAAATGGCTTATATTTTCTTTCCCCTCCATTAGTGCGAGTCATGTTTTTTTTAATACTTATAAAGGTTTCGTCAAAACTCACCTAAGGCGAATTCCCATTGCTCATTTCCTAGTGATCTCTCAGGCACCACCTCCAGATCCAGCATTGGCAAGTAGTGGGGGGCAGCTCAGCTCACCTTAAGACACAATGGGACCCCTCTGAGGGACCCTTTCTTTTAGCCTGTCTCACCCTGATTTCACCAGCTTCTCACAATAGCCTCAGGTAGCTACTTCAATTCATTTTTTCCCCTTTTTAACAGAGCTACCAAATTCAAGAGTGTGAGCATGAAACAGCTACTCAATCTATAAGTTACAGTGAAATATGGTCACTTTATCACATGTCACATGAGAGGAGAATGACAAAATGTGTTAAATATTTAAAATGACATCCACAACAGCACCTGAGGCTGAGTACCTAAAGCTAACAGAGATGCATACGTTTTAAATAAGAGGTTAACAGATACACTGCAAAGACTCACTGCTTGCACACAAACAAATTACGCAACCTGTCAGCCTGAAACGTACAAGGCCAGCTGTCAGTTTACCCACTACTTGCTTGTGTACATAAAATTGGTACGTTTTAAAAACACAAAACACATGAACTCACTTGATTCAAATTCAGGAATGAACAAAGAGATGAGTCAAACTTGACTTACAGACTAGAGGAAAAACAACTTGCTCAGCTAGATCCTCAACAGTTCAACAAAGCAATGACAAGTGACAGATCGTGGGAATAATTACAAAAATACACAGAGGCACGACAATAATTCCTCCAGCCCGACTTCTTCACCTGTCAGTCCCTGTTTTCAGTCACTGTCGGGTGGTTACGAAAGCATCAGCGCTTGACAACAAGACTGTTTCTTCGCAGCTATGGGCTAGCGTTAGCACACGAGCTAGCTGCTCTCCGTGTTATGGTAATTGAGTATAAATATAAATAATGTATGTGCAGAAAAAAAAACTAAATTCGAGGCAAAGAAACAACTGATTCCGCGGTTGAGACTGGCACGACATAAACAAAGAAAACACGCCAAGCCGTCGGCTGTTTTTCTTCTTTTCACCGAGGGTTCAAGCTTAAGAGGCTAGCTGCTCTCCTGTCGATAGTGCGTCAATTTAAAGTCTCTGCTGAGAGACGTTTCCCTTGGTACTCTTTAGATGTTCAGACGGTAAATGCCCACAGTGTCCCTCTCTCGGGGTTTTAATGTCTCTTCAATGTCAGGAGCAGATAAGAGCAACACAGGGTCCAAACAACAGCAACTTCAGGCATCAACAACAGCCAGCAGGATCAGCTGATAATTCACTTCCTGTGTTCAGCAAACGTTCTCGACAGACGTGTTGACGTCACGGTCAGCTGACGCATACGACTGTGAAGCGGGATTTCTAATGTAAAATATATACCAAAATCCTTTATTATGTTTCTGTAATGGTTAATACATCAGTTTGTAGAAGCTCTTTAACCCAAATGATATTTTTAATGCTAAACTATCATTATTATTGTTATCCATGAATTTTCAAATTTACTGTTTTACAAAAAATAAAAATACATAGTAAAGCACATTATTATTTCTTGATTAAGATGTCAAATTATAGTTATTTATTTGCATTCCTGAACAGAAAAATGTGTTTTAGTGGTTGAATGTTAGGCTTGATTAATTTCTGACTTCTCAGAGAAGCCCAGTGAGCCGGCTCAAGTTTGGGTATAAAAAGGGGGATTCAGTTTGAAATTGGGTTCATATACCAACAAGACAATGAGCCCAAGCATACATCAAAGCTGTGCAGAGACTATTTGACCAAGAAAAAGGAATCTGGAGTACTGGAACTGATGGACTGGCCAAGTCAAAGTCCGGATTTGAATCCTATTGAACACATTTGAGATTTAGTAGATTCAAAGAGTGATCGCACAAAAGTTTCATCTAAAGCAAGTCTGTGGGAACAGCTAGAAACTTTTTGGAACTCAATAACAAAGGAGACTGTCGAAAAGTACATAAAAACAATGCCAGCAAGAATGCAGGCTGTGATCAAAGCCAAAGGAGGCCACAACGTTTTTTGGTTATTATGTGAAAAAGGACTATTTAGTTGTTTCAGTTTGTTAACATCTTTAATTTTCAACAAGTTTTCTAAAATATTTATGTTTTCTCGTTTTTATGACAGGTGGTCTAATAAAATTGTTCAGCACTGTATATATATATATATATATATATATATATATAAAGTAAAGACATTTAACACATGAAGAAATACCCTTCCCAAACTTGAATATTTTCACGACTATTATAAGCCTATACATACTGTATAAACGCTATATGTAGGCTTATAATAGACACAGAATACAGTCTATGATTAGCCTGCAGACGACATTTTGTTTTCATTGTGTGATTGTTAATTATTAAGTTTGGATATCTAATATCATTTATTTTCATTTTTTACTTCGAACATATTTAAAGTAATAAGTTAGTTGGTATCAGTTTCTTTCTGTAAATGTAAATGTTCAATAACAAAGTATTTAAATAAAAACATTCATAAAGAGATCTAAATCAGCGAATGTTTAGCATAACCACCAAAGTGCTTACTCTTTATAATTATAGGATTGTGAAGTTAATGCTTACAGACTCATTTTATTCTATTTATATTTAATGCAACTTTGCCTACTATACACCTTTTTAAGTCTAGCTGTTTTTGTAAGAATTGTTTTATTCACCTGTTTTTTATTTCACAGTGCTCATTTAACTTATATATATGGAATTCATACTTTTCTATGAAAATGAGTAGACTTATTTATCTGTCCAAACTTAAGATCGGCAGGGGTGTATATCTCTGGAGACATCAGGAGAGACTTACAAGTGAATAATGATCTAAATTATGAGATTAGAAAAGAATGTGAAATGTGCATCATCATGGCGTCTCCATGTATTTAAAGGGTATAAGGTCGAGAGCAGGATAAGATCAGGCTCCCACTGATGGAGTGTAGACACTGGTGGTTGTGGTGAAGGAAGGATGAGGGATGGATGAGGGATGGACATCTGAAGAACAAAACCGGACTCTAATGAGATGGACTCAAGGTGACTGGGGTTAAGGAGGGTCCCAACGATCCAGGCTGGGACTGTGAACTGACAGAGCACAGAGGAAAACAGATTTGAAGTTGGCCGCAGGAGGATGATTGGATCTTAAGCCATATTACAAGATCATTAGGCTGTACACCGTTGTAATTAGGATACATATCTATGTGCTAACATGCGCACTCTTCATCCAGCAGAAAACATGACTTTGCTGTGAAAATCCATGACAATTAAGAGAAGTCCTGACAAACACTGAGATAGAGCCAGATACTGTAATTAAAGTGGCTGAAATGTTTCAGTTAAACCAGTTTCTTATGTCTCATTAAGAGAGGCCTGGTTTAAGAATGAATTCTGAAGTTCATTGGCTCAGAGGATTTAGTTATAACTAATGGACTGTGGATAAAGGCCCACTCAGCCACACAGTGAGGCCCATACAAATGTGTGATTTCAACCTTTTGTATTTTGTTTAGCCTATATGCATTTTAGTTTTAGCTGGTTATGAAGCAGACCCTAATTAATATTGTTATCTCTTTATGACCTAATAAAGCAAACAAGACCATCTGCATAAACATTGACCATGTCTGTACAGCTATTTTTAATGTCTGAAACCGCTGCCAGAGGGTAGGTGTTCCAAAAACAGCCTTCATAATAAAAATCATTCTCCACTGCAAAGATTCATCTGAGTGACACATTGGAAAGTAGGATGATGTTTTTTGACAACAAAACCCCCACTACTTTGGTGTGTACGGGAAAATAACAGAAAGGAGCTAATAGGCTACCATTTTGTCCACAGGGTGCACCAAATTCAACACAAACTGAAAGCTCCTCACAGGAGCTTTAAAGTCCCCATGGCATGTAACAGAACTTCAAGAGAATCCATCTGGCATGCCATGTCATATTTCCAACTGAACCAATCACAAGATAGGACATGACATTGGGATGAATGTGATTGGATTGTTGAAATCATACAAAGCTTTTTTATTAGTCAAAAATAAGTAAACGCCCTTAAGTTTAGGATGAGTAATCAGACATTTCAAAAGTTTTACAGGAACAGAAAATACGGTTATTTTGTGGTAAAAATACTCTATTAAGGTAATGATTAATCGAAAAAACTATTTGGCACATGAACAGTGGCGATTCTATAGTCTATTGGGGCCCTTGGCAAAAATTCATTTGGGGGCCCTCCAACCAGCGCTTATCACCACCAGTGTTCAAACGCTTATTCCTCTTCCTTTTTGTTACTGCAATGCATGCTGGGCAACAAGAGTGAGTGCTGTCAGATGGGGCCCCCTTAGGGAGGTTCCTACTGTCTTTGGAAAATGTGCACATTTTGATCCACTGCTGTGGTGCAAAGTTTATCAGCCTCGAGGCCCCCCTACTACAGAAATACAGAAATCTTTTATCTTAAAGACTAGGGAACCACATCAAAGATTCCTTGAGTGGGCTATTACTTTTGCTTCTTAACTCTTAACAGTATTTCCACTGATGGTCTCCCTGTTCTACCTTACAGCCTGAAGCGTACTCTGCCATGGATTAACTCTTCTGATTGAAGTGTCATCCATTCACCCCATGCCTTTGCTGGCTTGTGATACCTACTTAGTTAGTTTAAATCAGGTTTTAGCTTTCTGTCGCAAACCTACAGCTGCCCAAATCCAATATGGCAACAAGGGAAATATTTGTTGTGCATGAAAATTACGATTAAATACATAAACAGTAGCATGTTATTAGAATCAGAATCAGGATCAGAATCGTCAAATGTGTTCACACATACAAGTCATTTGTCTAGAATGTTTCCTCCATTGATAATGAGTTTTACTGTGAGGTCTGTTCATCTTTGCTTTCCATTATTTTAACAGGTCAAACACTGCTTGCGAAAATGAGCCAATGGTTGTATTTACACGTTTTTTTTTGGGCGCATTGTAAATGATTGGACACACATATAGGATGATATATGTTCATCTAATGGGGCAAAGTGAAAATGCTTGTGTGACTGGATCTGTGTAAGAACGTGTTTAGGTGGAGTACCAGTTTCAGTGTAAAAAGACAGAAACAAATACAATAATTCATACATGTTTATTATGAAAAAAACCTCCAACATTTTTAACTGAAGATCTAACATTTCAGATCACTCCAAGAAGAAAAGCTAAGACCTAAAACAGGGGGGAAGAATGACCAAACACAGTGGAAGGAGAAACCTGGGGAGTGTGTACAAGCTATCATAGAGTTTCATCTTTGGATCTCAAAACAACACCGACGTATAAATAACTTAAACAAAAAAGCAGATAAACAGTTAAGGTAACAAAAAAAAAGACAATGTTGATGGTTAATTGTTTTGCCTTAATGCCTGCATTAAGAAAACTGAGGGATGGAGTATGAACTAAGATGTTTACATGGATAAGTGGTGAAAGGATGGTACCAGGTGATCAATCCTGACTTTAAGCAAAATTAGAAATAAGTTTGTCTTTACAATCAAGTCCTCACTATCCCCTTATTTGAACACTATTGATGTACAAAAAGATCTAAAAGCTTAATCCTAAAAAGTCTTACTGTCCCTCATTTTCAACCTGCATCTCTTCTCTAACTGAACTGGTGTCGAACCCCGTGTTGTGTCAGCTTCCAAGCAACTTAAACAACCACTACAACTATAAATCTACGCCATCATTCATCAACTTGACCTCTGTCTCATCTTGGGCCACAACTCACTTCTTCTTCCACATGAATTAATGCTTTCCTCTGTTCGTCTGCCCACCTCACTCACAGATTTTAGTCCTACTTCCCTGAGGTGTCCTCTTCTTCTGGGCTTTTCAACATGACGATATTAAACCAAAAAAAATAAAAATCCACCAATGATCAACAATCAGACGTTTCTCTCAGACAGGAAGTTTTGAAATTCAGGATCTGAATAAGCTTTGTGTCCCTAATCTCCAAAATCTCTGTGGGTGAATAATGTAATCAAGGCTTAATAAGGCTCTCAATAAGAAAATTAGTTTACCAAGAGTCTCGATAAGTGATGTTTTTGACTTTTGAATTTAGCAGGACTTTTGTTAAAACACCACTTAGATGTGTACATGACAGAAGATGTACAGCTTCGTCCACAGGGGGCGCCAAAATCAACACAAACAGAAAGTTCCTCACAGGAGCTTAAAGGAAACTTCAGAAAACAAATCTTTGATCATTGAAGCTTAAACAGTTCCTCTGATTTCATCTCTAATCGTGAGGTCTTTGATTTGATACAGCTTCTGTCATCTGTCACGCCAGGCTCTTGTGATAAAGTATTTTGAGTTTTCACTTTTTATTTCAATTTCACGTTTTTTAGCAACATTTTTCACTCCAAGACTATCAATGCATCAAAACATCACCAGTCTTCTTAGCTCATGTAAAGCTCATTACATTTTTTAATCGTTGGACTGAGAAAAGGAAAATCATGAATAAACAAAAGGCATTTGTCGTTAATATAACAATAATAATAATAAAACCGTTGAGTGCATTAAACTTAAAACACACCAGAAAAAGAAATGAGCTTCTTGTTGCACAATATAAAAACATTTATATTGTGTAATAACAGGACTTAAGTCAATCCACATTCAATGCTTTAACCCAGGAAGTGGATTTCCTTTAAAAACAAATAAGAATAACATTAATAAAAGGAACACATGAATCAATGAAAAACATATGCAACAAAAGTTCTCATAACTCCCAAATCTCTGGAGACATGTCTTTAAGATCTAAACTATACAGAAAATAGCCTACACTGCTAATACTAGTTCATAACAAAGCTGACAGATGAACACATAGATACATAAACAGAAGATGAGTAGGAATATAAAAAGTAAACATCCTGACTTTCACACAAACAAAACAATAAGAAAACTAAACATCACATCTGATTTCACGAGTGCTGTAACAGGACAGGAAATAGATTTCAGACTGCTTATAGGCTTTCACAGTCCTCTGATGATGAGGAATATCTGAGCGATCGACCCTGTGATGGATTCTTAATTGAATTGGTACCATGGACAGTACGGTCTTTTATCTCAGATGGTGAATTATTAATGGAGATTGAAATGCAATTGTTGTACAGCAGAAGTGACAGAGGAGATATGGGGCTGCTGATGTATGTTGTGTGTATTTTGTAGAGTTTGGGAGCTTGTGTATTGCTGTCCCATCAAATCCATGAACGGCCAACCTTAAAAGATTGCAATCATTATTTTTTCTGATTACAATTTTTTATTTTAAACGCCAAATGTGGAGAAGGATGGTTTTTTTAATTCAGGTTGGGATGACTGAGGAGCTCTGGTGAAGCATTCAACTTGAACTATTTTCAGTGGTGTGCACAGCTTCTAAAAACAAAACGAAGGGTGACCACTTGGTTCATTTATGTTTGACGGTAACACCAAAGTGAAATGTGAGTTGATCATGAGTTGTCTGATTAAAAAAAATATCATGGTTAAAAAAAGATGACTTTTTATTTTATCAGGCCTGCTACTGTTTGTGTCCACCACATAGTCTGTATACAGAATGGACAACGGAACACCTTGACTCAAGTGAAGCCAAAATATTTAGCGCTCCCCCTTCTTACTGGCTGCAGCATAGGTCATAAACCCCGCCTCCTCCATGTTGGTCAAATTATCGAATTAAAATACGTTTCAATTACATTTTTCTCAATCCGATTCTGTCTTCATAGTTATTATCATGCTGATTTGTGTTAAAGACGTCTTTATATAAGAGGCTTCCTTAACTAGTTATTTGATGCTAACTCTGTTGACAAATGAGGCTCCTGCGACACTGTGTGCACAGGACTAGCAGAGTAGAAGAGAGAGAGAAGTAACAAACACTTACACATGATTTATTCAACTTTCATAACCGTGAATGTTTTCTTCGAATGGACACAAGATTCTGTACGGAGGGATCTTTGCCCTCTTATCAGTACATTAAATATGTTCTGGTTAGTGGAAGTTAACTCAAGCTCCAAATGACCTTACCAGCGCAGATGTCAGGTATTTTGGTCTCTATCTCTTTTTTTACAACAGGAGGAGGCGGAGCCACATTGTACATTCTTTACACAGTTTTCAGTCCACTGTATGAGCATACCTACATTTTGCCTCTCCATCACAAAGCCTCAGTTATTCCTCATCAAAGCGCTGAAGAGAGTGCTCTCTTGATAAATAAGCTGCATAGAAAACAATAAAGTACATAGGCAGACCTGTGTTTGGTTTCATGCAGAGAAAAATCCATGTGGGGATCAGGACTGATTGTATCACATAGTGCATAACCCCTCAAAAGACAAAGGACGTTTGGATTGACCCACATCGCACCCTCAAAGCCAAAGATGGCAGAGTTTGTAACAGTTTTCTTTGTAAATGTCCCGCCTTGAGGTTGTTGCTACATAACCTGTGTGCGGTCTGTGGTCAGGGCATGTCATCATAGTCATGTTTTAAAGAGATCACAAATATCACAATACAGCAAAAACCTGGCACTATTCCTTCTGATTGCCCTCCCACCTGCCCATGTTTTAAATGCAACAGTTTACCCCTTTTTTCTTTCTAACCCCCCCCCCCCCCCCCCCCCCCTCCTCCAGCATAATGAACTTTGGTCTAAGAAAACAGCAGGTTTCAGGAAGTGAGCTAGGCATGACGGGGGTTAACATGCTCAAAAATGTGAAGTGTTGCACAACCCTGAACAATGCAGAACCTTTTCCTTTTTTCTCACCAACGGTCAACACCTCACTTTTGATACATGCTCCAGACCAATAAGCCCCAACCGTGACTCAGAGCTGAACTAACCCCTCACTTTCCTCCTCCCTGCCTCAACCCCTTGCAACCCCTCTTCCTCTATTTTATTTAAAGAAAATATACTTTTGGTACTTGAATCTACATCCACCCATCAAATCTTTGAAGACCTGGACAAAAAACATCAACCTTTCTGCTTGATTTGACCTCTACTTTAAATATTTAGAACACCTATTTTCACTTAAGAAATAACGTCAACTCTGGATCTGTCACATTTATAATTTCTGGCTTACACTGCAGCTCGTATTTCTTCTTCTGTATCTAAATAAATTCAGCTACTTTTAGTCCAGGTCTGTTTTGTCTGCTTTCCTTAAAATCCTTCTTTTTCAGGCTTATTTCACTTTCAATTCAATCAATTCCTACATTGTATCGTTCTGCACATTTCAATATTAAAAAATGTTTGATGCGTGGAAAAGATCACGTCAAACCTTTTAGGAAAAAAATGCAGCTTTAGTTATTTTTCTTTTGTTAGTTGATTGTGTTGAAAGTGAATGAACAGCCAGCCCCGGTTTTCTCCTTTTCCATCCCTGCACTACTTTTTCCTCCTCTTCCTCCTCAGCGCATCTTGTGTTCCACGTCAGCGTTGGCCATGTTTGAGCCAGGGCTGGGGTCCTGCTGTCGTCTGGACTGGGGAGAGAGAGGGATAGAAGGATGAAAGAGGTGAGGGAGACAGGAGGAAAGAAAATTTAAAGATAGTTGGAAAGGGATGGGAGAAAAAGAGAAAATACATTAAGTATACAGTATTTCAATATTAACAGGTGATGATGCATCTTAGAAACACTTTACTATTATC
This sequence comes from Tautogolabrus adspersus, assembly GCA_020745685.1. Taxonomy (NCBI): domain Eukaryota; kingdom Metazoa; phylum Chordata; class Actinopteri; order Labriformes; family Labridae; genus Tautogolabrus; species Tautogolabrus adspersus. The sequence continues at coordinate 6,290,753 of CM036539.1, forward strand.
AACAACATTTATAAAAACATTTACTTTAAACCCTGTTTCAGTTCAACAAAATGAGTGCTTAAGAGTATCCATTAATTGACAATGAAGAATCTCCTGTTTATACATTAGCTGTAAATCATTTATGGACTGGTACCAGTTAATGTATCGACCAAATATGTCAAAAAAAATTCTAATGTCAACTTAACCCCATAGTTTATTAAGCACTACTTATTTTACAACTTGGTACTGACAAAGGACGAATAAATGAAGATGCAGTCCCATAAACAGCCACCAGAGGGAGCCACCAAACCATTTTACAACATGCTCAGAGCTGCTGTTTATATACTTTACTGATGTTGATATTTTTGTCAAGGTAGGTAGACAGACAGGCAGGGAGACAGACAGTCAGACTGACAAACTGTTCTGACACAGATTAGCGTGAACACACACACACACACATACATACACCACACGCGCACGCACACACGCACACGCACGCACACACACACACACACACACACACACACACACACACACACACACACACACACACACACACACACACACACACACACGCACACAGAAGCACACAGTGGATCATCAGGTCATCATCAGAAGCCATCAGCATGACAAGATTTTCAAATATATTACATGACTGGGTGTAGTGTTAGTGTGTGTGTTT